>OX453246.1:5480715-5948040 GCA_949709985.1 Luffia ferchaultella
TAAATGGTGATGAGCGTGTCTCCTGTTGTTTATAGAAATGTTTTACATTTATTAAGAAAACCTAGACAGTAAAGGAATTCAGATATCTTAAAAAATTGCCAAATTACAATGTTTAACTTGATGCCATTCGGTGCAAATCTGCTCAAGATACTATGGTCTAGCGCAAATCATTTCTACATAGCCTATACTGAGTGTCATCTCACACATGTCGTAAATACACAAATATTGATTTGTCATATCTCTAGCGATAATTCGAATTGTTCCAAAATTAAAAGTGTAGTAATCTGCTATACTCTAAGAAAATTCTACCAAGTGACTTTGCAAGTGATAAATACACAATTTTGTGGAAGCAGACATGCTCAATGCTACTTCCTATAGTTTCAAAATTTAAATTAGAATTAAAGTCTCAACCTACATAAACCTTGGAAAATTCAAAACTCCTGGATATCATATAACATCTCACTGAATACACTAAACACTGGTACTTCACAAGCAGGAACAACATCAAAGTCCAAAAAGTGGTTTACTAAAATTATACCTCTGTAATAGACTCAATAAAAAATATGTCCTCATCAGAATATTTCATAATGGAATATTAAAATATCACTTTGATTGCAATACAATCAGATCTATAAAATTGGCTATTTTTGTAAGTACTTCTAGGGGCGCTATAATCAGTTCAAAAAGTATTCATGTTAGGTTCATTGCTTACACAATTTCTATTTACATAATTCATAATGTCAATTCATATACTACATAGTAAAATATTTAACTTACGCTTGAAATATTTCATACACAGATCTAAATATGTTACACAAAAATGCAAAAACATAAAATATTTCATCAATAATTTTCACTAGTAAATGCAATATTAGAATAACCTTTTTTCATAAGAAAATAATCCATGTACATTACCTTCCAGTTGGGCAGAGTATGTGCGTTTCATAAAACGCAGTTCACCAGAATAACTCATCTCCCGAAGAGTTGCCAAAGTGCGTGCTCCAAGATCCTGACAGCTGTGCTGTATGCCAGTTTGTAAATATGGGAGGAATCTCAGAACAGATCCTTTGTCTACAATACTGCCACTGACTCCTTGTGCTACTCTGTGTTTATCCGTTTCCTTGTGAAAATATCGGCTCATAGCAGAACCTTTTCCTTCTTGGTGTTCCATTGCCTCTAAGCTACCCATTCCTCTATATTTCTTCAGTCTCACACCATCTGAGAAAAAATATTCACCTGGCGCCTCAGATGTTCCAGCTAAAAGTGAGCCCATCATGACCGATGAAGCTCCCAATGCAAGAGATTTAACAATATGCCCCACGGATTGAATCCCACCGTCTGCAATGACCGGAACATTAAAATGGCGGGCATATTCAGCCACTTGATACACTGCAGTAGCCTGAGGGCAGCCACATGCCATTACTTCCTGAGTGATGCAGATGGATCCACTACCCATTCCCACTCTCAAAGCATCCACTCCTGCATCTATTAAATTCTTGGCTTGCATCCTGGTAACAACATTACCACCAATTACATCAATATTAGGATATTCTTTTTTTATATATTTTATCATCTCTATTTGAAAGGAAGAATTACCCTGTGACGAATCTAAAACAACCACATCTACACCATTGTTAATCAATAACTTCAAACGTTCTCTATCAGATTCCCGAGTGCCTATTGCAGCACCAACTAATAATTGTTTATTTGAATCTTTGGAAGCATTGGGATAGCTGCGAGCTTTCTTTAAATCAGTTCTAGCAATCAAAGCAACTAGCTCTCCAGCTTCATTTATTATGGGTAGTTTTCCCTTTTTACTTTTTTCTAGAATGTAGTTAGCATCCTGTAGAGTAACACCTGACTGAGCAGTTATCATTTCATTGATTGGGGTCATTACTTCTTTTAAAAATAGATGGGGGTCACCCTCTCTAAAATCTATGTCTCGTGATGTTACAATTCCAATTAAACAACCTCCGAGTTTACCATTTTCGGTAATAGGATAACCTGTGAAACCATTTTTTTTCTTTGCTTCTATCACATCTGCAACCGTGTTGTTAGGTCCCATGCAAACTGGATCTCTAATAAAACCATGTTTATATTTTTTCACTTTGTGTACTTCATTGGCTTGATATTCTGGAGTACAATTGTGGTGAATGATTCCTATACCACCACATAATGCCATGGCTATTGCCATGTCAGCCTCTGTTACTGTATCCATAGGAGTAGATACCAATGGTGCCTTGAGAAAAATTTTTTTGGTAAGTTGCGAAGTTAACTCAACTTCTTCAGCAGTGAAGTAAATATAACCCGGCAGTAATAGAAAATCATTATATGTCAATCCATCGCTCGTCGCAAACATTTCCTGTGCAGAAAGACCATCTCGGAGGTCTCCTTCTACTTTATTATTGGTAGCCATCATCATACTGCAAGCCACATGGAAAAGGTTTATTTCTTGAACAATGTTTTTAAATGAATAATATTAACTTAACAGGTAGTATGTCTTATGAACCGATCGAACTAAATAAGATTACAGTAAATACAGTGGTTTTAATATGATTAAAAATGCACACGTGGGTACTTGCCTCTGGTTAGCGATACACGGCTGGATAGTGGACACACAACTGTTATGGAATTTGTTTTTTTATTTTTTACGTCGCTATGTTATTGAAAAGAACTGAGTAATTCTTTGTATTATTTAAATTGAAATAGTTTAAATTCATTAAAACAACCAATTCTTTTTACCGGCTGTTGTCGATAGAGAAAAGACTAAAAAACTGACTAGACGTGTGTCGATCATGAATGATTCGATCATTTTGATTGAATCACAAAAAAGTATTGATGATTGCAATCAATATTTTCTTAATCAATCATTCATATAATCATTCAAGTTTCACGATCGTGATTAGAGAAATCATTCTCGATCTCTCGCCCGACTCGATCATTCAAACAAATGAATGAGTAAGGGAACCAGCGCGGTGGAGGCGGACCCAGCCAATGTGTAACTTATTGTTCCGTGATGTGTGTGTAGTCATTGTTATTGGATGGGTCGTTATTCATGTAGTTTATGAGTTTATATCAACAAAAAAAGTTTAAGAACTTAGGCACTTAACATTAAATTCCAAGTTGATCTGGGTTCCGTAAAGTATTATAACTCATTGGTTATATATTTACCAAATTGTATTGTGTAAATAGTTTGTTAATAAGAATTAATATTGTAAATATAAATTAATACTATACCACCACCATTACACCACAACCACATTAATTTAAATAGCTAACACTAAAAAGTTTTGTTTTACATATATTAATAAAAAAATGGAATAAAAGTCGTATTTACTATGCTGAATCATAACTCACCTAAATGAACCAAAATTAAAGTACGTAATAATATCTGTTTATGAAACAAAAGTAATTCATTCAAATCGCGCGAGGCGCTGTTTTCGTTTTCAATCGATGATCGAGTACAAACGAATGATCGAGTACAAACGAATGATCGAATACAAACGAATGACTGAGTACAAACAATGATCTCTACGACGACGAACGAACTCTAAAATGATCGAATGAATGATTGATTTGATCGATTCTTTTTCGGAATCAATACTTGAATGATCGAATCATTTCAAATGATCGATTTACACATGTCTAAAACTGACTAAACTTTAACCACAGATTAACTAAACCACCATCATTTAAATCAGCTGAATCCACTGTCTGTGATGATCTCAGTGGCAGTCAGTGGCATTTTGTGGTGTTCTGTGGCATTTTATGGCCATTTTGTAGGCTTGCGTAGTCTTATTCTGAGCGAACTAAATAAATTAACTCACGTACCTAACTAATTCCTATAATTATTCACGCCAAAACCTAGAAGCTCACAAATTATTAGTTCAATGTCGCGTCGCGTCGGCTAGCTCGCAGCTCGTGTCGATCGTCACCTACAATCGTCTATGCCGATGCCATCATGCCATCATTACCATTTGCTACCGGCGGCCGGCCTGCGGTGCGGCCGTTCATTATTTTTCATCAGAGGACGATTTACGAGTGAACAAAATAAACATTTATTGCTAATAAAATAGAAGTGATATTACAATGACCAAGTAGCCACGACTGGGTGTCGCCAATAACCCATCCTAATATCACTTCTATTATAATAAAGATAAAGACGTTTTTCGTTCGTTCGTTCGTTGCTAAGCGAGCAAGTGAATAATTAGTAATAGTAGACAATGTTTCACCGGTCGATTCGCTGAGTCGATACATTACGTATGTACGAATTCATGTACCTAACTACGGTTTGCTCGCGCATTACGTTAAGTTAAACTATTGAATTGTTTTTGTTAGTTAGTACAAAGTTCTTTTTAATATCGTTTAAATGTTAAGTCGATTAGTGTAAATAGTAAGTATTTAGTGTTTAGTTTTAAGTTTCGCTATCTGCGATGTGTTTGTGAGTTAATTAACAGTTTTATTATTTATATATTAAATAAGTGAAAATGAATCAATTAAATCAAAGAAAGAAACGAATCCTATGTGGGACCTTTTTACTCAAATAGATAACCAAAAGGCCAAATGCGGGTTTTGTTTACAACTGATGAGTATCAGTCATGGATCCTTAGGTAATTTGCTAAGACATTTAAAAGCAAAGCATCCAACAGTCCCAATTGATTGATTAATAAGCATAATTACCAATTATTGTAAATAGGGTTGATTTTTAAGTACGCCAATCTAATCAATGCTATAATATTATTATTATCTTTAAATCGTTGTTTGTTGCATCGAAACATTAGTCAAAAAATTAGTAACTTTCTGTTCATAAAATTATTATTTAGATTGTTAGGAATATAGTTATATACCTACTACCTATATCAGTGATGCGCTAATGCTCTGATATACTATCTAAATTAAATAGGTACACCATAAATTACTTTTTATGATGTACTTAACTAAGATAAAAACATTAGGTAAAATAATAGGTATCATTTGTATAATAGGTTAGTTTAGGTACCTATTTTATTTTATTTTTTGTTTAGATGTTCTCGCAATTACATTGCTTTGCTTTTAATGAATAAACGTGTCTTTTAGAGCTAAACGATAAGCGACCAAAGACATAATAAGGTGAATAGGGAATAAATGTATCTTCTGAGCTAAGCGAGCAAGTGAATATTAAGGGAATAACGAATTGTTAAGGTGAATTAGTTCGTTGTAGTGACTCTGAAGAAATCAATTAATTCACATCAGTGAATACCTCTGTGAATTCAGACTAAACATACCTAGCATTTTGTATGAAACTGACAGTTGATTGAGTACCGCCGCTCATGCGCTATTTGGCGAGAGAAAAAAGCAGTGTTACACCCGTAGAGATAATATAATTACTAGACTAGGCAAGCTCCATAAATCCCTGTATTTAACGGTTGGGCATAGGAGAAAAAGATGCTAAAAATGCTATAGGTGTCTTTTGTGATTTATCAAAGGCATTTGATTACGTTGATCATCGATCGTTGTTGCTTAAATTATACCATTATGGTGTAAATAATGGTGCTAACAATCTAATAGAAACATGCCTCTGTAATAGAATTCAAAAAGTTGATATTAATAAAGTTAAGTCGAAGGGTTCTATTGTAAAAATGGGAGTTCCTCAGGGTTTTATATTGGGTCGTTTTCTGTTTCTAGTGTATATTAATGACTTACCTTATTTGGTAGAAAAATCTGCCAAGATCTCAGGCCGAGATAGTGTTGTTTGCTGATGACACTTCTCTCGTATTTAAAATTAATAGAAATGAATAGAAATTTTCAATAGTAAACTCTTCACTTTTATAGGTCTTAAATTGGTTCAACGCTAATAACCTATTATTAAACGCAAATAAAACAAAATGTTTAAAATTTACATTGCCTAATGTTAAACAAGCGTTGATGTCAATTTGAGACTTAGTGGAGATTCATTAAGTTTGGTTAATGAAACTGTGTTCTTGGGCATTACTATCGATGCAAATTTACAATGGGGTCCTCATGTTATAAGGGTGGCTGGTAAACTGAGCTCTGCTGATTTTGCAATTAGGCAAATAAGAAAACTAACCGAGGTGCCTACAGCAAGATATTGGTTTATTTCAGCTACTTTCATAGCATAATGTCATATGACATTCTGCTCTGGGGAAAGGCCGCTGACATTCAAACAATATTTGTTCTGCAGAAAAGGGCTATTCGATCTGAATATAAATTAAAAACTAAAGATAGTGTGAAGGCTCACTTTAGAGAAAGCAACATTTTGACAGTCCCTTGTCAGTACATTTATGAAAATATAATTTATGTACATAAAAACTTAAATGCTTCCTCTAGGGTGGGTGACAGCCACAACTTAAATGCGAAACATAAGCATATGTTATCGATTCCCAGGTTCAGACTCTCAAAGGTTAATAATTATTTCATGGGAAATTGTATTAGTTTTTATAATAAAATTTCTAAAGAAATGTTGAATTTAAATTCAAATCAATTTACAAAGCAAGTTAAAGCTCAACTCGTGAAAAAAGCTTACTATTGTATTAGCGAGTATTTAAATGATAATTGCGCATGGACATCATTGCAATAGTTGTAAGCATATTAAAAAAACAACTAAAAAACATATATTTAAATAAAATAAACAGAGAGGAGTTTCTTGCCGATTCTTCTCCTTCCAGTTTTGGAACCGGCGCCTAATCAGCTGATCAATTAATTTTGACTTTTAATAAGTGTGTGTAAACCTGTTTTTGATTTTGAAGAATGGAAACGAACTGTACCTAATTATATCCTTATTTTACTCTTATGCCGCAGTGCTTAGGACACTCATTTGACCGTCCACAGCCTTGACAGTCATGTCATAGCGGTCACATCACTTCACCACTGATTATATAATAGACTGCGGATGCTCAAAATAAAAAAAAAGATAGGCTTAGTATATTTCTGTATAAATCAAGGTACCTACTCTTTTTCTCTGTCTCTTTCAGTTGAGGCCCGCTTTTCGTACTGGCTTGCCTACTCTATTCCATTATTTATCTCTATGCACCATAGAGCTATGCACCCCTTTGAATCATTCATTTTGAATGATTTTAAGAGTTTTGAAGTGAGTCAATAAGTTAAATCGAAGGGTTCTATTGTGAAAATGGGAGTTCCTCAGGGATCTATATTGGGTCCCTTTCTGTTTTTAGTGTATATTAATGACTTACCTTACTTGGTAGAAAAATCTGCCGAGATAGTGTTGTTTGCTGATGACACTTCTCTCGTATTTAAAATTAATAGAAATGAAGAGGAATTCTCAACAGTAAACTCTTCACTTTTGCAGGTCTTAAATTGGTTCAACGCTAATAACCTATTATTAAATGCAAATAAAACAAAATGTTTAAAATTTACATTGCCCAATGTTAGACAAGTTGATGTCAATTTGAGACTTGGAGGAGATTCACTAAGTTTTGTTAATGAAACTGTGTTCTTGGGCATTACTATCGACGCAAATTTACAATGGGGTCCTCATATTATGAGGGTGGCTGGTAAACTGAGCTCTGCTGTTTTTGCAATTAGGCAAATAAGAAAACTAACCGATGTGCCTACAGCGAGGCTGGTTTATTTTAGCTACTTTCATAGCATAATGTCATATGGCATTCTGCTATGGGGAAAGGCCGCTGACATTCAAACAATATTTGTTCTGCAGAAAAGGGCTATTCGAGCTATATATAAATTAAAATCTAGAGATAGTGTAAAGGCTCATTTTAGAGAAGGTAATATTTTGACAGTCCCTTGTCAGTATATTTATGAAAATATAATTTATGTACATAAAAACTTAAATGCTTTCTCTAGGGTGGGTGATGGCCACAACTTAAATACAAGACATAAGCATATGTTATCAATTCCCAGGTTCAGGCTCTCAAAAGTTAATAATTCTTTCATGGGAAATTGTATCCGTTTTTATAATAAAATTCCAAAAGAAATGTTAGACTTGAATTCTAATCAATTTATAAAGCGAGTTAAAGTCCAACTCATGAAAAAAGCTTACTATTGTATTACCGAGTATTTAAATGATAAGTGCGCATGGACATCATTGTAATAGTTGTAAGACTTTAAATTTAAAAAAAAAAAAACAATTAAGAAAAACATATATTTAAATAAAATAAATAGGGAGGAGTTTCTTGCCGGTTCTTCTCCTCCTAGTTTTTGAACCGGTAACTTATCAATTTTTACGACTTTCAATAAGTGTGTGCAAACATCTTATATTGAATAAAAACTTTTTGAATTTGAATTTGAAAGTTAGTCTGTGATTTATGTTGATTTATGATTGATCAAATTGCGAGGGAAAGTAGTCTGGTTCAAATCAGTTTATAAGCAGTTTGATGCACAAGTTTATTATCATTATTGTTCCAATAATCTCAAATATTGGCCAGCTTAGCGAAGTTGATTTGGTATTTAGTTGGTTGGTTTTTTAAAAGCAAAATGAACTCTCCTTTGAGTGTGTTGTTGAAGTTTTCGAAGGTAAGAATAGTTCATTTATGTGCGTCAGCAGAAAAATATTATAACCTCAATAGGATCGGGTTCTTTTGAAAAACCCATGTTTTGGTCTCGACATCATCAAGATGGAGCATCTCATACTTCTAAACGACTGAAAATTTGAGCAAAATGACAGATTAGCTCAACAATGTGCGATGACAATATGGCATTACCGTTGTTTAAACGTTTTGTTAAATTACACATGAAATGTAATTTCAGAATCTTCATTTGTTTGTTTTCCCCACGTTTTTCCAGTACATATTCTACTAGTACATGAGCGTGACACTAAATTCTGCTTCATAGTGCTGTGACAAAATATCTAGTGGCGTATATTTTTCTGCTACTTAATTGTTTTGTGATCTTGACGTGATAGGTCGTCATAAATCGATAATCGTCGATAATCGTTATACTCTATATATATATCTATGGTTTTGAAACATACATTTACAGTATAACGATTTATTTATTAGCTAAAACTGGTTGATATTTTTTGTTACAGGTACAGCGAATCGTTGCAAATTGTATACTGAGACAAAATTTCCATAATACTTCAATATGTAGAACCGAAGGACAGAGAACAGAAAAAAGTAAATATTGGCTTCTGGCCTGTACCTACCTATCAATCTGTTAATTTGTAATCAACATGATTAACTAATGTTTTCTTTTCCAAAAGAGAAAGTCTAAAATTGCATGTCGTTCTAGAATGGTCTTTCAAAGTAATTTTGAAGTGTTGCTGGTCTCTCGGTAAACAATACTTATTTCCAAAGTACAGCTCGAGTAAAACTTTATGTTCTTTCTGAGCATGAGGCGAATGCAATTTTGTGGCAACAGTATTACACCTTCGTTCATACCTAAAATATGCTACTGCAACACTGTGTTCAGATCGGTTATTAAATAATTCCTTATTCTTAAATATTAAACATTTCAGTAAACTTATATTCTCAGGTGACAAATTTGAGACAAATTGATCAGTTGAACATTAATTAACATGATGCCAGCTTTGTATTGAGTTTTATCTAATTTAACTCTTCATGTAAGAGTACTTTTTTAGACATACCTATAAATAAGCTTAGTGTTGGTTATGCATATTTGTAATTGCTAAATGGGTGTGTATTAAAATTTTGATTTTTTTTTCTAAATGTGCATATGTAAAGTAAGGGTAAATTTTTTTCTTCAAATGTTCTTGAAAGGAGTATTTTTGATATAGTACACAGTAGGAATTCAGTAAAAAAATATGATGATTCAGGTTCAACTGATTCATGAGTGGTTAGAAACCCTACTGCGGAGCCAAGGGTCGCAGGTTCGATTCCTGCCCAGGACAAATATTAGAGTGCATGAACATGTCTATTTGTTCCATATCTGGGTGTGAAATATCTATACATTTAGGTATATATTATAAAGAATCTTAACAGCATGTGTATCAGTTGTCTGGCGTCCATAATACAAGCTTGGGTTAGTTTGGGACTAAATGGTGCTGTGTGGAATGTCCCAGGTATTATTATTATTATTGCATAGTTCATCTTTGAAGAAATTCATGATGTTGGTTTATGATAAGATTTTGTTGTTGGTGTGGTAGATACTATGGAACCCTACCCTATGACTTTTTTATCGAAAGCTATATACCAGCTCTTAACATTGTTGGATTTGAAGCAATAAGTAATTCTGTTATTATAAATTATTCTGGTAATAATAATATTGTAAAGTAAGTAATAAGGTAATGATTATTTTTATACTAGTTTTTCGGTTTTTACAGCTATCAATCAAGTTACACTGCTAGGTCGAGTGGGATCTGATCCTCAAAAGCGAGGTAATCAGGAGCACCCAGTAGTTAACTTTTCCCTTGCAACACAATTCAGTTATCGCTATGAGTCGGGAGATGTTCTGCAAAGAACGGATTGGCATAGAGTAAGTGTATTCAAGCCAGGCTTGCGAGACGCCGTGTACAACTATCTGAAGAAGGGACAGAGAGTGTATGTCACAGGGAAGTTGTCATATGGTGAAGTGAAACTTGATGATGGACAAGTCAGAACAGCATCCACAGTTGTAGCTGATGACGTTATATTCTTCCAAGGCTCTCCAGTAGAGCCACGAGAACAATAGATCTGATTATTTGGTGAGGATACGAAGCAAACAGACCGATTCTGCATCATGTTGGCGTTGAACATGGCAATTTGGCCATGCTGATAAATTACTGTTACTTTTAAGCGTAACAAATTAATAATAAGAATTCAGTTTTAGAGGTTTTTTTTGTTAACATTGAAAGAGAAATTAAATATAAAATAATGGATATAAGATTTTAATTCTGTAATTGCCTATTTATAGAATTATGGTATGTATGTGTATGTATTGTAAATATGGTTTCCTTTGAAAGGGCTATTGCTCGCCATAAATTGTTATGAGATTTTTTAGTATCTGCTCTTTACCTGGTGATTCGATAAAATCATTCAAAGAAACAGCAGCCCCACCTTGACCCTCTTCAGTCGAAGTACCTTACTGCACCGGCACAAGGTCGCTCATTCGTGATTTCACCTCTCAGCTGACCGACAATGACAAATTTTCAAGTTAAACTCGCAATGTTGAAAAGTCCGACACTGCGCGGCGTCCGATCTTAATCAAAGAACTATCAATTTAATCACAAAATTGAGATGTCACTATATTTTGTAACATTATATACAATATTGCAACTCAAATGTAAGTATTACTTTAAAGCAGGTCCTTAGTTTTACGGTTATAGGCTTTCAGGAGGTGCTACAGAAAAAGTTCTTATAAAACGGCTGGACCAGTTTTGATGTAGTTTTCGGAATCACATAAGTATCACCTCAGAGCATGTTCTTGACGTGTTTTTACGGTTATAGGTCTCCAGGAAGCGCTGTAGTAGATGTGTTTCGTTACAACGGCCGGTTGGGCCGATTTTTATGTGATTTTTTTGCATGACAAGTATCACCTCAGTGCAGGTTCTCATATTAGATTACAGTTGTTAACAGTAAGGGTGCACTACAGTAGATACCTTTCTTCTAAACTGTTTTTTCATCATTCTCATCAGCCTATAAACGGCCTATTATTGGGTGCAAACCTACCAATTAATTTAAGAACTAATTTATATTTCTATACTAATATTATAAAGCTGAAGAGTGTGTTTGTTTGTTTGTTTGTTTGTTTGTTTGTTTGTTTGTTTGTTTGTTTGTTTGTTTGTTTGTTTGTTTGTTTGAAGCGCAAATCTCAGGAACTACTACTGGTTCGAATTGAGAAATTCTTTTTGTATTGGATAGTCCATTTGTTGAGGAAGGCTATAGGCTATAGCGCCCTTTACATTATACAACCGTCGTACGTACGACGGTCGCACAAGTTGTTTGCGACCGTCGAATGCGCTTTTACATTTATACGATACGTTGTACAAACAAAAACGACGAAAGTGACTCATTCTATATATGGCCTCGGAATGGATCGCAGAAATCGTGCTGCAATTACGGCAGTTGGTTGTATGTACCTACTTATTGTGTAAAAAAAATAGAAAAAAAATATCCTAATGGGTGAAGAATTGGCTAATGAACATGCCCTGATGATTTTAAAAATTACCTCCGTATGATTAACGAGACTTTTTACCATTTATTGAATTTAGTGAAAGACATAATGGAAGGAAAAATACATTTTTACGTGACGCTTTCCCTGCTGAAGAGAGATTAGTCGTCACCTTACGATACTTGACTATTGGACGAATTTATGAAGATTTTAAATTTTTAGACATTCTTATTAATAATACAAATTTTTTCGTAATTTATTTTATTTTCAAGTCTTTTTATATTTTTGTAGTAAGTAACAATCGTAATAAATCACATTATCGTACTCGCCAACTTTCTTTTCAATATTAGTATTATAATCATTCTTTCCTTTTTGAAATTTTTATTTTCGTTTAGCATTTTGTAGTACACAACCAACCTTGCTCAAATTTGAAGCTAAATGACAAGTCGTATGAATGTGCATTACATTGTACAACCGTCGCATGAATCGCACAAGTTGGAAGTAGCCTAGATCCGACCGTGCGATTTGTACGACCATCGATAGGTCGCATACGACAAGCGTTTACATTATACAACGGTTGTACCGATTTATACAACAGTTGTATAGATCGGTACGACAGTTGTATAATGTAAAGGGCGCTTATTGTTATATCACGCTACGACCAATTGGAGCGGAGCATCAATGAAAAATGTTGCAAAAACGGGAAAAATTATTCTTTTTGAGAGCTTCCGTTACGCGCGCTACGTAAACGGTTGATGTTAAGCAAAAATTATGTATTACGGAATTGTTCCCTTTTAAAAGTTCTAACCAAAAGTCTGCAACAGCATATGTGTATCTTTTAACGTTGACTTACTATGACCTTTTTTATGACAGTCAAATTTGTTGCTAGACGCGCCAGAAATTTCTTTGTTTGGATGATGATGATACCATAGTGTAATGATACTATATGGTTGGACTAGCAACCCACCCCGTCTTCGCACGGGTGCAATGTACTAATGCGTGGAACGGGAAGAGGAACGTTCCCGTAGTCCACCCGGGCGAAGCCGGGTATTTAAAATAATATTTAAACCTAATTTAAATTAATAAAAAATCAAATTGAAAAAATCCACGATTTGAAATTTGAAATAAAACAATATTTAAAAGTTGGCCCTCTAAAAAAAAATAGATAATCAAATAATTTTTCCTCATAATATTAAAACACTAAACTTAATATTTGATTTACCCTTGTGCATGATTTGCATACTGCATGGATAAACTTAGGTGTTCGATTTACATCAAACTCGAAAAATATCATACTACTAATGCTATCTGCTGACCAAGTACCAACAATATTATGTCTGCTAAAATCTATATTCCTAACCCTAATGTATCCGTTACACCGCATGATGTCGCTACTACCTCACGGCGCTAGATTTTTCAACAAATACCTCGAATCTAATAATGAAAATCGAATCTAAAAAAGGCCACAACCTAACCATACCCATAATTTGTTGCTAATTTGTTATACCAATCCCGATTTTGTAGCTCTTGCCGTTTCCGAGATACAGTGTAACTTTTGTTCTAACCCTGTAACTTTATGTAACCCTGTAACTTTGATACTATCAACTTATTTAGCTAGCTAAAGAAGATTTTCTTCTCTACATGGAGTTTCTTTTAAAGTTAAAATTTAAATATTTTAAAGCTTTAAAGAAGTGCACCACTGCACCAGCTTGTATGCCCTAGTTTTATTCTTTCCAGACAATTTGGTTGCTTATCTTGAGTAAGAATTTTTAGGGTTTAATTTATCTTCATCTTCTCCAATTTTCAATATTTAATTTATTAGGTAAATTCGGTTTTACAATAAAATCCGTGCACGTTCAAGATTTACTCCTTATCAAGTTTAAAACAATAAAACGAAAGTTTTATACAAAAGCTTATTATAAAGTATCGGACTACTTAGATGAAAGAAATCTACGGGGGTTGATCGCTCGCCTACCAGTTATTTCAATAATATTAGCATTTAAGGACTTTTTATTAAAATACATCATCATCGTCATCATCACTGCCTCACCTTCGGCCATTTTTGCAAGGGTGCGTGGTTATGGGAAGGAGTGTAGGTCATTGCAGCTCAGAAGGGGATAATTTATTTTTAAAGAACATTCCAGAGTTTCTTGCGTTTTCTTCTGAGAGGAGCCAGCAAATGAATGCACCTTTGTCGGGACTTTTGTGCCCACAAAGTAAGAAATGGAAATACTCTTATGACATACCTATTTCAATATTATATTACATAATTCCATAATGAAGATATTTTTATTTTGAATGGAAGTTGTGAATAATTATTCTCGCGATAATATATGCATATAATATACATAGGTTTGATTATAGTAACTGAAATTCATTAGAAAAACATGGTCTCAAATGTTCTTCGATTGAAATACATAATCATGAGCCGTGCCGCGCACCAACCGCGCCCGTGCCATCTTTGCAGTGGGTTCGCGCATGTTGGTGGAATTTGTCTTAAAAAAAATTGTTTTCGATTGCTCATAATAACTTTTTTAAGTCTCGCAAGCGAGTTAAAAGTTGTATAAAGAAAGAGTTACGTTCGATTTGAGCATAGAGTAACTACTTAAATTTGACAGCAGCGTTTGGTTTTAATAGTGTTCTTAGTTAATGGCTTATAGCAATTTCGCCATAATAGAGTCAGAAATGTCACTTCACAGTATCCAAAATGTCACACGCAATTTCGGGGGGGTGAAGATCGGTGCGGCGCTCGGGGACTTCGCGGACTGAAACTCCACCAGCTATAACTAGAGTATGAGTGGTTAGAAGGTAAACACAGAAGTAGGCTTCTAGTCAATCCGTACTTTTATGGTTTGAGTGTCCATAAGGACGTCATGTGTTGAGTTGACGCGGGTACGTGTGGATAGCCATTTTTCCTACTACGTCGCTATGTCGCTTCGTCTTCAAGGCGAACAAAAAGTTTGGCACGAACTGTAACAGAACTTGATTTGCTTTCGTTAAGTCGCATTAAATCGCGTAGTTGGTATAGCGAGCGGTTAAATTTTAACGTAAACACGTTTTGTGGTGTAAATCCATATCGTTGTATTGAGTTCTTGTTACGCATTGTTTTGTGATGTGACTGACACCAATAGAATCTGTGTCTCAAGTTTTCGATCAGGGCTCCAGTGTGCTGCCATCATCTAGGAGTAGCGCAATATCACTTTGATTTGGAATTGGGCCTGTAGTTAACCCAACAGATATTGATGATTCTTTGATGCCTCATTTGCATTGTTTTGGATTGCTGGTATACCCAGGCAAAGCCATGTATTTTTCTAATATCAGAAATGTTAAATTATTATTGAAAACACTATTTTTTAAGCAAATACCAAAATTGAGAGTGAATTGAAAAAAAAATTAAAAAATATTGGACTGAGGATGTTTACTTGTAATTATAAAACTTGTAGCTCAAACAGACGCAAAAGAAATTTAATAAAATTCTAAATTACTCCATCAGGGATGCAATTATGTTCTTATTTTCTTTTTGACCAACATTATTTAGATAAAGGGTAGAAATTCGGTTTGGATTTTTGATATACCTGTTAATTGGAACAGTAGGTACCCCAAAATTCGGTTTATGTTGTATTTTTTTTATTTGACTCGGAAATTCAATGTTTCCTTAAGGCAAGGGTCGACAAAAAGGAGTCGGCGGGGGTGTGGCTCTTTCGATGGGAAGTTGCGGCTCTATTCCATACGCAAAATTGTTTTATTATTCTGGCCAAAATGCTTTAATATGTTTTGTATTAAAGACATTTGTAAGTTTTTATATAAATAAATATTATTTCATATTTAACGTAGTTTCAAATATATATATATCAAAAGAACAGACTTGAAATTACTATGAAATTTTTTAGTGGCTCTTAAAAACTGGGAAATTTTGTTAATTGTAACTTTTAGCTCTTCTATCTCAAAATTTTGCAGAATGCTAAAAACACTGTATAAAAAATACCTTAAGGCAGGGTTAAGGTGTTTTTTATACAGTGCTTTTGGTTATGATTTAACATGTGTAGCTTTGCCTGGCGATACTAAGTCTCTCTTGTTTTATTCTATAGTTCAGAAACTAAAAATTATAACCGTGCTGTGCCTAATATTGCTGCGGTTTAGGAAAGTCATAGATATAAAATGAAATATTCTTTAGGATAACATTCTCTCGAGTTTATTTTCAAGTTATAATATTGTCGAACACAATATATATTTATACATATATCTTTTTTAAATCTGAAACATATTCGTTCATATTGTGTACAACAAACTGGAAGGTCGGCCACACTTGTGCCAAAATAGAAATAATTGTAAAAATACAAACTCGACTCTGATATCATACTCATATGCTAGGTACTTGAATAAAGCTCCGCATTTTGTTTTACAAATCATATACATACACTCTCTTTACAGTCAGTTTGCTATCCTACATATCTTATATGAATATGTTATCTATATTTACATAAAATTATTTTATTCTTTAATGACAAACTTTTACCTATAACGATAAGAGAGATCACAGAAAATTGTAGCCTGAAATCTGAGTTCTAGAAAAGTTCTAGCCATACTCTACTCGTCTACCACTTTATATTTTGTTATCACAGTGGAAAATTTTATTAATTTTCGAAGGCAAAACATTTTTATAATATTTAATGATTTCGTTATTGTCTGAGATGGTTGTAAACTTTTTATAGTATGTATTCATATATTCTTGCTATACATTTTTGAGCAGTTTAAGGTCTTTGTTTTTTTTTTTTTTAATAAGGTCAATTGAATAATCTTCATAAACAATAGATGTAAACAACTGGTTTTTTACTATAATTTTAAGTGGTATCACATTCGACCGATTCACATGCTACAATTGAAAATCTTTTGCCAAAAAGAATCAATGGAAGACAAAAAATGGTATAAAATTAAAAATTTATCTTGTTGACATATTTTGTGAATAAAATTCTGTTACTTATATTCTTTTTAGCAAACATAAAACAGGAAATATAACATATATCTAAATTAAATTATAAAAAAAAAAAATGCATGAGTATGCACGTCGGTCGCGCACACGGTCACTCTTGGCGACACAACGCCGTGCGGGTGTCGCACTAATGTTCGGCAGTCTCTACAAAGTCAACTCAAATTAAATCGTCTTTTTCACTAACTAATGTTTTATGTAATTGACACTATTAGACGTAAATCACTTGGCACGAAGGCATCTGTTAGGTCCATACCCTGTTTATTGAAACTCATTTGGAAACTGTCAAATAACTCTCAGTACCGGAACGAAACGGGCCTGCAGCTGTGTCTTGTTAGGCGGGAGATCGTACATGTGCTGAGAGAAGTTCGACTAGAGCAGTTGGAGCGCAGTCGCGGAGGCCTGGGATCATTGTTCACACTTCTCACTTTTGAGGTTGAGAGCGTAGTGGTCGGGCACATAGTCGGTTTCCCGCTTGAGCTTGGAGTCGCCGATGAGAGCGCTGATGCGGTGCTTGTCGTGAGGTGAGGGGTCTGCACGCGCGCGTTTGCGCCAAGGTTCCGCTGCCGCCATGCTCAAGTCCGTGGGCATGTCTTCGTCCACGGGTTCGTCGTCGCAGTCCTTCATCTCCGTTTTGACTATCGCTTGTGGCGCGATTCGCGTCGGACTCATTTGTTGCCTCAACAGCGAAATATTCTTTATGTTTTTGAGTTCCGTTGGATTTCGCAAAAACCTGCGCAACAAATTAAAAAGTTTGTTTTAAATATGCCTATGCAGTTAGATAAAATAATGACTCCGCATTTCGTGTAAAATTTGACAAATTCGAAGTATAACGAACACTTTTGCCAGGGTTGGTTTCGCCACTATTTCTATATGATTAATGTACCTACAGTTTAAACGATGAACCAAAATTAAAGTTTCGTAGGTACTGGCAATGATACTCTTAAGCTTAAATGATAAAATTAGTTAGGTACTTTAATTTTTTTTATTTCATATTAACATTTCAAACGTTTGCTAAATAAAAAGAATCAAATAGTAACTTGGAAATTATTAAATTAAATCAGAAAATATTTACTGAAGGAGATAAAGAATAAGGTCAGTTTAGTTATTTTTTGTTTTCTGTCGAGTAAGTGGACCACGGCTAAGTTATTTATGTTAATTATATAGGAAACTCAAAGTCTATATTAAGTTCTTTTTGTATGAACATAGATGTAAATGACTGTTTGTTTCTAAATAAATTAAAAAAAAAAAACTAAACGTGAAGCTAAGACTAAACAAGCACTCACTGGTAACAATGTCGTTCGCCTTGAACTTTGCGCAGAATGTTGACGCGATAGTAGTAACGCAACGCACGTGACATCTTGTCATAGTTCATGGAGAGGTGGTTCTTCTGAATGCCCCAGAGCTTGGCCAGCCCGGCCGGGTCTACGATCTTAAATACGCCCGTGTCGCGGTTCTTCCAAGCGATGTAGTTGGTGTACCGCTGTGTCGGGTCATTCAACAGCTGCTGTAGGAAGTCCCACAGTAGTCTGCCATCTGGAATAATGCGATGCTGTGAGTATGCGGTGATCGAAGTGACAAGTTGATTGAACTTTTAAATTTATTATAAAACTTACTCGTGTTGGGTTCGGGCATGTCGCTGGGGAAGAACTCTCTGTGCTGGGTGCGGTAATGTGCTGGCGTATGCGTGTTTGGAGGAGCGGGGCTGGCCAACGGCGCGTCCTTGGGCGAACGCGGAGGCGCGAACTGGCTTTCTTCGTCTGAGTCGGAGTGCGAGTGCGTGCTATTGGAGCCTCCAGGGCCTGTGTTGATTTGAGCGAGAGGCGCAGGAGGCGCGTAAGTGGCGTATCCGGCGGCGTCGCGCTGCGGGCTGCCCGCGCTGTCCACGGAGGGCGCCGGACTGAGGGTGACCGAGTTGGATTGGACTGCTGCAGCCGCCGCGCTGTGGAAATGGTGGAAGCCGTCCACGGTCCACGTGGGCGTCGCCGGATGAGAATGCGGCGAGGGTGGGTAACCACGCGTCGTCGGCGTGCCTGGGGAGGAAGGCACACGCCCCAGCAGGGCCGCGTCGCGAACTAGCATCTGGAGCACATTGTGCAGCACGTCGCCAGCGCCCGGGCACCGTTCCCCGAGATCCGTCTTTGTCAGTAAACATAACGCTTTACCTGAAATGTAACGACAAAAACGTGAGTTTTACATAAATAGGTAACATGGCGTAAACTAGTAATATAGATAACATATAATATTAACACTGACCATTCATTTGGAATAAGTCCATATCGAAGTTGGGCAAGTCGAACTCGCGTTCACACCACTTTAGGAAGAGCGCGACGTCTTCGCGCGTCCAAAGGCGAGGTTCTGGAGGTAGTGATGCAGGGAGGTGGGGCTTCGTATCTCCGAGGGATGGGGAAGGGGATGGTGGAGGAGGTGCCCAGGGGAGTGGATAACGCCAAAGCAGTTCCGTAGGGCTGAACGGCAAGGGAAGCCGCTCCATGCTCGGCCCCGAGGGTAGTTGCAGACTCACAACTTTCATCGTGACGTTTTCACTGTTTAGCGCCGACCAGATCTGTAAATGACATAAAACGATTGTAAGATTTTTTAAAAATATTTAAAGAAACCAAATAAATTTGGTAAGTAGATATTCGTTGATTCTGAACACAAAAAGACAAAAGAATTAAAAATACATGTAAGAGATAATTTTAGTTCAGCTACTCGACAACAGATGGCGTGTTGGATAAAAACTTAACATTGACCATGAACACGATCGTGTTATGTCATAGGTTTCTTTTGTTTGATAATGTTACGTCTTCTCCACTTAATATTTTTTTTACATAAATACGTGTCTTTCTGGATGGTTGCTAGGTTTTAAATATCAACGATGTCATGATAGTGTCGTTATTTTTTTTCCATTGCTATTTAAATGAGAGGTAACATTTCCATGTTCACTAACTCAACAAAAAGCGTGATAAAGCGTTGAGATTTTGTAAATTAAATCTTATAAAATCTCCAATACCGTAGATTATTAATAATTTTTCATCACAGTCTAATATATACCTAATATTGTTTATTCATGATTGACTCAATACCATAACAAAATCAAAATAAAACTTAAAAATAACTCAGTATCTGAGTTGTTAGTATTAGGTAATATGTAGTATAAAAGTGATATTTGCTCTCACTCGGTTCAGTGGCGCAACATGATGGGATAAAATATTTTTCCTCTTACCACCCTCTTACTATGACATAATTAAACTGCAAACTAATTTGATTTTATTGATATTTAATTATTTATATAATAATAATAAAACATATTATTATTATTTATATTTAATTTTATGCAAATACGGATATTTACAATTTTTTATATTATTCTTTATTTTAAATTGAAATAAAGTTCTGAAAATGATATTTAAAAAAATCATAATTGAAATAATGATAGTGAGCCTGTGTAGTGATAGCTAGCACTAGTATATTACATCGATAGTACAGAAAGCACATCGGGCTGAGCCGTCATCATATGTTTTTCCCACAATCGTCTTGAATTGTTCCGCCCCTTCTGTTCTTGGTGTTCCATTCTCATCGCATCGCATCATCTCTAGTTTTGGCGGCCACTCATACAAACACAAAACCAGAGCCCGCCTTTTTATTTAGAAAGTAATTTTCTTATTTTAAAATTCGAAGTCCTTCGCCTTTGATGACATCACTTTCGTTTTTTCTAAGAATGGATGTATTTTTTTTTAACGTAAGTTTTCATATAGCTACCTTCATAAAAATTTTAATATAATATCTAGTATACTATAGTTTCCTAAATAATATGTGATTATTGTGAAAAATATGAAATTAAAACGACTATAGAACTACAATGATTACTTTATGCGTGTTGAAAATTAACAAAAAATCAAAATTGCCGTTTCCATAACACAGCACTGACGCCTTGCCAAATAAAAAAATAAACTAAGTATCGTTGTCTTAAATATCAACTTTACATCAACTTTGCACAAGTGATTAAAAAAGGTAGTATGCTCAAAATGGATTATTCTTTTAAAACCATTGCAAATTAGTCGGTTTGTAATAATGTAATAGAATTACTAATTTGGGTATTTACCAGGTTTTTTATTTCCTTATTCCATTGTTTGTGATTCGTTTGTAATTTAATTACAATATAATTAAATTGTTACTGGAATAACTTGGGATTATCAGAATTTATGTAGTACCAAATGATTGAAAGAGAAAATAAATAAATAAGGACGAATGAATAACACTTTATACATTTGGATACGGCAGTTAAAAAATCAGCATAATTTTTATATAGGAATATTATGTCGGTTTACCATCAGACTTTGTACTGTAAACTCATGAATATTTAATAAAACTGGCCAAGTGCTAGTCGTATTTACGCCTTAAGGGTTTCCTACTGTAAAATTACGTTATTTAACGTGTTTATCGATACTCATAACTAGATGGCACGAAAACCTCTAACTATATTATACCATAATAATAAACCATATTATATCATTTGGTATGGAAGACCAACCGAAGACTTCTGCCTTAAAATAAAAATTTGGTAATTTTCAGATTTTTGTTTTACTTTTACTCCGAGACCTTCTTTTAAGCCAAATATCAAGGTTTTAGGTCACTTAGGTATAGATTTTAAGGACGCGTGAAAAGAGCAAACATAATAATAATAAATGTTTTCAACGACACATTCCTACGTTTCCCTTAATAAAACATTAAAAACCAATACCAAAAAAAACGTCGTTAATGTCTTCAACTGACATTATTATTTCAATACTTCCGAGGTATTTGTCTAAAAGTTTTCCGCAAAGTTTAGGTTTTTCGGCTGATGCCACGTAACTATTGAAACAATTTACTTGTACCATCATTGTTTATTGTAGTTATTAATGTTTCAGTAACGTACACATAGAAATTCGTTCGTAAAGAAATAATATTTTTGCGTAGTGCTCCACTTATCGTCAAACTGTTCTAGGACAGGTCAACAATGCACCTCAAAGCCAATTTTTTTTATGACATTGATTTTCATAGAACTTTGTTTTTATTTACTGGACTATGGCGCTTCAGAGCTATGTATTCGCTATCAGTTTCAACTTGATAATTTCTATCGACAGAAAGAAAGTTAGAAAAAGAAGAAAAAAGATAGACAGACGGACAAGAAAGTAATTCTATAAAGGTTCCGTTTTTTTATCTTCTAAGGTATGAATCCTAAAATAAAAATACCAAAGATCTATTGTGTGTCTATCTACAAACAGTTAACTGAAAGCGAACAAAGCTTATTTATCTAAAACAGAAATATACCCAAAGGAAGCATTATGTCTCTAAATACATTAATTTATTCTACTGTATCACGTGTATGCCGCGTCCATTCGATTTTCGCTAATTACATAAAATTATAGATCAACTACGGATGTAACAATAACTGTGATTGATAAAATATAATAATTATTGCCGACATTTTTATTGATTAATGGTTTTAGTGATCAACGAGTCGATAATCGCCGATTATTGTAATTTTAATAGATAAGCCATCATTATCGCTCGATTGTCAATTTGAGTATTGTCGTGTGTAAGCTTGTTATAAAATAATCGATATTTAAGTTCGGTAGTTGCTAGGAATGTATTGTTTCTATGCGTACAAAGAATAATTATATTGTCAGATTATTCACACAGTAGATTATAGGTACTATAATATACATAGGTACTTAATTTGTTATAAATAGATGCCCTGCGAATTTGTTATCACTACTTTTCTTATTCTATTAAGACAACAATAAAAGGAAAGTATCTTTGAGAACAAAATAAAAATTTATAGGCAATGTTTATAGGTCTTCTTTTTACCCGACTGTGGAATGTAATGTTTTTTGAGTGTGGTCTATTTCTATGGCCTAAACGGCTTGATAGATTTTGATACATGAGGTGTTGTTAGATTTGTTTTAGATGTGGGAGTGATATAGGGTATATAATATTTGAATGTGGCGTTTGAATAAAGGAAGAGAGGAGGAATGAAAAATAATTTTATTATTGCAACAATAGGGATATCAAATAAAAGGTAGTAAATAACGAATTACAAATATATTGTTAATAATAAGATACCAAAATCATCTATGTATGATAACTAGAGCTATCTGTTTTAATTAATTATATAAAAAGAAATGAAGTTTTTACGTGTCTTGGAAAAATTAAAAACGGCTGGACCGGTTTGGCTAATTTTGGTTTTGAAATATTTCTGGAAGTCCAAGGAAGGTTTAAAAGGTGAGAAAATGTGAAGAAATCGCAAGGTAAAATAACAATATAATAAAAACAACAACTTCATTTTCCCATACAAACTGTTCGTACCTGTCAAACAGGGTGCATTCAAAAATCAATTTCTTTACTCTTTTATAGGGATCTCGGAAACGGCTCTAAAGATTTATATGAAATTTTGTATTTAGATAGATTACAACATTCCAAAACAGGTTTTTAAATAGGTATTATGGTTATTAAGCACCAGGGGCGCTGCAGTAAATGTGTATCTTCGAAACGATTGGACTGATTTTGAATCGATTTTTTGTATTACATGAGTATCACCTGCGAATAGATAATAAAATAAATTGTGCAGTTATGGGCCACCAGGAGGCGCTGCAATAGACATGTATCCTCAAAACGGCTGGGACGATCTTGACGCGGTTTTTTTTGTTACATAGATATCACCTAAGAGCAGGTGCTCAGATAAGGATTGTGGATATGGGTCACTAGGGGGCGCTGCAATGAACAAATTTCTCCAAAACGGCTGGGAAAGTCTCGACGCGGTTTTTTGCGTTCTAAACATATCACCTAAGAGCATGTTCTTCGATAAGATTTGCTGTCATGGGCCCCCAGGCACCAGGGGGCACTGCAATGGATATGTTTCTCTAAAACGGTTGGGAGGATTTTGACGTGGTTTTTTGCTTTACATATATTTTATGTAAAAGCAAATTCTTAGATAAGGATTGTGGTTATGAGCTACTAGGGGGGGGGGGGGCGCTACAATAGATATACGTTTCAAACTGTTCTGAGTTCTGAGGTGGTACGAAGTTCGCCGGGTCAGCTAGTAACATTATAAAACTTTAATGCTACCATATACCACATACCACAGTGTATCGATCCGTTGTGGATGTTATTATAGCTCACATATCTTTGAAAGAATCAGGCTTGTGTAGCCGTAAGCTGAGTAAAAACAACAACATTACTTTTTTAATTAAAAAAAAACAGTATTATAAAAATTTAATAATCCCGACGACGGCTTAAAAAATAATAAACTGAAAAAAAAAAAACGAAACTCAATAATCTATAGAATGCGAATAAAATACACTAACTGTCATATAAACATGAATTGAATGTTATATAACGTATCGCAGGTGGATACAATCAAAAATTACAAAAGTTATTTTCACTTAAAGACCACCACCAAACATATTTTGGTAATGGTTTGTCCCAGTCTGCAATACCATATTATGTAACATTCAAATCATATTTATTTTAAATGATAGTGTATTTCATTAATTATAGATTGCTTATTACTACTTTTCAATTATTTTTTACGCAGTCGAGTATTAATTTTTTTTATATATATTCGCTTTTAACTTTAAAGTTCGTTGCCAAGAACTAAAAAAAAAATTAAGAATCGATTTCAACAAACTTGTTACAACTTTGCAAAACTACTTTAGACTGTCTAAAATTATTTGAAAAAAAAAAATGTTGCTACCAGAGCAGAGACAGTACGAGCAGTCATTTGTAATTAAACCGAAGAATGAAAGTAAGTCGAGATGAGCCGAACATCCAAATGCAAATTAATTTGATTAGTAGGCAAATCATTCGTGATCATCGAGTTTGTTATTATTCAAAGTGTATTTTTATACAAATCAGTGTAGTAACAAATATAACAAAAACATTAAGCGATGTTACAGCGCAACGCTAAAAATAATAAAGTAAGTCGTTTTGACCTCTAGATTTGCTAAGTCCACGCCACAGGTTTACAATCCGACGTGACGGCGATACCGGCTTCAGACAAAACAATTTTTTCACTATACGACCGTCTTAATGGTCGACGAGTTATCTCGTACGCGATAACCTTTCATGTGGATCCGCGATTCGTTCCCGGAACTTTGGAACACATCGACGGATTCGAGAGGAAAGTTACGAAAACGATAGGATGTTTTGTTTGTTTTTTACAAACGTTTATAAATCAATCAATCAATCAATCTACGCTTTAGAGACATTCCTTAGAGATACGTAAATGTCAACTTTGTAATCCCTGAATCGAGGAGAGTAGTTTCGTAGAGGTTATTTCCTGCTGATATGAAATATTTTTTTATGACCTTAGATAGTAGTATTAGAATTATTACAAAGAGTTTAACTTTTTTGTAGACTCATAAATTCTAAATAATTTCCTGCAATAAATCATTGGTATTACACTCTTACACTTAATTGTATGAATGTTTCAAGAACAATGGAATAATATAATATGTATATAAGTTAATGAATGTTTCTACATTTTTATATTATAATTTAGAATATTGCATACGTTAAGATTAATTGTTTAATGATTGTTGCAAAAAGGAATGCTTCACGATCGATGTGCAAAATGTAGAGCAGACTTGACATTGTGGATTAGGTATATACCGGTACAATTTATATATATTTTTAACGTTACTTTCAGTAGGTAATTAAAAAAATTAAGGTGGAAATTACCAGTACTATATGGATATACGTATTGGGACATACGTAATGTACTTTAAATAGTCAAGAAAATTGATAATATTTTATGTAATTTTGATTTTCATCATGATTCAATTTATCATGCAAAACGTACATCGTCTTACAAAATGTTGCCTTGATAAGTTGTGTGCTTAACTGCGTACGTGTTTTGATATGGAAGTATGACTAAATGCTTCAACTACATCGATATTTCCGTGAAGTGACTGACACAGTCAGCCTGATAATCTAAGTGTACAAAGCAAAACGGAATTAGAGGGTTTGTGATATTTTTATACAATTGATATTTAAAATGTCGATTTTTAAATTTCCTGTCATATATATTTTAACTTACCTGCACCAAAAATTTAATTGTAAGTTTTACAGTTATTTTAAGGTAGAGAAAAAAGTAATGTAAAGTGTAGTGTGAATTTTTATATGTGAAAATTGAAATATACTTGATTAATCCATAATTTGAGTAAATGATAGTACTGAGTAGCGCGCTTTATATTTAAATAGATTTAATTTGTTATGTGTTTTCCTGAGCTATTTTCCATGATTTAGGATCACTATGAATTGTTACCTGTAACTAGATGTAGGTATGTACTCGATGCTTTCGGAGACATCAATATTTATTTCATTCATTTCATCAGTCAACATTACATTGAGTAGATACATTGTTACGATAAACACTTTATTGCGCATTACGTATTGTATGGAAATACTTATTCTAATTTACACATAGTGACTTCGCCAGATTTTATAAAATATTAGGAAACCGTTAAGAGGTTAAATATCTTCAATATATATTATAATTGGTTTTATGGTAAGGATACGGTTTTTTTTTTTAATTATTCGTATAAGTATTTAAAATCTGAACTATTGATAATTTTATATATAATGTGTTACTTATTTGTTAACTATTGTTATTAGGAAAAAAATGTGCTTTTTGTAGCATAAATAACCACGATTCGTTATTAGTTTGTTTTTTAATTTAATTCAAAAATAATGGACGTCTACTCATCAAAACACATGACATGTTCGATGTTGCTATATCAGCTGTATAATCGATGGATCTCAATAATGAATATAAACCCACCGGACCGGATCGAAAACGTGTAGGGGCTTTAGCGATAGAATATATGCGACAAAATTAGGGTTGCCACCTGCTAGTTGCGAATTTTTTATATGAAGGGATCCATGCGACATCGTTAACAAAGAGGGAGCTGTATTATTATTACACTACATCCCTGGGGAGGCTCCTACACACCAAGAGGGGAACTGTGGATTTTATTTTCATCAAAAGGACTCGTGTTACAATCGATCGTAACTATTACCTAGTAAGTTTTATTGTAAGCGTATATTGTTATTAGATGTTATATATTTATATATTTCGTTTTGTCAGATTAAAGAAAGTTAAAAGTAATATTTAAGGGCATGGCTTGCCTGCTGCGTTGAAAGTTTTGAGTTGACTCTCGCGTAGCTAACATTTTAAACTATGTCAACATGTTGTTATGTTTGTGAATGTCATTGGTTTGGTGCACGTAACAAAGTGTCATTTAACTAAAACTAGATGATTATGTGTTCATACTATGTCATAATTTATTAATTTCAGTATACGAAAACTTGATGGTATGGATCATAAGAATCAAACATGCGTTCTGAGAACGAAAATGTGAACAAAAAATATTCGCCCTAGACCAAAATATACATTGTGATGTAGAATTTTGTGTGACCTACATGTAAAATTCGTACTAGAAAAGAAAAGACAGATTTTGAAATTACATTTCATGAACAATTTATAAAATGTTTGTCTAAAACAACGATAACAACATATGGTCAGTTCGATCGCTGAGCCTGATATTTTGTTCACGTTTTCGATAGTTTCGAAGTAGGTATAAGACGCTTCATCTTGACTATTATGTTATCTAACAAATCAAATTATGTATATAAAAAAAAGAAAAATGTATAGTAAATATTGTAGTTTACTTTATTACAAAATGAATTATTTTCACGTTAGTGTTCAGTTTACGTCTGTTTAAATATTTGTAACTTTCCTGTTCTGCGGTTCAATATTACATTATTATAGACAAATGTCTCTACTTAGTACAATAAGTAGCTAGGCAATATTATTAATTTAAAAAAAAAAAATGTTTTAGTAACGATATTGATGCCCTTTTTTGTTTTGATAAGATTAATAGAAAAGACTTCAACGCAAGTTGCTACGACCTGCTACGAGATTCACGTCACTTGGGTAAATTTCTAGAATGCAATGCTAGGGTCAAAATTTTGCCATAGTTGGGTATAGTAACATAATGTTTGTACAAAGTCTGTTTTGTTCAGGACAGACATAAATTAGAAGCAGAGCCGGATCTAGACGGGCGAGCGTTATCAGCTCTCGGAAATACGTGAGGGTGATAACGATAAGGCGGCGCACCGCCGCGGCTGGCGCGCCGTACTCACCGGCCGATCTGCTCCGGGCGGTCGCCGACAATCCTAGGTTCAACGAGGAAGAATCAGTGCTCGCACGACATTGTCACAACACACGGTCACAGGCACAGCAGCTCACAGTTACGGGCGACGTGCACCGGCCGGTCACTCACGGTCCCTCCAAACGTCTCGTGTTACGGCACGGCTCGCCGTAAATCACCAACGTATCTGAGGGAGCTGGCTTGTAAACGCGCACCGCGTGCGGCTCTCTGACGCGGACTGACGGCGGGCGGTGGACGGCGCGGGCGTGCGGTCGCCCCCGCGTCGCTCCTCCCGCTCTTCGCTCCGGCGCTCCGGTCCTCGCCCCTGCCCTGCGCGCCACATTCCGAGATAAACTTCGGGAGCGAGTTCCATTTACTTGTAATGTTTCAGCAAACCGTTATCTG
Source organism: Luffia ferchaultella (assembly GCA_949709985.1). NCBI lineage: Eukaryota > Metazoa > Arthropoda > Insecta > Lepidoptera > Psychidae > Luffia > Luffia ferchaultella. Next base: position 5,509,327 of record OX453246.1, read on the forward strand.
TGAAGGGCCCCATTGCACTAGTCGGGCGCCAGGTCCCGAGCGGCGGCGGCGGCGGCACCCGGAAGCGCTCGTTGTGTTCACGTATTACGTCGGCGCGCCAGTTTTTAATAACATACCATAATTTCCTTGTTTGCAGAGTAATCAGCTGCGACATTCGATGCTGCTCGCTTCGAGGAATGTCCGATTCCTTATAGGTACCTATGATTAAATATATAATACGACGTCTGTAACTAACTAACTTCATATTATATTGTTTATACTATATTGTTATAATATTATATCTCTCATGACATGTGTGTGATAGTAATGTCCATGCATTCTGCATGTAAATTAATTGTAATTTTGGTCAACAACTTTGTTTTGATTATTGGACCACTTTTGTAGAGTTCGGGCATTTCGTGTTATTTACTGGTGTACATAATATACCTAAGAAGGTAGGTACCTACCTACTTAGGTATATTATTATTATTAGGTAGATTCAATTGTTTCATACGAGGTTTGAAAACGTTTAGTTTTGTAGCGGTTATTTTATTATCTTTTTATGCGTCGATTTCGAGGCATCTCGTGAGACAAAGTACAGGAAACGCGAGCCACCGCCGGTTTCCTGGTACGAAGCGAGACAATATCAACGGTAACCGGTTTGACTCAACCGGTGCGGTCGCGCTGTAGGTATGTAAAGTGACTCGTATGTGTGTGGCCAAGCGACGTTCAAATCCAACTACTGATAAACATAGCACATGATATTTATCCTGACGTGCTTCAAGATGAAGAAGAATAGAGAAAGGATTGACTGAGCGATTGGCCGACTGATTAGAGAACCTAACTGCGAAGCCAACTGCGGGTTCGATTCCTCCGGAGCCAAATGTTTGTGTGCATAAACATGTTTATATTTGTTTCGTGTTGGGTGCAAATGTGTCTATATACCTACCTATATATATATTATATAGAATATTTAAGTATGTAGGTATGTCAGTTAAATTGTCTAATACCTACCTAGGTACCTACCCCAAATTATAAGCTTAATAATTGCTTACTTTGGAAAGGGTGGGACTAAATGGCGCTGTGTGGGATGTCTCATGTATTATTGATTTCACTTCACTTCATCAGCCCATTTTATACCCCACTACAGGGGCTTAGGTCTCCCCTAAGGTAAGGGGGGTTTGGAGCTTAAATTGGAGAGGCACGGAGTCAGTGATAGTTATGTACTTCAGTCAGAAAAACTCATTGGTAGGTAGGTACACGCCCGGATTCGAACTATGGCCATATGGCCTTATAAGTTTGAGACAGGTTCGTTGCGCTTTGGGCTATCGCCATTACTACTTTATTACACTACGCCATTATTTATTTAGATAATGGTAATAATGAAATACAGCTATAGGTACCTACCTATTTACATTTCCAAATAAGTTGCTGGTGTTTTGCACCCCAAACTCCGGAAATATTGAGGCAACAGGGAAACGATGTACCTAATAGGTATAGCATCGTAGGTACCTACCTACTGAAAGTTCCGTTTATTAAGATATTTTCGATTTGATTTTGGGTTACCTTACTTCTGCAATTCACAAAAAAATTATTAGTAATTAATGTACACATAGATAATAGTATCATTATTGGCGCGTGATCGTGTGTATTTCCGTTACATTTTTGCCGTGGGCGTCTTCAGCCGGGAGTTACAGCGCGACTCACTGTCGCATAACTTTATTTGTGGCTGCCCGCGCCGATTTGTTGGCTGGCGTTCCCTGTTTGAACCCTACCGGAGCAGACGAGACGAGAGCCAACGTGGGTTTGTGTGAGTGTCTCCGTATGAGCGTGCATGTGCGCTGGCCGCCGGCCCACTACCGGTTCGAGACAGAAATATTCGGCAGCCAAGACGGAAGTGGCCTCGGCTCGGAATCTTTACCTGTTGCTCTCTCCGCCCGCACCCCGCGTCCCGCTAATGCTGTCCTTCTTGCACACACGTTACAATCGAAGCCGGGTGCTCTGAGTGCCGAGTGGACTGTGGATAGAGTATGTACACCGGTAATTTGAAGAGAATAAAAGGCTGCGATGCGCGCTAGAACGTGACCGTGACCGCGGATCTTGCCGCTACTTTCTTTGTCGACGCTACGGGTTACGTCTTCTGTTGCGAGAACTATTATTTCATTGTTTTGTTTATATCATGTTATGATATTGTTGTAATATCTTACTTACCTACTCAGTTAGATATCTTATGAAACAGATAGAGTCTACTCGATTATCCCAGATTTTTCAGAAATGGTATAAAAAAAAACGTGACGGAAACATGTAGCCTTTAATTTATCGGTTTCCGTTATAGTTTATATATTTTAATAAAATTCTATGAATATTCATAACACACTAATGTGTAGTGAGGCTTGTTTTACAAGAAGGTCGTATAAGCCAGTCAGTACACGGAAGTGTTTGTGGCCAGTAACAAGTAGCCAATAAAACAACATAAAACAAAACGTCAGAAGGCAGGAGCGGCAACTATACAGCAATTATTTAAAGATGGCGGCCCGGCCGGAATGCGACGTGGCCGGACCCGAACACATGCGGAAGTGCCCGAAATAAGTTCACACACGACGAAGACGCGTTGACATTATACGGCGGTGTTCATGCAGTGTTTATAATTACCTAGGTACCTACTGCAGCACGCAGAGTTTAATAGACTAATTTATATGGATCATACGATCATATCGAGTAGGTACCTACGCTGAAAAAAGTATTTGGTTTGTCTAAATTGAGATTTAACGTCTGCAGACCTTGATAATCTTTTATGCATTCAATAGAATTGATTAATGCAAGTAACCCAAACTTATTTTCATAGTAACTTCAAGCCAAGAAGTCAATTCACAGAATAAATCTAAAATTATAACATACATTAGTAGGTATACGTACAATATAACCCATTTCGTTATCTGAGGGTTTTGAGAAAGGCAGTTACCTACATGTAATCGTAGAGGATATGCTGCGGGTTATGGTCGAAAAATTTAAAACAAAACATGGTCAAAACGGCGTCTGTGGGTGAAACATCCTTCCCCTTTTCTTAACCCATTTTCCATTTTTTCCCACATCTAGTTTAATATACCTACATATTGTCTTGTTCCCATGTTTTGATTTTTTAAGATTCCATCTAGAACCCTTACAGGAAGTTGTTTTTTCTAAAGTAACAAAGATATATATTTGACAGTTACGACCAATTTTTAAATTTGTAAATAGACAACCAGACGTCACAATTCCAACAAATAAAAGCATTCAAGTGATGAATTATATCCAGTAGGGCAGGTCTTTAAAAATCATTTTTAGGTTTCTTAAATCATTTTGCTTTTTGAATGACGATAAAACCGTTTTCACTTGAATTCTTATTAATTAATACTTACGATAAGCATAATAAAATATATAATATAACACATAAATAGAGATTTATATTATTACAATGTCTGAAATGTGAAAAATAAAAAAAGAAAAGAAAAAATCAAAAAACCCGACTGCGTTAATAAAAAAGATGAAAAGAAAATATTTTTTAATTCTCACTCCACAGCCCGTGAATATGATGTCTCAAATGCCTCCAACGACTACATGATATTATTTACAATATGAAGTTTCTTAGGGTGTACTCGCGGGCTGCGGGATGAGAGAGAGAAGTCAGACATTGTGTTTCTTATTTATTTGTCATTTTTTAAATTTACATTTTATAGGGAAAAATTTCCACAGACGATCGGCGGCGTCTGGTGGCTAGACGTCGTCGCGTCTGGTGATGCTCCAAATTTTGATGCCAATATTATGGTTATTATCTCTGTTACCGAACCGCCTGCTATGCAATCTATCATCCAACACGATTATGCATATTTCAGGAAAATTACACATCTAAAATGAATATCTTTAATAGGGTTAGACTAGTGTAAGTATTAGTTTCAATTTGATTTCATCTATTGTGAATGACATATTGTAGTTACTGTTAAAAAATAAATCTACTCGTGATCGAAGAATACAGTTATGTATTCTTCGATTACGAGTAGATTTATTTTTATATTATTATATATATTATGTGCTTAAAATGACGACTATTAAATTACATTTTTATATAATCGTTTTTGCTGTAATAAAATTATTTATTGTGCAGTATAGTATACATATCTCCATGATTTTATGAATTATATTCTCCGAAATCTACGACTGTTTTTCATTTTTACTACCTATCAGAGCTATCTATTAATTGCGCGCTATTTTTCGGTAACTGGGGATAATTCAATTATATTTTAGTGTTAAATAGGTAAATGTTAAAAAACGGTATAACTTGCGTGCTTTCACATTGGGAATCGACAAAAGAATGAAAAAGGGAAATTATGATTTTTAAGATTACCTAAAATCATACGTGTTTCATTTTCAATGATTAATATTTATACATAGTTAATAAACTTAAATGGCGAACAACCTATAAGGAAAGCGTAGGCGAGTTATAGTTTAAGCCGGAAATGAATACACGCGGGAAGAGGAAATTAGACGGTGCTGCCCGCCGCGATACGGATGTGACGTTGCGAGGAAGGAAGGAAGGGTCCCGGGGTATCGGGAAGGGCGGAAGCGCGAATTTCTCCGCTATGAGTTCCGGCGGCAGCCGCGGAACGGAAACGGAACGGGGTCGCCCGCCGGAAATGTGACTCTCCCGGCGAACCTCGTCCCTCGTTCCCCGAATCCCGCAAGTAAGTTTTCATCCATGATTCTTCCGGAAGTCCGGTTCAATGTAATCATATGTAAACTAATAATAACCTTAAAAGGATACAAGATCTACCTATGTAGGGATTAAAATTGTTTTAACGAAAATTATTTTTTCCAGAAACAATGATATAGGTAGGTAGGTAATAATAATAATAATAATAATAATAATAATAATAATAATAATAATAATAATAATAATAATAATAATAACACACACAATCACAACAACGTCTAGGTCCCAAACTAAGCATTAGCTTGTATTCTGGGTACCAAGCGAAGACACCACATACATATAACAACCAAGACCCGGTGCCAGTATAAATATTCATCATATAAATACTGACCCGACCTGGGATTCGAACCCGGGACCTCCAGCTTCGCAAACAGGGTCGCTGCCCACTAGGCTAAGCGGTCGTCAAATAGAATATTTAAAAAAAATCGTTTTATCAACGCCATGGAGATATACCTATATAAAAAGCACATAGGCATTTAAATCGAAGCTAGGCATAACAAACAGCATGACAATAATAATTACCTATCTTGTAATCTAGATACAGTTTTACCATTTTGTAACCATGGTAGGTATCTCCAGTTGTACCACCAGGTCTGTAAATTTTTATTCATGTAAATAGGTAGGTATGAATTGAAAAAAAAATCAATTACCGTCAACATAATTATATATTTTCTGTATTAAGGGTATCTAAACCACATCCAAAGGTACCTACGGCACGGTACAGAATATACTTACCTACAAATAAAATGAAAATATAGAGTATCCGATATGTTCAATATATCTGGCTACAATTTAATCAAAATTTATTTCCTTGCTCATTCGTCATACCATTCATGCTAAGTGTGTGACTGAGTACTTAGGATGTATTTATCGCTGTTTTATTGGACTACGCGTTGGCGTCACTCGATTATCGTTGTTAATTTTAGTTCCGGGTTCGTGATTTCCTTCGTAGCGTCCGAAGTGATACGACGACGGTAGAACGATACGTGCCGAACGTTGCCGAACATTGCCGAACGCACACGATCTATGTTGATGTGCGGGAACAGGTTTCCGTGTTAGCCCGGAACAAAGATAACGCGTTATACATACTTATTAAAATAAAGTTTAGAAATGGTTATTTATTCTATTATACGAACGCGTTATGTCAGAATTAGATTTAGGACATATTGCATGGGTGATTTTTATAGTTTTTATGAATAACACGGACTTTTTTTAATCTGTCTAAAGGTATAAATGATATTATACCAATGATTACGTTCTATTCTTAGGGTCGTATTTTTTAAACGACTTAGTAATATTTTTACGACGGTCATTTCACGCTCAGCAGAACGGCAATAAAAGAGGTAGGTATACATCAGCGAAACGCGGCAAAGCGGCCGGAAGACGGGAAAACAGTCTCGAACGCACCGGAAGTCTTGACCGGATAGTCGGCCATTTTGAATTGCAATGTATGGAAATGGTGGCACTTTCCGAGCACTGACCCGGATCGACTGCGTTGATTTGCTTACACACCGCTTTACGCAGTACTAAACAACGCAGTGGATTCGCAAATAAATAATAAAGGCATAGGTACGTCACGACGACCCAAAAAAAACTGTTAGGTATGTACCTATATAACAATTTATTAGTTAGGAAAGGATGATGATAATTTCATTTAATTTTCTGAATCGACTTCAATCGTCAAATAAAAACCGGTTACTTAACATTATAGTTTGATAAGTTGTCATTGCATAATTATTTTGTCATATTAATTATATAATTGTATTTGTAGTATAAAACGTTCAGACAACATTCACATATACACATCGAGCTTTAAATTAGTTCAATAGAGGAGTAATGCTGGCCGTTTAATTCGAGCCATAGGATGAGGAAGGAAAACGAGCGGGACACGCGTATGGCCCACACTATTACCTAGTTTTTTGTATTGTGGTTAGGTCCTTGTGTATTACCTGTCACTAATAGTTACATACTGTTGAATGAACGATACAAAGCGCCTTCTAATCTGCTACATTCAAAGTTCGGTGCATATATAATCCAAAACCAACCGAAACAGATGTAAGTGTTTACAGAACAAAAAATTAAAATTCTACATCGGTATTTCAATCCCAACAATGTTCCTATAGTACAACAAAATTCGTGCATACATCAATACGTTATCATACAAAATTAAATGTAGTTTTGCAAGCCGAACGCACTTCCGAGCACATCGGGCCCGACCCCGATTCGCCGGTTACTTCGCAGTTACATAAGCAACCAGAACTAGGCTACGATGTCAGGACGGAGTTGCGCCACTTGTGGCCGTTGCCTTATAGGCAATATTGCAGAGGTCTTAACCGTTTTTAAATGTACAATACCAGGTAGTAAGTTATGCACACGAGTTCTGGATAGATTAAGTTTAAAAGTGTTAAAAAGGTAAAACAATTGGTAGGTAGGCATTCTTACATTTTTGAACTTATATAGGTACATATGCTCTTCTTATGTGAATTAAATGTCCTGAAAGAACTCATTGCATTCATTTCACCCAGTTATAATGGAGAAGGTATCACAGAATAAAACATAAATATAAAATCAATAGCCACGAGGACTATTTTACGAATATTATTATTTATTGAGGCCGAATCAAAACGCAAATCAGGCCAATCGGCTCACTTTTAACAGGGTCTTTTAAAACCTAAAGAGTAGCTTCAACCGTTATTTTATTGTGAACTTTGAAGTAAAAGAAATATAAACATTATTATTATTAAGGGAACCGTTTTCTTTTATTCTACTTAGCTCACTTTTATTATTTATTATGCTAAACGATGATGATGGAAGAGAAGGACACGAATTGGATGACAGGTGAGGATAGATTAAGTAAAATATACGGGGGTAGGAGATTAACAGCAGTCGATGGAGCACGTAGGGTGGGAGAGAGAAAAGAAAATATGAGAACTAGAGGAGGAAAGTGAGAACAGAGGAGCAGTGGAATGGGTGCATAGAATAGAGAAATTACGACAAGAAAAAGAGAGGTTTTAAGGAATAAACAGGAATAGGAAAAAAGGAAGGGGGATTTTAGGTGTAGATAAATTTAAAGAAACAAACTCCTAGTACTTTTCCAATGGGCTGTTTTGTGAACAATTTAAAAGAAAATGGTATTGTGCAATCGGCGGATACCTTGCTCTCCAACAGAACATATATTTTCTATTATTTGGTTCTCGTCAGACCAGCTTTGATCGATTTTATAATTTTCTCAGAAGTTTGTTTCCTGTAATAATATTTGTATACGTTTCATATATAACAAGACTTATATGCACCGAATTATATGCACCGAAATCACTATTTAATACTATTAAGGGGGTAAGCTTTCAATACAAAAAAAGAGGGTTTGGCCCGTGTCTAATCCTCACTGTATTTGTGTTTCAATATTTACAGAAATGTTGTATAAATTCCTGAAAAACATGATTTCCGTCGGTTCTTCGTTTTTGAAAATAATGACCCATAAATTCGGTATTAACGCGAATTTAAAAAAAAAAGTAAAACATACCGCCCTAGGGATATTCTTTCATAATAACCCTGCAAATTTTGGTTCCAATTCATACAGATTTCAGAGGTGAAAGTAGTTACGGCCCGCAAGCTGTTACAACTGGTATTTTATAGGTATTTTTGGGAATTTGCTCTTGTCATTTCTGTCACACAGGAACAGACCGGGGAAGAGAAATTGAAACGGAGATAGCTATGCCAATTCGAAGCCAGGCGAGAAAAACCATCCCCTTAAAAACGCTCGCATTTTAAGTAATTAATGCTGGTGTAATGATTAATTAATCATGGCGAATTTTTTATGATTGCATGAGCTGTTGCACTTACAAAGTAAAAACTCATTACTACAATGAGTTTGTATATGTTATGAAAAATAACTAAAGTGTTAACCGCCCGATTACTGCTCTACCTCCACTCCTGCTAGAGTATGGACAATGGACACTGTTGCTTGACAATGTTTTGCAAACTTCATTATGAATGGGTACAGTTAGTCGCTTTCAGGGTTCTACTTAAAGAGAACATGTGCCACTTGTGACAGGCATACTTAACGAGACGTATTCTGCTAAACCCAATATATGACTATGTCTCGCGTGCAAGTGATATAAGATCATAGGACGTTGATATTATATGCCTACGTTGCGTACCTACTTACAGAGGACAAAGTAGCCAAAAATTCGTTTTTGTTGAATTTTACAAGAAACTTATTTTTAATCAACTAAATCGAATAGTAGATATTTGATATATTTAATTATAGGTAAGACTTTTTGAAACTCTATATACCTATTTAGTATTTTACTGTATTTTTTACAAAGCCACTACGCTCAAAAAATGGACAAAGAAAGGTTGTTTGAACTTTGATTTTCTAAACGCATACAAAATTATTGAAGTAATATTTCACGTAATATTTTTGCTTAAAAATAATAATTTCAACTGTTTTCAGTTTTCCAGTAAAAAACAATGATTAAAAAAACCGTATGCAAAGGTTCCTTTGAAGGTAGAGGTAGGAACCACCGGTCTAGGTTTTTCGATTATATAGAAAATTAATTATGTTAGTTTGACTGACCGCTTGACCGAGTGGTTGGAGACCGTAATATGCAGAGTCAAGGGTCGCGGGTTCGATTCCCGCTCGGGACAAATATTTGTGTGCATAAACATGTCTATTTGTTTCGCGTCTGGGTGTGAAATATGTATAAATTATAAAGAATATTTAAGTATGTATATCAGTTGTCTGATGTCTGGTACCCATAATATAATCTTTGCTTAGTTTGCGACTAGATGGCACTGTGTGGGATGTCCCAGGTATTATTATGACAGTTACGACTTTGGTTACGAGTTGCGTGATGTTTACATCGACTGAAAATCTGAATTTTCATATATTCGCAGTAGTGTATTCATTTGAAATTCACTTAACCGATTCAAATGTATCTTGTGTGTCGAATACGATCTATTTGTGTATAGTGCTACTTAAAAAAAAAACGGATCCAAAATTTAATAGTAGATATAAAAAGTATTCCTTTTTTAACAACTAAAACGCGCCATTGTCGGCTAATTGTCGGTTACATTTTTTTCCGTTAACTGCCATAAACGAAAATAAAATTAGAAAACTCTACGAACATTAATATTATATTTTCTAATCAGAAAATAACAAATAACATTTACAACAGGTAGTGGTTTTGTAATTTTGATAAAAACGAAACTACGATTACCAAACCATGCCATCAGCCCATTAATGCCCCACTGCAGGCGCTTGGGCCTCCCCTCAGGATGAGGAGGATAGGAGCTTAATCCACCACGTTGCTTCAATTTGGGTTGGTGGAATTTAATAACTGCCATATATTGGTGGCTACTGGGACCGACAGCTTAATGTGCTCTCCAAGACACAGTCAGTGATAGCGTGATAGTTACATATACATAGAAACGTACCCACAGTACGTGACCCGTTCAGGGGGGAGGAGATTTTCAAAATAAATATAATATAAAAAAAAAAATTGTAAGAAAAATCGGTACCGGTAGTATGGGTACGTACGTTCCCTAAGTTAGGAAAAATTCATTGGAAAAACACAAAAACTGCGATTACTTGGCGAAAACTGTAAAAAGTGGTGTTATAATGCTGTGGACAGGTTTTCTCATTTCCGAAAAGGTATATGTCAGCTCACGGAAGTTAGGGCTGGATTAGCATTAATTCAGAACTGGATTCTTTTTTTAAATAATTTGTGGAGCTGTTCGTGAAGATAAGCAATTCATAAAAACTAAACATTTCATGCAAGAGCTTGGCGCGAAAAAAGGAAAAAAATAAAAATAAATTATAAGTCTGTCAAAAGTAATTGTAATAGTTTATAAAGTATTTAAGCCTTTGTAAACAAATTAAACAAAAAAAAAATATTAAAAAAACAAATAAAGTCCTTAAAGTTTCCGACGTTGTAATATATTCTTAATTATTTTCAAATTAAATACGAACTCAATAATAACTCAATAGTGATGAATATACAGGAGTTATAAATAGTGTTTGGTAACCGGATACATATGTACTTAACGACGAAGCGAGACGGTTCATTTAACGGCGGAAATTGTCCGACAATCGTCAACTTGTAATTTTCTTTACAACCGCATCTATAAATATATTTTTAGCTTCTTTGTATATGAATATAATGAATGTGGTGGAGAAATGTAAAAATGTATAAAAACTAGATTTTGCCAACCACTCGACCCCACGTTAAGCATTATGTAAAGTTTGAATATTTTGTAAAATCCCGCTTTAGCTTTTTCACTGCTGTGAGCTTTAATATACGAGTAACATGTCGAACTACGACTACATGTATTTAAATGTGAAAAATTCATTAAAGCGTACAAACGGAAATACACAGACAAAGAAATTAAAAAGTATCTACTGTACACAGTTCAGGAATTACCTACTTATTAATATTTACCCACATTATTTCCCAACAAAGTTTTTGTTTTTAGTCTTTCAACAGTGAACGAATTTGGTTGATATTTTGTATAGAAACATTTTCCAGCGTATTGAATATTAATACATATTAAACTTCTATCGAAATTTCCGTTTTCGAACCCAAGCAATAGCATGATTTCAATTATAGACGGCATTCTTAGTATTAAAAATACTAACGATTCGTTAATAGAATAGTTTTTATCACTGATTTAAAAATAAAAATTTGAGATACGGGCAGCCTGACGTTCGCCTCGAGTGTTCGTCGTACAAGAAACAACCGACGTATTATTTGAAATACAAGTTCACGTTGGTTCCAACATAATTTTTTGAGACCGCATAGGTTTATATTTGAATATAAGCCATAGGAGTTAATCAGTTTTCCAATAAGAAAATAGAATGAAAAACGAGAACGGGAAATACATACAAGAATAAACGGAGATGTTATAAAATTTTGTAATGAAAATATGAATGTTTAATAGTAAATATAAAATATGTTTACTAACACATATGCATTTACATGTGCATAGACTTTAGCCGAAACGGATTTTATTTCCATTGAAATACCAATACAAATACAATATCCAGCAGCAAATAGAACGAAAAAGAAAACCCTGTATTTTTATTAATAAAACGCATTACATATTTCCGTTTTGATTTTCAATTCAAGATACTTACAAATCTTATTTTAAGGTAATCTAAATGTCGCCATAACTTAGTCTGACACTTTAACTTGCGAGCTAGGTACCAATTGAATTGTCGCGTACTGTAATTAGGTACAGTCTCATGTGCTAATAAATCGCTTGTGCCTTCAATGCAATAGAAGGAGCAATGCCATAGAACTAATGAACGAAGAACATAATTGTACGATTAGGGTGTTCGATTCGTCACGTTCGCTTCGTTACTGAAATTATGTCGGGGCCATTGCATCCCACATTTCTAAGGGAGGTAGGGTTAGCGTCTCTGGATTCTCTATATCTAAAACGACACATCTCATTATTTAACAGTCAAAAGTAGTTCATATTTATATCGAAGTAAAGTTTATTTCACAAAAAATTGTTGAAGATTGTTTCGAACACGTGTGTCGCCTGTTGGACGGCTGTGTGTTTTGTTTGTTTACTATTCGCAGCACTATCGTACTATGTTGGGGTTCAATTTATTTTGTAATTTATTTTCGTCAACTATGGCTTCTCAAACTTGGTGACAAATTATCGCTCGCTTCTCTGTGGTGATGTCCAAAGCTAGGTAGTCAATAATATTAAACTTTATTGACATACTACCTAGCTTTGCGCCCGCGGCTTCGCCCGCGTTTTTACTAGAACCACTAAAAGGGCTTTCCGGTTTAGCCGTGAAAGGGTAACGTAACAAACACTTATACACGTTTTCCGTGGTGAAAAATAGTTTAATGTCCTTCCTTGAGGCTCAAGCTATGTTTATATAAAATATCATCAAAAACGGTTTTGCTGTTCAGTAGTGTGTAAAGTAGCCTAGTTCATCTTTAGGATGCAAGCTATATTCCTATATACTAGTTTTATCAAGATTGGGTCACCGATTAATCTGAAAAGGTGACAAACATACAGACATATTTCTGTGGTAAAAATAGCCAATGTTTTCAAAGGTTCAAGTTTTGTTTAGAAAATGTAATAGACACACAGACACTTTGGCATTTGTCTATAATACGTATCTGTATATTAGTATGGATTAAATTACACAAAAACTTATGAAGTCTTTGGTTTTGACTAGAAATCCTTTATTTCCCAATATGGAGGAACAAACAATATTTTAATTTATATCTTCGTGTTAGACCTTTTTTATTTCCCCCATTCGAACACAATATATTTAATTTCCATAATAAGAGCATGAAATTAACGCATAAATCCCATGGGTATAGACTATAGATTCACAAACGTTATATGATGGGACACTGGTGCCCCTCGTAAGTACGAAGTGGCCAAAAAACGACATGGAATGCACCTACACATGTCACCAGGATAGGCTCTTCAGTTTATTTAACACACATGTCCTTTTTATACTCTGATTTGTGGAGGTTTTAAAAAAAAATTTCCAAACAGGTGTCAGTTATTTTTTTTATTATTATTTTTTTATATAGTGAACTTGTCTGGATAGTTAAATAATTATAAAAATAATTATCTTTCAAATCTTTTACGAAAGGCAGGAACTTATGGCCCTCCGCAATACAATGTCAATAAAAATGCCAGGCCAACTTTTACATACTTGTGTGTGTGACTCAATCGACCACGTCTCTCGCTACGTCATACTAACTATGTACAAATCATCTTTGCGTGCGTGAATTAGAACCTAACTGTAAGGTAATATTTTTATGAGTTTTTTGCCGCCGGCTCTCTATCTAGACATATAATCAAAGATTCAATAGTTCCGCGGCTTTGCGAAGATAATATAAATCACTAGTTACATATAAAATCACATTGTAAATATAGTTACTTAGTTATGCACATTTGTAATATATAATCGCATTCACAATCCAGACATTATATAATCGAAGTAAAATTTTATTATAAATCAACACACAAGGAGCGCCTTATGGAACTTTACATTTTGTTTCTATTCTAAAATGCGTAGTAGGTATAAATTCAGTACATTCGAAGGCTAAACTAGAAAGTGTTAAATTCAAAGATTTTTCCAAAATCTGTGTTTAATAGATCAAACTCTTCGGGATCAACATTAAAAGCGCGAGATCGCGAATAAATAAAACGCGGACATTTACTACTATCCACGTGACAGGCAGCCGTCGCCGGTTGTAAATAGTGTCACATATATGCGCCTCATAAAAACTATATCGTCTGGGGGCTCGGTTGGCATGTCCCAATCGAGCCATGTGCGCGCGCTCCCACGCGTAGCGTCTGCCTTGTGTGCGTAATGTGTGTACACTCTGTTACGTATTTTTGTGTTTGTAGACATTCGTAGGTGTTTGTGCACTGCTACTTCCTGGTAGACTGCGCGAGAGACGCGTTCCTTATTTAAATTCTTAGTTTGTGTGCGCGTGTTGTAATTGGTACAGCACACTAGCGCTCCTAGTCTAGAGTAGTTAACTTTTAAAGAGGAAAATTCCGAATTATATTGTAGACACAAATAACCAAAATTGTCTTCTATATTCTCTATATTCCACGAAACCGTATAGATAAAAAAAAATATTTAAAAAAAACCGTACTTAATCAGTTTTCAGATTTATATATCTACATATTTATCTTGACATTTGTCAGTCCACGGATGATATCATTGGGAAATTCATTGTATTCCTGATGTCATTATATATATTTTTTGAGTTTTATTTTTGTTCAACAATTACTAAAACCAAATTTGATTGAATTTTCAGGTTTAAATATATGAAATCACAATTTTAACATCATATTGTATTTATCACCACTTTGCTATTATTTAGGAGCAGAACAATAAAATAGAAATTTAAGTACGTACTTACAACAGGGTTTTATGAAATGAATTAGGTATGCAAAAACAGTTTATTTTAAGACGTAGAATGAACTATAAAATAATATAAACCATGAAAACCACACGAAGTCGCGTCGTTAGTAGTGTAATATAATATTAATTTAATTTTATCGCATGTTTGCCAGAATACACCGTGCCGTAGTGTGTGTTAATGTACATACGCCATACATATTCCTACTGTCCCTATTTTACTTCCTGATAATTCGTGAGTATGAGTGAGCCACTTGTTCGAATGCAAGGGCAACAGCGTCGGCAACTCGTCAGGGACAGAGAGCAGCGTCCGATTACGATAGGGTGGCTCGCGTCGGCTGTCGATACTGATAATGTTGTGAGTTGAACTTATACAGAACTATGTTTATTTATTTATTTAAAGTAAAATATATAAATCAAAATATTTAGCAGTGAGTGGTTAACTGTCAACCATTTACAGGTTCCCACTGATAAAAATCTTGACATTTTTCTGACACTTTTCACTGACATGAAAAACCTCTTCCCCTCTTCCCTCAACTCTTTACCCCTCAATACCGCCCCTCTCCCACATTATTACTACCCATATATGCAGAAATATACGCTTATCGGTCAAACCTCCAACCAATAAGTTTCATCCACAAAGAATGCATTGCCAAATGCATTCAAATGCATTGAGCAAATGCCTGTGAAATACTGGAAACTATGTTATAAAAAACTCGTCCTGTATTCAGCATCTATCCCGGACGTGTTCAATCACAAATTAATATTCGTATGTCGATTGGTTGTAATGCAATTAGTACGTTATTTAAACCAGTTAGCGAATACCAACTGAGCTGCGACTACGATCGAGTTGACGGCTCGTCCAAAAATAATCTTCATGTTTGCTTCCGTTTCCGCGTAGCGAATTACTCGTGCAGGGTTGCTGCGATAGGATATTTTCGGAATCGTTCAGGGTTTATTGACCGGCCAGCACCGTTCCGAAGCACTCGCGTTATCTAGTTTTGAATGTTGTCTTTACGGGCGCTTTCCGACATATTGACATAAATATACCCACTCCGCATAACTTACCAATTTTAATTTTTGTCTTAACGGAAACAATTTCATTTAACTGTTTTCTTTGGACATTAATTTTTGAGCACAACGTGACGTTGACAACTAGGTACCATTAACTATAATTTTTTTTTTCAAAAAATGATTGTTTTAGAGCAAAAAATAATAATTTAATCGTTGGATGTTTGTAATATGATCACTTTTTAACATGTAATAGGCGATTTTTGAATAGAAATTCAAAGTCTGATCTAAAGGAATATGAAAAAATGTATTCATAGGTTAAGTAAATTATCATTGAAATCGACAAAATTGATTATCAGATTCTACAAATGTTAATGATTTCGCTCGTAGCCGAAAGCATTGTTGTGAGTTATGTAAACGACATTGAACTCATCAAAACAATATTTTTTAGAATTTTTGTCTGTTTGTTTGTATGAACACGGTCAACTCAAACGCTACTGAACCGCTTTCGATGAATTTTTTTTAAAAATTATTAGTCGTATTCCAGGTTCTAATTTAAGATAAATTTTATCACTCTTTGTTACCTATAGGGACTACGCATGGAACGATTTTATCAATGATTTTTCTGAGCAGACTGGGAAACAAGAACTAAATAGTTTATAGTTAAACTCAACTCCGTTCGTAAGACTCGAATTGGACTGTTAATTTCTGAATCTCTGTGGTTCACGCAGACGAAGCAGCATACACCAGCTAGTTTGACGATATAAATTAACAACGAGGAATTAAACGAAAACCACGCTTCCGAACCATAGACCGTACAAGAGTGATACCGGGTATGTAATGGAAGTAACGATTCTCACGTTATGCTTGGCCAATGTAGCGAACATCCGCAGCCCACGGTCGGCAAGTCGCAACGCCCGTGTTTACCGTCTTATTGGAAACAGGAAGTGGCGGCGCTGGCGGGCCCACGCCGTTCTTCGTATGAAACAATGCTAGTTCCGTCGTTGTTTGCAAAACTGTGTGTCGCTTTCAGGAAGTGACCGGGCCGTCGTCGCTGCGGTTGTCTGTGTGCGTGTTAGTGATCCAATAATATAATAATATGTTAAATCTTTAATTTTCAATGTCAATAATATTACTTTAGGAAACTATTTCTTGATTATTTTAAGAGTATGATCAAGGTATCAGGTTGGTATCTACTACAGTGTGTCGCTCGTTAGGTGTTTTATAAGGGGAATGTTTTCTATTAACTAATTTCTGAACTTTTAATTTCTTGAACTTGCGCTTTAACAAGTTTTCATTTGATAGTCCAAATATTGATTGTAAAAACATTCCTTTAACAATTGAATCGTTATATTAAAATTAAATTTTTCGTACTTCGCACATTGATGTATAAATTATACGCACAGTCCGTTACGCAAAAACGTTCTTATAAAATAAGTGCTATAAGACGCTCGATAGCACTGTCTTATTTTGTGCAGTGTTGTCAACAAAGCGATATATTTGATACGTATCATTTCATATTTTAAATTGATAATAGTTTAAGATAATAGGGTTACCGAAATTACTAGACTGTTTGAAGAAAGAACATGTTACTTTGTAGCAGTTAACGAAATAAATTATGTGTATCTTCGTGCACACGTTTAGCGGTAATTTTCATATGCAACTCTGCGTCTTTCCTAAGTTTTACATGGCTGACTTCATGTCTATGAATTGGGACATCACTGTCCACAACAAACAGTATCAGTTTTCTATGTGATACGTTCACCAACAAATGCCTATGACAAAGAATATAGCCTACAGAAGAGATGTAGAGATGATTCTACTTCATACAATATGTCTTTAAAGTGTTACAAGGCAAAAAATTTCATCGAAAGTTAATATTATATCTGAGACGATATATTACTTGTTAGAATAAATATATAAAAATCCATAAAAACATTTAAATTATAGGCAGATATCATATCGGCCGATCGGCGGGTTTTAAATTCACAAACTTTTTACCATTGAAAACGGTTATCAGATCCTTTTCCTGTGAGACGTAAATTTGGCTATATCTTCGAGGATAACAGAGAGATTGGGTTGGTGTCCTAGGGGTTTCAGGGGTTGCAGAATTTATCGGAACACCTATATCCGTTGGAATTTTGAAAATAGGTTGGTAATTTTTTAAATTTATTTTATTTATTATTTCATATCAAGTAACAAAGACTCATTTGTTAGTAAAACACTTACAGTCAAACAGTCAAAATTAATACAAACTACAAATCAAAATCATACTGTAAAAATTAACTAAGTCACACACAAGATGTCAATACTATATCTACCCTACATGAAATGGCTATGCGAGAAAGAAGACAAATCACAACAAGTCACAATTTTGTAGGTGAGGGCATGGGTCCATGAAATGAATGGCATCACTTACTAAATCTCGCGAAAACTGCGACCTGTTGCGACTTGTGTTCTTCAATAAAAGAAGAATCATACCTTTTTGATATCATTTAAATTGAAATTAAAAAAAAAACTAACCTTTAAAAAGTAAGTAAACTTAAAGTACCTAATAATTAGCGGTTCCAGATGCCTTTAAGGATCAAAAATCATTAGACAATCAACAAACTTGTATTATTTCATACTTTTTAAAAGTTATTTTTTGTGTGTCGGGTTTTTTTTTAAATTTTTAATTTAATTTTTTCTGTTTAGGTACTTGAGTTTTTAGTTTTCCTAAAACTTCTAAAGTAATTTTCAATGCCTCCGATGGGTGCGGGAAATGCAAAATCTGTGAGCTTTGCTCCCAGCAAGCGCACTGGCACTGCAATTAAATATAATTGTCGGGTAAATATTATTGCAAAATTATTAAACGAATCGCAAATGCAAAGTTCTATCGATACTTAAACGGGCAGAAATCATCCCTGCGCTATGGAAAGCGGCAAGTGGACAGATGCGACGCGTAATGAGCGGTTTGCACAACCGTGAGGGTATTTCAAAGAGGGCCAGAGAGCATACAACGTCCCTCCGGAGCCCTGTCGCGTACATCTGTCACCTCGGCGGAGCGAGGATTAAGCCAACGTCATTAATTGATTTCTACCGAAGGGTTGGGGATAATCGGGAATGGGAACTGCACATGTCGCGTTCGCGAGGAAATGAAATATCCGTCGGGTCCTCTTTAAAAATATATGAGAGGATGCGTCAAAGGATTACGTCAACTGCGAAAGAGGGAAGAGATAATGCAATAGGCTGATAGTGTAGCTGTAGACTATTTATCGTTAATGAATAAACTATTATTTTGGAGATATGCATATGTTATAAGCAATGTGTATAATGCAGGCATTCTATACAATATCTAGGAAATGTATAGAATGCCGGGGTCGTTCAGGCAATGTATGAAATGATGTTCAATGTTTAAACTATTGTACTCTTTAGTCTTTACCTAGGAAATGTATAGAATATTTGGGCATTGTATAGAATGCCGGTTGAAGCATAGGTAATGTATGTAATCGATTTTTCTTCTCTATGATTTAGTTAGATAGGTACTGATCTTTTGAGAGCTAATCCTAATTTAAACTTCCAACAGCAGACAGCGCTGATATGACATGTGTTCTATTGGTTGGTATGCCTAAGTACCTACGAGTTTTTGCGTCGAGAGCGTTTCTCACCTAGCCGTTCCCTTCGGATAAACGTTTACATTTATAACATACCAAAAAATTGCTGCAGAAAGTCGCCCTGTTCATTTTTTACCACTTGATTATAGAAATTTGATCATGATACGAAAAAACCAACAGTTTTCATTTAAAATAAGCTTTTATTATACTTTTAATAAACTGTAGATAACATAATTATAATTTGAAAGGAAATAAAGTTTTTACGCGGTAGTCCCGCACGCCGCACATACGTCTCCTTCCCGTGGTCGTTCATTATACACATTGCCTGATGCGCTTCGGGCATTTTATACAATACCTAGGCAATGTATGAAATGAATTGTATTATATACATTGCCTGAACGTTTTAGGCAATGTATATAATGCCTAGGCTTTCTATACAATGCCGGATTATACACATTGCCTATAACATATATATATATATGGAGGGCGGTTTGGTTAATTTGTCCGTTCTCAAAACGGCGACATGTTATATACAAACTAGCAAATAGGAAATTCGTTGCATTTGAAAGGTTCTTTGGGTGACCATGATTTAAATTTTAGGACATCGTTCACACTAAAACGAATTCTAGGAGTGACTAGCTGATTTTCATATTCACATAAATTTAAACTTCGTTCATACCAACGTGTAGATAACAACTAAGCTAAGTCTAAAGCAATTCAGGTAAATATAAAAAAAAATTGAACTGGACGAAAATTGTATTGGCCTTTTTAGGCTTCAATTATGCTTGTGAGATATATCCATGTAGCAAGATGTGCGTTTCACGTGTACTTCTTTTCTTAATTATGTAAAGTTCGTGTAAGTGAGAAAACATTTGTTGAAGCATATATATTATTAAAACACTTGCAAAGGTAGATTAAAATTTAGTCTATGCATTTAAAAACGCAGGCTTGAAATGTTCGTCTTCTTTGTTCCCCCGTAACGGAACCATGTGTCATTCTACATATTATTGTGTATACACTACATGTGCAATTATTAAATAGTAGCCCTAGAACATTCAAGGCCTCCGGAGCTTCCGCATTGCCCACTCGCTAGAGTTGCGTCAATATCGTAATGCAATTACACCTGTTACGTTCGCTGGCACGGAGTTAGCTGGTGGGGAATCGACTGAAACTTATGTAAGTCACGTACTAAAGAAGTTATAAAGTTCAAATTAAATTATTTAATGCGATTAAACTCCTATTAATGCAATGTAACCGTGACAACCGATTTAATATCAAATACATGTATAATATTCCTACTTACATGTATCATAGTAGTTATTATGAACTTGTATGGTAACACATCCAATACAAAAAGACGCGCAGTTTAGAAAGAATGTTTTGTCTAAAAAAAATATCAACTACAAGGCTTTCTGACATAGAAATGGAATTAGAATTCGATTCAACATGCTTCTTAAAAATAAGATTAGAAATTTATTATTAAATGTATTATCAAGAGTGAAAAATAAAATAATAATAATAATACATGGGACATCCCACAAAGCTCCATCTAGTGCCAAAGTAAGCAAGTATTATGCCTGTGTTATAAGTTACTAAACAACTGATATACATACTTAAATATTCTTTATAATATATACATATATAAATATTTTACACCTAGCCACGGAACAAATAGACATGTTCATGTACACAAATATTTGCCCCGGGTGGGAATCGAACCCGCGACCTTTGGTTATGTAGTTAGAGCGTCTAGCCACTCGTTCAATCGGTCAGTCAAAAAATGGTATGACATTTTGGGTCTGAACAAACTTTCACTGACAAATGTACCTACACGTAGGAAACACAATCCCACTATTCTTTAGTAGAGGGTGAAAATAAATAACATTTCACGAGATATAACTTGAATCATAGGGCTGCAGCACTTGTGGGGTTTGAGCTCAGGTTTGAGTCTGTTGTTTGGGGGAGAAGGACACACACGTGCAGTGATGCACTGCCCCTATCGACAGGGGTTTAGCGTAACAGAAAAAGAATGGAGTCATATCTGCATTTCAAAATTTAATTAATCATATTGAATATTGTACGTGAAATTAGGCAAGCAACTGAGCCGGAGTGCCTTATTAAAAGATTGAAAGGAAAATAGTTAGGAATATATCTTGGGTTGTTTCTTGCAATTTGTTATTAAATTACTCTGGAATTTCCTGGCCCCCGTAACGAATTTAATACAAACTAAAGAATAATTCTGCAATAAATACAAAAGCAATTCCATATACAAATGTGTGTCTCGTGAATTGATTTTAAATTATTATTCTGAAATACAAATAAAACTAAAAAAAACTAATGTTCTGAAATATTATTGTATTTATTTATAGTTATATAAGTCACAAACAGAAAACCAATGAGAACTTATTACAATTTTCAATTTTTTTAGAAATAAAACATGCTAAGGGATCGCAGCCTGGGATGTCGCTGTTCCGTCGCATCCGCCCTGCGCCGAGGGCCATGTTTGGGCCAGATTCTCCGGAGGTCGCTCAGGTGTTTAACCTTGATCCTCGAACTGGGTCGGTTTGGAAGCTTTGCAAGTACTGGCAGCAAAGATTTCAATACACAGATATCTAGATAAATATTGTAAAATATTAGATGTTAATATTAATAAGTAATTTAAATTTTAAATTAAAGTGGATATAGAACATTAAAATAAAGTTGCAAATCTTTTTGGAAAAATAGGATACTTACTTAAAAGACTATATCATTTACATTTTATTTGTATGATTTTTGGTCCCGTTCTTTTTAAAAGAATAATGCAAAAAAATCGGTATTTTAACTGTTGTTTCAGAATATATTTCTGAAAAAGTGATTTAAATTTTGCGTTCTAGTTTGAACTTTGTATGTAACTTGACTGAAGTTTCGATTGTGAAGGAAGTCGAGCGGGTGTTGGGGAACGGTCGTCGTTCGTTGTTTCGCCTATAAACTGGCAATGCGTACATCAATAAACTGGTGTACAGGTAGGATGGAATAAATTAAATTATATCTCTACGTAATATACTCTGCAGTCAATTTTGTTACTATAAAGAGAATCTCCTGTGGACCAATGTATGTACAGGTATGTCTGACAAAATTATATGTTGACCATGTTCTTGAGCAAAGTCAAGCTGACAGTTAAAGACAACTTAATTAAAAAAGCCTATTATACTGTTACTGACAAGTTCAATGATATGTCTGCATGATTGTAGGTTCCCTCTAGATCACACAGCTATCATATGTATATTGTCTATTGATAGTAAGTAGGTTATTGATGGATATTCTTTTTTTGAAAAGACATAACTTATGATGTATACGTTATTATTATTATAACTCGTTGGCGTTTTTTCTCAGCAGTGTCAGCAATTTATTGACAAATGTAGGTGCCTACAGAGGGTCCTCATAGGTACCTATTTAAATAAATGTTTGGATTTGATTATATATTATAATAAATATAGTCGTTTATATAAAGTCTTTTAATAATGTTACCAATTAAAAACTGTTTTGCTGACTGTATGCCTAGAAACCAGACACCTTGCACGCCGTGAGAAGACGCGTCGAGTGCAACCCTTTCATTAGGGTTGCCACAGGTGCTGCCATGTTACGCGTCATCTTACCCACACAGGTACCTATGATTATACCGTCGCATACAAGATTGTATGTAGTTTTATTTTGTTACGATAAAAATGAACACAGGTGAATTAAAAAACAGCAATAAAAACATGAGGTGATACACAACACTGCGCGTAGTTGCTGCTGGCACAATAAACTAAAAAAGAGTTGAATAGTTTTGGTAACGTTTGCAAAATAAAAAATGTTATTTTTGTAAAAAATAGAATTTGTTGTGACGCATTTGTAAAACTCGTACTCGAAAAATAAAGAATCTGAAATCACTATTAATGTGTAATTTAACAAAATGTATAAAATAATAATTGAGGCCAACGTAAATAAAAAACACATTATTTAACACTTTTTCGATTTTTTATTCTAACGTTAACAACACACACGATATTTTCAAGGTTCCGTAGACAAAAGTAAAAACGCAACCTTTATAATTTCGTCCTGTTTGTCTGTTTGCTCTATATAACTATGTCTGTCTTATAACTGCTATTTTATCACTCGGCCAATCGGTCCGTGGCCGCTATCTGCTGGGCAAGTTGCATCAGAATCGAAAATAGCAGTTATAAGACAGACATAGTTATATAGAGCAAACAGACAAACAGGACGAAATTATAAAGGTTGCGTTTTTACTTTTGTCTACGGAACCTTGAAAATATCGTGTGTGTTGTTAACGTTAGAATAAAAAATCGAAAAAGTGTTAAATATTGCGTTTTTACCTAATCAGGTACCCTAACTGCGGAGCTAAGGGTCGTGAGTTCGATTCCCGCCCAGGACAAATATTTGTGAGCATGAACAGTCTCAGGTATTATTATTTAAGAGAGGCTCTCCCTACATTGAACTAAAGCATGAACTTTTTTTCGTGCTCTATCGTATGGGGATCACAAAGTTTTAGAAGTAGCTTGTATTTCAATAATATGTACCTATATGTATACATTAATCCATTATGCTTCACTCGCTCGTCTCTTGCTACATCAAATCAACGTAACATTCGAGTGAATCTAACAGCGGGAAGAATTAAAAAACGCATTCGTTATGTAGGTCACATTCGAACACATCGCGATCAGTTTCTGTCACCGATAATTACGCAATTAAGGCGATCGAAAGCGATTCCTTTGTCACAATGTGTAATGAAAACTCTCTGTACAGAATAAAAAACATAGTTCAGTACACACGGTCGAACTAAACGGTCGAAATTGAACGGTCTTACATCGTCACACGATTCATTGCGTTATAGACCATAGACTGCACCTCGATATGAGATACACACAGGATTAATTTTTTCATCACCTTCCAAATTTTAATATAATAGTTGGTAAAAATAAAAAAAGAGCGTGTTTTTCAGTATCACTCAGTGCTAAAATATTGCGATATGGCACTACCTAGCTATCGTATTACAGTGGTGATGCGCGGACGACCGACAACTGTGTCGGTCGGCAGCCGCCGGCGGGATGACTCTGCCCCCTACGCCCGTGGGCACTACTTTATCGTGCGTAGTATTTATGTTTGACTTAAAAACCAATCTGTATCGGTAATTCTTTTGGGTAAAATATTTTAATGTGAAAAGTTTTTCAACTATTTTTTTTTCTAAAATGTAGGCTTTAAGTGATGTCTGATGTCTAGAAAAATTTGTAAAGTGACCAAACGCAAATAACTAAATATGATTTAGTTTGTTGTTAAACTTTAGGAATTAATACATTATCTTATTAGTAGGAATTAATTAGACAATCTTATTGAGTCTTAAAGTGCACATTTGAATTAGTACCTACCTACATTAACATTTTTAACTCCACCTCACCTTTTTTACACTTTCTGCTCAGTGAAAATGGCGACAATAATTTCTGTAAAAAAAATCAAGTCGACCATGCTAATCCTCTAATATCCTCTACCATCTAATATAGGTTCGTATCAGTGACATAGACTGACATATAGCTGTGAAGTGTTCGTTGTACAAGAACGATGCTTAAAGTGTTATTAATGCTATTTTTTTTTCTGTAAATGCTAGAGATAGGTTTATTGTTTTTTATTTTTTGCAGCACCCACCGTTGGCTGGCTTCAGGTCAATGGGAGACAAGTCAAAATTAACAACTATATCGACTGCCCCACCATGATCATTTTTGTCCACAATTATCACAGCGTAAACTCTTTATAGTAACTATTACGAAAACACCATCAATTCCAATCATTAACGAAGCGATAAGTCACGGTACTTACACTTTACTTACATTTCAATGTAATGAAAACCCGCAGCGAGCAGTTATTTGGTCGTATCTCGTCGATTAACCCTGTGACTTCGCTTCGTCTCGTTTCTTCACTCGTGTTGACTATGTCCATCTCTGTCACTCTATCGTGGCTTCCTTCGAAGTACCCCCCGACCCGTCCTGCGCATACGCATCGCCGCCAACATCCTTATTATTACAGCAACGCGGAATAGTGATGTAACGATAAATTATGTCACAAATAAAATACTTGAAAATGTATGTGTATAGTGTATATCTACGATGATCTAACAAAAAAATTTTTTTTGCCGATAATAAAATAACCTGTGTATTTTGGACAAATAAATAATTTGTAAACATTGCATGATTTATGCCAAAATCAATATTAATAAATTATTATTCAGATGAATAAAATTGTAAATGCCCATAAAGCTGAAACGTAAGTAGACGTAACCAAAGCCAATACTAGATACGGTTTTTGTCAATTTCCTTGGTATAGAAGAATAATAATCATACTCTTTGAATTCCCAGTTTACTTTAAAACAATATGAATTAATGGAGGGGTAGATGTGATAACCATAGAAGAAGAAACATAGAAATAGAATTGCCACCGAACGATGTCTTGGCGACAGGACACGCTAACAGTCAAGTTATAATCTGACCAAATTATGAATACCAAAAGTAACTATCAAGATATTTAAGAATATCAACTTTGGTCTGTAATGTAAAACGTTGTTTCGAAACTACCGGACATTTGAAAAACTATAAAATTTGTAGCTTCTAGTTTTGTAGTTGTTTCCTAAATCTACCGCTGATTTTTGTATAACGGTCTCATTTTTCGGTGTACAACGAAATTTTGCAAAGCAATAAAGAAATGATATTTCTAAAAAAAATATCTCAAGTATTCCTAATATGATACAAAGAAGGTACAAAGAAACTATGAAAAAATATTAACAAAAATCAAATATAGATTTTTTTAATAGGGATCCCAATTGCCAGTTTCCCCCTACAGAGGGCAAATCGTTGATATATTACACGAATACAACGTATAATCTATGTTGTATTGTACATTATTTACATTTATTATTTAGTAAACAATTCAGCTGTATATGTTAATCAAACTGCTCTAATGTCTCCAACAGTCCATACCTATCAACAAGGTCCGCTTTCTTTCCAAATTGAATTGCACCCCTCCTTTTGAATTCAGCTTTCAAAACTTTAAATTCCAAGTTGAATACTTTGTATAATACTAATGAACAGGATTTAACAGTGAAGACTAAAAAAACTTTAACAAAAAACACTAGCGAAATCATTAGCAGTTAGTCACTTCAAATGACAGCAGTCGGGTCAGCACTGGCGCCATCTACACTACGCTTTACGTTTGGAACCCTCGTTGTAAATATTATCAAGGCTACGTTTATTCGGGGTATACACGTACTAAATAAATCTTAAACAACATAAAAATGGTCTTTCTTAAATATATTATTTCAAGTACTTCGGCCATTTAGAAATTATAAATAATAATAATGAAAATATAAGTTGGTCGGATTACAATGTGGTTGCTAACTTCACGCGGGTCAAGTCAAAACATAAATGTGCCACAAGCAAACAAACGACTTTTTATTGGTATTGAGTCAAATGAATACAATATTAGCCAAAAGGACTTCTTCTTCCGAAAAAAACATAATTGACTAAGTATTAGGATGACGTAAGGAACCGTTCAAATATGACGTAAGCAGAGTTTTGCCCATTTAAACCCCTCTTATCTCTAGTTATTAGACTGTTATTTATAAACAAATATCATTGATGAAACACACAATTTACAAGGGAAATTTTTGTAATTGGGTTATATAAAAATATTTTAATTAAGAATTTAAGTATCCTCCGTCCAAAACACGGGATGTTTGCTGTTCAGTGCCGTGTATCTATTCAGTACTGTATTCCTTGATCACGTAGGTAATCGTCGTTCAAACCGCCGTCCCCCATGTCATCAAAAATAAGCAAAGTGAATACCCACACCGCACTTTCGATGCTTACGTAATATTTGAACGACCTCTAATCACCGGTTTACTAACACGAGCGGAGTAAAAATTTCAACTCGATAATTCGATAAACCCATTAAAGATCATCACTAGTAACTAAGCCATTTATATTGGTAAAAACCGAGACAGCTGCACTCTGATTGAATTGCATCCTCTGCTCTGCACTAGCACAGTGGCCGCTTTCAGAGGACTTTTTTCAGAAGTATTAAAACTTCAGCGCATATACACGCATCAAAAGGTCATTATCAAGCGAAGTTTAAGAACCAAACCCTTCTAACTTAAATTTTTGCGATTTTGAGATTTGAAGTACCTAGTTACAAGCTAATTTTATTCACGCATAGGTCGTTACAGTTCCCCACCCGCAGTGGAGCAGCGTGGTGGACTTAAGCTCCAAGCCCCCTCCTCACCCTGGGGGAGGCCTAAGCCCCTGCAGTGGGGTAAAAATGGGCTGATGATGATAGGTTGAAAAAACATCATGTATGCGTACATATTAATAATTCATGTAATATTATATATTATAATAATCATTTCATAGATTTTCCTTACTCGGTAACGGTATTGTGAATTTTAGGTCTTTTCGGTACCGCTAGAGGCGCTGTCCATTTACGAATTTTCCCAAGACATGACTGGAAAATACAAACGGTGACGTTAAACCAAAGGAATTCTTGTAAGCGTCGCATTCACGTGTTTAAATTAAGATAAAGAGATTACCCCATCGGCTCTGTTTATTTGTAAAACGTATCGTGGTTTAAAGCTAATCCATCATGTTCATATTTCAAAACAAATTCATAAAAACACACGTTAAGGGTTATGAAATTTTTTATACGTTTCTTTTCTACGTTTTCATAGCAATCAATATTAAAGTTCCGCAGTTACATGAAAAAAAAAATGAATGGAAATCCGGAAGATCACTATTTTGTCTGGCCACTCATCTTTATCCAGTCAGAGATTTTCCTAGAAAACCACGTATCATACTATAGCAGGATGTTAGGACATAGTAAAGCGCTAGTATATTATTTCAATATTCAAATACTATGAAATCTCAAAAAAGTTTAATTTTTTGTACCGTGTACCCATTCATTGGAAAGGGTGGTTTTAAAGTATTGCACTAATATTTTTCCAAATACTTGGCGTATGTAGTGGTGTTAATTATATAATTTTAAAATGTGCGAAAAAATACCTTTCCGATTCGGCATAAAAGTACGAATTTACTAGAAGCCCTCTTCTGCGCTTACCATTTCACCACTCCTACTATAGCTAGCTGGTGTACCCGTTTGGCGAGATGGCGTGTTTCAGTTCGGTTTTAGTCCGATTTTAATCCGTGAGGTTCCCGCACGCCAGCCTTCATCTCCGCAAAATTGCATTTAACAAATTCGATACAGTGAACTGATATTTCTGACTTTATTAAAACTAAACGCTGCTATCAAATTTATTTAGAGTCCGCGCCACCAAAGAAGTCCCGTAGAGGCGGCGGCTATAAATTACTTGTTTTTAATTATTTCTTGAATCGTACTTCGTAGAACTTTAGGCTTCTTAACCACTTTCTAAACGTTTATAGACAATAAAATTTACATTCGACGAAATTCTCATACGATCAAACACAGAAAACCAATCACTTCAAAGGACAATCCTTGAAATATCCCTATAATGTCCAACAATCAAAGCTATTTATAAAAAAATATTGGAATTAATCCTGATTATTATATATTTTTTTGTACATTAAAATCATTGCAGGGAAGAATTGTAATTAAAAAGTATTGGAACGTGAATAACGTGATGAAAACAATACCAAGATCACATTATGGGTATGGCAGACGGTATTTTTAAAATTAGTGTGAGCTGGATAGAAATTC
This sequence comes from Luffia ferchaultella, assembly GCA_949709985.1. Classification (NCBI taxonomy): domain Eukaryota; kingdom Metazoa; phylum Arthropoda; class Insecta; order Lepidoptera; family Psychidae; genus Luffia; species Luffia ferchaultella. Next base: position 5,538,326 of record OX453246.1, read on the forward strand.
TTAAACTAGTTGATAATAAGAAAACGAAAAAAAAGAACTCTGTGATTAAAAAATTATTTATTTATTATTAATTAACAAAATTACATTAATTTTGTTAATAATGGTGATTTTGCATATCTTTAGTCTGAAATGAATATACTTTTAAAAGGTAATTTTTTGGCAGTTACAAATTCATTTTCTTGCCTATATTTAAAGTCACAAAGTATTTACTACTAATATATTAGTAACATATAATAATATTAACTGTTTAATAATATTTTTAGTTCCGGGAATATCGCCATACAAATCTAAGATTGTCTTTTAGTACATTTTTTTTGTCGCGGGACTTTTTCGGTGGTGCGGACTCTATGTTTCTGGGCTTGTAAAGATGAAGTTTCGATCTTTTTAGGGTTAGTATATAATAAATATTTAATCGTAAATAACAGGAAAACAATTTTTTTTATAACATCTAGATAAATAACCATTTCAAACATTAAAATTTTGTTTTTAGTGCTGGTACGGGACATTTAGTTGCAAGCCCGACTCACACTTTAGTGTTTTTTCTGAAGAGTCTATTTCAGTAGTTTCCGCGGCTGTAAATCATACTAATACGCAACTGACTCACCGACTGAAACGTTGGTGATAGCTTTATACTTATACATGAATAATACAAAGGAAACATTGTAACTGGCAACATAACGCGACCGAAACAAAGCCTAGGGTTGCCCGATGCGATGAATACGTGTCACATCGTGTGTGAAAAACTCTTTGTCCAACATCTCTGAAAGGGTGCACTCATTAGGAAGATTGCGGGGGCGCGAAACGACGAAACATTGTCTGTGTTTCCAGTGTTTCCATTCAATGTTTTGCATACGTCAGGAAGTTTTCACCTCCGGTTCGAAAGAGGCTTACAAAGCGTGACAAAGGTGGTGTGTAGAATGCAACATCCATTACTGTGATTACGTGCCTAGTGGAATTTTCATTTCTTCAGCTTTTCGTGATATTTATATATACCTAAGATCCATGTCACGTATTAACTACGTCACCGTTGAGTTTAACAGTCTTCAGTTTTAAAATCAAAATATAATATCGCCAAAGTGGAAAGAACGTATAGTTTGACCGAAACCACTGCACCGCGCCTTAGGTATATGCTCGGCGCGGATGGAGGCAGATCTGCTCTGTCACTACGTCGTCAACGCTTAGGAGCTGCCTTCCCTCCTCGCCGCGCACATACATAAGGCACGGTACAGCAGTTTCGGTCAAACTAAAATATTTTTTTTCAAAAACAACTCTACAAATGAAAAGTAACTACATTTCGTCAATTATAAAAAAGGAAAAAATTTCGTACATTTTGTATAGAAGCAAGGCTACATTTGAAAGTCTAGTAACAAACTTTTTTGGCTCGACTTCGCCACAAACTTGGCACAGAAATGACCATTTCGGAAAAAAAGAGCTTTACTGATCTACTGATTGTGTGATAATTTTGACACGGAACAAAATTTCATGTCTCACGTATGAAAAATAGGGGCGAGGTACGTGATGAAAGTTGAGTGTTACCAAAACGTGTTCCACTAAAACGCGTATATCTCTTTACGTATTGCGCATTCAGACATGATATTTATGTCGGTCAAAAAAGCAAAGCTTCTCAATTATAGTACCATAAAAAAACATTAACTAACAGTTATACGTCATCAGTGCTGTGACATCAAAGTTGAGTAATATTCTAGGGATAGTTCTTGATTGTCACAGGAATAACTGTTAATATCTGTGAATCTGAAATTTTTTTCTGTGACTTGGCCCGACTTCATAAACTATATGTCGTCCATTATCGCTCTTTTCTTTAAAATGAAAATATTGTTTTTAATTTTTTACTTTAAGTTTGTGAATATTGACAAAGTTATGAAGTCGGTTTTTAATTTTTGGCGAAAATTTATTAAAATTTTCAATTTTGTTAGTAACTGTAAGTTACTATTTATATTTAGTATGGGCTAGCATAGGATAAGCTTTCTAAATGCCCTGCTCAAAGAAGACAGCGTCATATCGCTGGTATGTAGCGTATGTAGAGTTCAGACGTCATGCCTCTCTCAGTCAAAAACAGTGGTGACGCCTGAAAACGTCGCTTCTGTGCAAAAAAAACTATACAAGACAACCGACAAGTGACATACGAGCAGATTCAATCACCTATGGGTATTAGAATGACTCCACTTTAAACTATTTAATACAATGAATTGCGGGTAAAAAGCTAGTTTTCCGTTGAGTACCTAATAATTTGTCTAAAAAGCAAAAGGCGGCTCTTGTTAATTGGTTTCGGTCTACTCCGCAACGCTTTAACGGAAGGAAGTCTGAAGCAGTTTATAAACATCGTCTGGTAACAAATCAGTGTTAATTATTATGAAAGCTGAAAGAAAACATCAATCGGCCCTTCGGGTAAGGTCAAGCCAATATAAGTTGGGTTGTCGAAAAAGTGGCCGCTTCATTTGTCTCAAAAAAATCAACCGATCTCTTGCTTTCGCACGAACTTCTTACGACATTGGAAATGAACTTAACGGAATAAAGTAAACACACATATTTTGGATAATATTTTTGGAAATAAATTTTTTTCGCAAAAAAATAACACAACTGTATCTGAATAAGCTGAAAACTTCGAAATATTCTGTACGACATTTCGATCGATCAAACCGAATTAGAATGAAATGTAACACCGACGCATGTCCGACTTCCAACTAAGGGCACCCTTAACCACTACTTCCGGTTGTCCGATTCTAACAATTTTAGTCTCAATCGATCCCCCGCCTAATTACCCCGAGCTGTTTTTTTTTATATTTTTTTCTTATTTGACCTAGTTCTCGAGATATCGGGCTCCCAATATGAAAATCGGGGAAAAAATAGCGATTTATTTCGTTTTTTTACCGATATTTTTTTTGTTTTTGACCTTTTTTCAAATTGTCTTATGCCACCTTGTAGAGCTTGCCGAGCTGCGTCTTTTAACACCACGTTTATTCCGATATTTCGAAAACTCTTTGTGCAATCTGCTTGTCTCACAAAACTTTCAAATGACCCCCTATACTCCAACGAAATGAAAGTCATTTCCAATGAATTGCATTACAGAAACGCAGAATGGTAATCACATCACGGTTTATTTGTTAGAAATGATGGCTGAACTCGGTACAGCTAACCCGAAACGGTGCATCATCTTACATCATGATAAATCGAGCCCCCATCCCGCTCAAAAGACAAACTATTTTTCGAAACAGGACAACGTTGAGTTGATGGCTCATCCTCCGTACAGCTATGGCCTAAGCCGAAGGATTTATTTCAAGGTCAGTGGTTTGAAGATCTAGAACCAGGAGTAGAAGCTTACACGAATCGGTCATTTTGTTATCAGCAACTTCCGACTTGAATTGCTGTTTCAATGATCGATTGAATCCAATGCAAAAGTACATAAATTGTCATGGAAAATTCTTCGCAAACCAGTAAACTTACTTATGCAAATATTAAATAGTAAACGCAAATTTAGTTACATTCTGCATTTTATTATTTTTTATTGCCAATATCCCGAAACGACGTGATTTTTACACATTAAAAGTTATTGAAGGTAAGGTATGGAAAGTATCATAGACTACTGCTTATCCTGCCCAACGGTTTTTGTGGGATAACAAAAATGACACGCGAAATTGAACTTTATCGACAAGTGTGATCTTTTGACCGATTCCGATTCTGTGTCGGATACAGAGTTAGATAACATTTAAAAAATTCTTAAGAGAAAATTCGTGTGGCAATAGTAAATTGTATTGGAAATGCTTAGTACATAATCTGTACTTATGCTTCTATCGTATGAGGCGGTTTTCCAATCAAATTTAATTTATTGGACATAAGAGTTATACATTTGGGAACAATTGTTTTCGGTCTTCGATGCGTTTTACTACGTTATATGTTGCGCGAGTCATTGTGTCTTAGAAAACTCACATTAAATACGTCTGGTTTTTCCCCAAAATATAGTATGGCTTATGAAAGTTTTGAAAGAAAGCAAAAAAACTGTTGCGCGAACTGCATCGAGCGAGATTAAGAAACAGTTTTTAAATTCCATTTCGATGCTATAAATGGATCTTTGAGAACACGAAAAAAAAGGTTACGTGTTTAGCTAATTTTTCTATAATTTAGCAATTTAACTGTATGTATTTTTTAATTTTTTTTATGCAATCACAAAAATATAAATATGACAAATCAACACCCATTACTACTGCTTCCGTGATATTTTTTTATCGCCAGCCGCCTTAGTAACATGACGCGGTATCTTTTAAGCCAACTGTAGGAATGTACGTTCATAATACGTTACCTACCGAATACTATAACTATCAAAATAATTTTTTTATGTGGGACGCATAGTATGTAACTTCTTCTTCTTCTTCTTCTTCTTCTTCTAACGGGTATGCTTGAGAAATGTGTTGCAACCCAATAAAAGTCACGAAATAATCTAATTCGTAACTTATCAACGTATCCCTGTATTGTCTACTAGCTTTCCGCCCGCGGCTCTGCTCGCGTGGTAGTCCACAGTTGTATCGGGACCTCCTTTTCTGGGACAAAAAGTATCCTATGTCACTCTTCAGCTTTGATCTTATAAACGACATCTATGCAAAAAAATCAGCGGTTCCGGTACAACTGTCCACGCGAGCAAAGCCGCGGGAGGAAAGCTAGTTTGAAAATAAAATATAGCTCATGTTACTCGCTGATAATGTAGCTTCATATAAGTGAAATTTTATTTAAAATCAGTTAAGTCGTTTTTGAGTTTAACCGTGACAAACAAAAAACCAAATCTTTTCTTTTTATAGTATTCGCATATAGTATTAGTAGGTATATAGCAGACGACCGCTTAGCCTGGTGGGTAGCGACCCTGCCTACGAAGCTGGAGGTCCCGGGTTCGAATCCCAGGTCGGGTCAGTATTTATATGATGAATATTGATACTGGTACCGGGTCTTGGTTGTTATATGTATGTGGTGTCTTCGCTTAGTACCCAAAACACAAGCTAATGCTTAGTTTGGGGCCTAGACGTTGTTGTTCATGTATGCGTCAGTATTATTAAAAAAAAAAATACATGTGGGTATCTATTATGTAATATGGCTGCAGGCATCGATGTTGATGAGAGACATTCGTTCTCGGAGTATTACTGATATATTCAGATTTCTATTATATGTGCCGTACAAACCTATAAACCTGAGTAACTACTTAACAACACGTACATTTGAATGTTCATTTCGGTATCCGCTAAGACAAGGCGCGATGCAGGAAGTAGGAAGTCTGACGTCCTACAAGGTCACTCCACTGCCTACACATAAGTGTACGTGCCATACAGTGGTTACAAAGAGCGCTATTGTCACATATTACTATTGTTTTAAACTTTACGCCGCCAAGCCGTACGCTGTACATAATCTGTTTAATGTAAATATAAAATTTTAGGGTACCGCTTTTCAGTTGACAAAATCCTCATCTCGTATATATCGCATTTTTGTATATATATTTTCATGAAGAAATCACTATTCTCCTGAAAAGTTAAAGCATTTGTCACATTATTTATTATTTTTAAAATATATATAGGTATACTTAAATGAGAAATTCATTTACCATCTAGATAATTAGGATGTAATTTTATTGAAAAAAAAAATCGATTTTTTTTAAAACTGTGTTCTCTATTTATTTGAAAATAATTACTTAAACCATTCATACTTGTTCAATTCATAGCATTATTTTCCTACTTTCAGTAATAATTCTTGGGGTTTTTTATCAATTTCATGTGTATTTCGAGAAATATTGATATATTATTACGCAAGCGGTTCAAAGAAGGAATTTGTTGTTTGATAATATTTTTTGTTATTTTATATACAACATAAACATACAAAGCAATATTGAGGAATTGTCAATTCAACAAACGACAAAATAATTAGAAACACATTTTAGCTTGAAATACGAATAAGTAACGTAGAGAGCGTTTGTATGATTTTGACAGATACCTTAGTAGCTGGTGGCGCCACCATCGGAAGATGACTTGTTTGCCTGTATTAATTACCTAGTTTTAGAATTGTTCAAAAAAGTACGCATATATGTTCATAAGTAAAAAATAATAATTGAAATAATACATATCTTTGTAAAGTGAACAGAATTGAGAAGTAGGTGAGTGGTGTATGTGATGTACAAGCAGATGTAATATTTAACAAGAGTACTAATATTAGAACCCTCGTCAGGTGAATATAACTTGAACTTGGCCGGTTTTTACCCTTGCAGAAACACTTGATGAAATAATTGCACTATTTATCATGGGATATACCGTTCTTTGTTTCAGGCATATTTAGCTATGAAATGGTGATATGTTTTTTTTTTTAATTTGTGTGGTTTTCATAATTTTTACAGCTTCTACAATTTCGAAAGTTTATACATGAACACTAAAAATGTCTAGAATGAAATTAACAAATGGTACCACCGTTTCGAAGATTTAGTCCAGACAAACAGACAGAAAGATAGTTTAGCGATTTTGGGTATCAGCCCAAACAGATAGAAAGACAGATAAACACTGCGATTATATATATATAGACTAGCGGCCCATCCCGGCTTCGCACGGGTAGTATTCGTTCATCATGAAAATCACTTTTTTTATCTCAGTCTTCTCATTCCCGTTCATCCTTTCCCGTATTTCCCATGTTCCCATCGCAAAAATACCAACTTTATTGTTTCCGTTCTTGGCCCTGGTGTCGTTTCGTTTTCGTTTCCATTCTCATCAAGAATAACTTTTTATCCCAATCTTAACTCATTCCCATTCATCCCTTCCCCGTTTTCGTTCCCGCGACACAAATGCTGGCAAATGAGTGTTGATCCAGAAAAAGCGCGGAAAATTTAAAAAATCAAGCACTGGTAACACTAATTACAGCAGGAATAAACTGTCTTGATTGATTGAATAAAATGTTACTATGTAATAAGTTTCAATTAAATGTAAGGCTGTTGAGCCTAACATTTAATTGAGAGTAAGTTATCCCCCCCTATTAAAAAATAAGGGTTGATCGTAGAAGGGTGAAAATTGAGGATTGTATGTATTTTTGTATGTTGTATCATAAAAAAATAGAAATTAAAAATTTTGTCTAAAAAATAAAATAAAAAATTTAGGGGTGGACTACCCCTAACATTTAGGGGGATGAAAAATAGATGTTGGCCGATTCTCATAGATACCGGATAAGCACAAAAAATTTCATCGAAATCGGTCAAGCCGTTTCGGAGGAGTATGGCAACGAAAACTGTGACAGTTATCCCCCCCTATTAAAAAATAAGGGTTGATCGTAGAAGGGTGAAAATTGAGGATTGTATGTATTTTTGTATGTTGTATCATAAAAAAATAGAAATTAAAAATTTTGTTTAAAAAATATAAAAAAATTTTTAGGGGTGGACTACCCCTAACATTTAGGGGAATGAAAAATAGATGTTGGCCGATTCTCATAAATACCGGATAAGCACAAAAAATTTCATCGAAATCGGTCAAGCCGTTTCGGAGGAGTATGGCAACGAAAACTGTGACATGAGAATTTTATGTATTAGATATAAGATTATTCCTAGTTTGTGTTATAGAAATAAAGTCTCCATCTGTCATTTTATATTTTTTTTCCACAGGGGAAGCAAGCCTAATTTCTTTTGTTCTTTCATATATACGAGAAATAGTATTGTAGAACACAAATATTTTGTAATTTGTAAAGTAATTTATTACATAAGTATAATAAAATCGTGGTTTTACGTTTCGTTTCTGGCTACGTACTAAAAAATCTTTTGTACGAGTTCAACATAATATAACACAAGGAAATAATTTTGGATTTGATCAATTACATCGTCCAGCCCACTTATAACGCATTTTTGTATTGCGTACAAAATTCTATTCCGTATTTGCTATTCGCAACTTACAATAATAGCTGTATACGCCAGGTACGGTCTGCACAGACAATATTGATGGATTTCTTTCGCCAAAAATATTAACTTTTCGACAAAGGGCAACATTATATTTCCAAGTATCAGGCACTTCTTCACTTTCTAACAATGCGATGAATAGAAGACGAAGTGGTAAACAGAGGTTCCTTTGCAGATCCGTCGCGCGGCTTCTCTGCCATTTTGGCTATTGTTCCCGCCAAACTCCGCTTGAGCAGCGGTAGGCGCGCCCTTAAATAGGGTTGTAAGCGATGTAGTTTCGTGTTCGTTAAATTATAAATAATTTTAGGAAAACAAACCGCAAAAGACACAAGCCCCGATGTTCATTGACAATTATGGGGTATGTCAAGTACAAATTATCATGTAAACAAATCATTTGCTTTGTAATACAAAACAGTAACACGAAACAGATAAAATCAAATACAAAAAAAGAACACTAAAGTACTTATGGCGTTGTTTTCGTGCGTGAGGTACAATTTAATAAAAAAACGCATTTTACAAAATTAATTCAAACAAATATACAAATATTTGTACTAATAACAATAACAAGGAACTAATATTAAATTTTTATTTTTTTAAATTTATTTAGGAAACAAAAACAGACGTTTACATGGATTACACATACAGAAAATAAAAATAAAGTTTAGAATATTGTAACGTCCAACAAAATGTTTCCAAATATTTAAAATAAATAATAGCTACAGTCACTCAGGAAAACAAAGAAAAAAGAAAATTAAACAAAAAATAAATAAAAAATCTATTAATACAACTAAAACTAACAAAAATAACAAACGAAAACAGTTTTAGCAACAACAATATTAATAAAATTTATATAGAATCTTTGATAACTTTTTTGAAGGAATATATGGTTAAATTCTATTTATTATATTATATTCTAATATACACAGCCCTAAGCAAGTGTGATAACATCAACAAAGCGCCCCGATGACGATGAAAAACTCACCAAATCTAAATAGTTGTATTAAAAAAATAGATCCCATTCCTGTGAGATCACAATGCGGCAGTTCCCGATTATTTCCCGGGGAGGGTGAGCGCGTATTATTTTTTTGATCCATTTTTGTTGAAAAGCTCTACATCATCCGAGTTATGGTCTATTTGGTCTTTTACGGTCGTAATCGAGTAATCTGGCGACGTTAAGAGCATTCACTATTATTTCGTATATATTAATAAGAAAGTTTCCGTAGAGAATATCTTTATCTAATTATGTTAATAACTAATTAACCACTTTAAGGATAATTTCACAATCAACTAATAAAAAAATCGCCCAACACATTAATTAAAAAAAATATTTTATTTATTTATTAAGTATTCAAAAACAAAACAGCTCACAGTAAATAATTTAGTAACAAAATAAGTACTTAAAAATATGGCCAATTACTTTGTTTTCTAAATAGGTTTGATTTATATACGTGTATGATGTACACGTATATAAATCAAACACTACATAGTTAAAATATACGTAGTTTAAGGTTAAGTTTAAAAATAAAAAAAAAAATCAAAAGAAAATGAGGCAACCGCGTGTGATGTGGTGTATGTTCGTGTGCAGTGTAGGTGTGATATATGAGGAGTGTGTGTGCGTTAATATGGTACTTATGTGCTGTTAATGTTGTAATGTAATGTTGCTGTTATGACAATTTTCAGTTTTATGTATGTAGGTAGACTATTTTATATTTAGAACACAATATTAGACATTTAATGTTCAATTTATTCCAGTGGTATTCGAATCTCAACCGGATCGCATGATTTGTTTGATCATTATAAGCTATCAATTTACTCGAAATACTTAATAAGTTGCTGCTCTCTCGCTCACACTTGAGGAATCTTAAGGTTCATAGAAACTGTAGAAATTATAATCACGTAACAATAGAATATGGTTGAGATTCAATTTTGCTTTTGAATAGCTTAGCTGGTTTAAATTGGCGACCAGAATTATTATGAAGACCGACGACCGCAATGAAAAATTATTTGAAAATTATAAAGACCGAAACGTCATGAACCGCCAAATTCTTTAAGGACTATATTACGAGTTAACTCTTTAGTATTAGAGCACTTCTATGAAATTCGAAACAGTTAAGATGTGTAACGTGTAGGTTAAAATTTTAGTAAGCACGATAAAAAATATACATTTTTAGTTAAATAAATTAAACCGTCAGGGAGACTTGTGTTATTTAATGGTGTGTCACTATAAATGTATACTTTGATTGAACTTTGGAAGTTTACGCTACACCAGTTCACAGAGTTCATCTATTTTTATTCAAGTTTTGACCACCATAAAACACCTTAATAATAATGTAATAATAATCACAACAACAACAATAATAATAGTAAAAGTAATAATAATAATAATATCTCGAACATCTCACATCTAGTTCCAAACTAAACAAAGCTTGTTCTATGGGTACCAGACAACTGATAGAAATACTTAAAGAATCTTTATAATATTTACATACATAGATTTTTTTTACACCCAGACACGGAATAAATAAACATTTTCTGTTCATGCACACAAATATTTGTTCCGGGCGGGAATCGAACTCGTACTTGGCTCCGCAGGTTAGAGGGTCTCTAACCACTCAGCCAACCGGTCATAGAGGATATAAATTGTAAATATTTCACTATCTCATTGATTTCTTCCGCACAGGCCTTCCTAGTCAGGAAATAATGGTGCGTATACAGTTTGGGTTTTTTAAGCGTTTTTCTTTTAATACATTTATAATCGAACATTTAATCAAATAAATATTTTGTGAAAAAACAATATAATAAACAAATGAAAATTATTGCATATCAAAATTAAAATAACTAAAGTAAAAAAACAAACCAACATTATGCATGTCAAAGAAAAAACAAGTGTCAAGTATATGTATAGTATATTCAGAACACAAGTATTTACGTACAATACGAAACACGAAAACAAGCGCATTGGTGCTCCAGAGTAATCTCCCTCAAATGGAATTAAATTCGTTGTTAAAAGCTTTTACCGCGAAAGCAAACCGACTAAGCCACCGCAGGGTATCTCCTTGTTCAGTATAGGAAGAGAGGAAATAAAGGCCTCAAGTGCTTTATGGGAATTTCATTATTTGCCGAGACACAAAAGCGGTGGTAAAAGCGTAATGGCTGAACTCGACCAACTCGCAGGGTATTCTTACAACGGACATTGTTCGACAGACGCCGGCGTCACTTCCTAGCACACCACTTCAATTGCCTTCAATGGCTTCCAGACGAATTTATTTCTATGTATATCGAAATGTGCATACCTTTATAATACTTTATATCAGAGCAAAAATTCAATAAAAAAAGTGTTGTTTGAATAGCAACGATATAATCGTACTCTCGTGATATAGGTACTATTCGGCCGTGGTTCGAATCCGGGCGTGTACCAATGAGTTTTGTCATTGAAAATGACTATCAGATCCATTTCACGGGAGACGCATTTTTAGCCATAACTCCGAGGGTATGGAGTTTAGCTAAGATTTTAAGGTCTTAAAAGATTAATAATTTAGTTGCGCATTGTATGACACCAAAATTTTGGAAATCGGTTTGGTAGTTTTTGAAAAAAATTGGAAAATGTAAAAAAATCGGGATTTTTTCAGATTTTTTTTTACTAAATCCAATATATTTCGAAAACGGGGACCGATATCGAAAATAAAAAAAAAATAGTATCTTAGCCATTAACGTAGCTACGGTTTGAGACCAAGTTTCTGGAAATCGGTTGGTAATTATAAGAGAAATTATTTCCGAAAGATGAGATTTTTTGGTCGATCGCTGGTGTTTGCAGATATAAGTTACTATATTTCAGAGCGTGTTCGTCGGATCGTTTCAAAGTGTTATACAAAAGGTTAGAAGGCGTCGGTAGCTACAGTTTGAGATTAAAATTTTGGAAATCGGTTGGAAATCGAACAAGAAATTTGACATCACATGTTAGATTTTATGGATGATCGGGAAGATGTTAAGATTACGGTCATCGCCTTTCAGCCTGTATTCGTTCGAATGCTTCATTGTCGAGTTCAAAACGTTTAAGGATATCAGAGGCTGCAGTTTAAATCGTGGCAATGCCACGATTTCGTGGCAATGAAATAAAATAATTTGTGAAAATCGGATTTGAGTAGGTTCATTTTCAATGAAACCGATGGTTGCGGGGACTGCAAGATCTGTGGATTTTTTCTGACTTAAGTATCTAACTATAACTTTGAGTAACTATCACTGACTCTGGGCACCGTGCCTCGGAGAGGACGTTCAGCAGTCGATCCCGGTTTCTGTCACCAGGTGGCGGTTGTTACAATCCGCCAACTCGCATTCGAGCAGCTTGGTGGATTTAAGCTCCAAGCCCCCTCATCATGAGGGGCGGCCTAAGGTCTTAGAGTGGGGTATAAAAAAAAGGCTGATGGAATGGAATGGATATACTATTAAATGTAGTGTAGCTATTAGCTCCTATTATATAATTCTAGTATATGTATAGTAGTAATTTAGTAGTAATTATTCTCCTATGCAGTAAATCCTCCATTGAATTCTTAATTTATGTAATAATTTTTGAACACATTAAAAGTATGATATTTTGTATATTATATATAAAATTAAATGATATTTAGAGCACGAAGTCGAGTAAAAATATCATTTAACTTTTCGGTTATAATTTCCGCACACAGAGTCGGTTTGTATACGGTTAATACGGCGTATCAAGAGTAGGTATGTGGTATGTTAAGTCACACACACAAGTATGTAAAAGTTGACCAGTCATTTCTGCTGACATTGTATTGCGAGGGTTCATCCAGACATTGTATAATAGTAAAAAGTCATAAAACTTGTAATGATAATAACACGTGGGACATCCCACCATGAGAGCCGTCTAGTCCGAAAGTAAACAAGTATTGTGCTTGTGTTATGGCTACTAGACCAGGATACACTGGTTCCCAAACACGGAACAAATCAAGATGTTCAAGCACACACATATTTCAAAATAAATCAATCGGTCAATCGGTCAGTCATTCATATAAATAATGAATGGCCAGTAATTTTTGCAAAGAACCGGATATTCAGTTTTGTAGTTAAAGAACACGAACATTATGTATTACATAAGGCGGAAATAAATTCCAGAAAGTTTACGTTGTTGTGACAAGGAGTAGGTAATCAAATTGGCCAATTTGAATAAAACAGTCTCTATCGTTAAATAATGTTCTATACAATATGCGAATCGCTTCCGCACTATTTAAATGCATCATCAATAGAATTGATTCTACACTGAATACGGAAAAGTGACCATTACAATCAAAATTACAATTTTGTTTCTGTGACTACACTATCGAATGTAGGAATTTGTTTAGACCAATTATTTAGACAACAATTTAGATCCAGGTGCAAAGGCAAGGAGTCTAAACTCTCCAGCGAGACACTGGATCTCATGCGAGAGAGACGTGAGAAGTCGCTACGTGGAGTATCGTCAGACTTGGCTCTGAACAGGAAAATCAAGAGGCTGATACGACGGGACCTCCGCCTCTTCAATACAAAACGTATCGAAGAGGCAATCCAGCGGAACAAAGGTTCGAAAGTGTTCGTACAGCAGCTTGGTAGAAGCCAACTGACGAAGCTCAGGACTAGCGACAACAGAATCGTCTCCTCTAAACCAGAGATTCTCGCTGAGATTGAGACGTTTTATAAAAAACTCTATGCCGTACATGCACCTCCCCCTGCAGCCCGCGACAACAGTGATCGAAGAGCTCCGCTCACCCGACACTACACAGATGACATTCCCGACGTCAGCCTGGGCGAGGTAAGATTAGCTCTCAGGCAGCTAAAAAATGGCAAAGCACCCGGCGACGATGGCATCACGACAGAGCTTCTGAAAGCAGGCGGGACGCCAGTCCTGAAAGAGCTTCAGAAGCTATTCAACACTGTCATACATAGTGGTGCTGCGCCGAGTGCTTGGAGTGAGAGTACGGTCATCCTATTCTTCAAAAAAGGAGACAAAACGCTTCTTAAGAATTATAGACCGATCTCACTCCTCAGCCACGTGTACAAGCTGTTTTCGAGAGTCGTCACGAATCGCCTCGCCCAAAGATTTGACGAATTTCAGCCCCCTGAGCAGGCCGGGTTTCGAAAAGGCTACAGCACCGTAGACCACATACATACGCTGAGGCAGATTATACAGAAAACAGAAGAGTATAATCAACCTCTGTGCCTAGCCTTTGTGGACTACGAGAAAGCCTTCGACTCCGTCGAGACTTGGGCTGTTCTGGAATCCCTGCAGCGATGCCGAATTGACTGTCGTTACATTGAGGTGTTGAGGTGTCTATACGAAGCCGCGACAATGACTGTCCAGGTCCAGGACCAGCGAACGGAACCTATCCAATTGCGAAGAGGAGTACGACAGGGGGATGTTATATCCCCGAAACTGTTCACCAACGCTTTGGAAGATGTTTTCAAGACGCTGGACTGGAAACATTGTGGCATTAATGTCAACGGCGAATACATCTCTCACCTCCGTTTTGCTGACGACATAGTCATCATGGCAGAGTCGCTGGAGGAGCTCAGCGGAATGGTTAACGGCCTCAATGTCGCCTCTCGGCGGGTGTGGCTCGGGATGAACTTGGACATGACGAAAGTCATGTTCAACGAACATATTCTTCCGAGACCGGTAACCGTAGAGGGTGCGACTCTAGAAGTTGTGCAAGACTATGTCTATTTAGGACAGACTGTCCAGTTAGGCAAACACAACTTCAACAAAGAGGCCGACCGAAGAATTCAGCTGGGCTGGGCTGCTTTCGGGAAGCTTCGTCATCTGTTCTCGTCGCCACTACCACAATGTCTGAAGACCAAGGTCTTCAACCAATGCGTCCTACCTACAATGACGTACGGTGCCGAAACGTGGACTCTCACGGCAGGACTGATCCATAAATTCAAAGTCGCTCAGCGTTCTATGGAGCGGGCTATGCTCGGTGTTTCTTTGATGGATAAAATCAGAAACACTGAAATCCGTCAAAGAACTAAAGTTATCGACATAGCCGAAGCGATCAGCAAGCTGAAGTGGCAATGGGCCGGTCATATTTGCCGTAGAACGGATAACCGATGGGGTAGACGAGTTCTCGAATGGAGGCCACGTACCGGAAAGCGAAGCGTTGGACGCCCCGCGGCCAGGTGGACAGATGACCTGAAGCACCATACCGGGGGTAGTTGGATGCGAAAGGCGGAGGACCGTGTGTGGTGGCGAGCCTTGGGAGAGGCCTATATCCTGCAGTGGAGAGACTCGGGCTGATGATGATTATGATGATGAATTATTTAGACTGACGACCGATTGACCGAGCGGGTAGACACCTTGACAGCGGAGCCAAGGGTCGCGGGTTCGATTCCCGTCCGGGAGAAATATTTGTGTGTATGAACATGTTTATTTCGTTCCGGGTCTGGGTGTAAAATATTTATGCACGTATATATTATTAAAAAAAAGGATATTTAAGTATTTATATCATACAGTCTAGTAACCCATAACACAAGCATGATACTTGCTTACTTTGGGACTAGATGGCGCTGTGTGGGATGTCCAATGTATTATTATTTTTAATTATATTACGCTAAGGGACAATAATATGTCTGTACAGCCTAGAAATAAGGCACGTATTATTCACAATTGACCCGTCGGCAAGTCCGACTCGCACTTGTCCAGTTTTTTTTTAATGTACTTTCATCTGTCCGGTGTTTGGGTTTGTTTGATTCGTCTTAACAAGTAAGTACTCTGGTTTTAGGGTGTTGGTAAACTATCATAAAAATAAATAGATACGCAAATGTCAGCCATTGCCTTTGCGTATTTATAAAAATAATGTTACTCTCAAAGTGTTGGCTGCCATGTCATCAACTGTCATTATTAGTTTCCATAGGTTTCCACATTTCCATCATGTTTTCTAGTATTACGGCCATGTGGTTTCCATCTCAGGTTTCCATAAGCTGTCATTACCTCAGTCATGACCTCAGGTCATGACAGCCAACACTCTGAGAGTGACATTGTTTTCATAAATATGCAACGGCAATGGCTGACCTTGTAATTCAATTCCACCCTGTGACGTCAAGCTATAAGAATTTTCAAAATGATATAACTACGTAAATACCGATTTGAAAAAAAATTTAAATTAGTTTCTTGAGATTGGGAATGGTGAATTGTGGTGCGGTGAGATGAAACGTGACACTCTAGTGGGTTGGTAGTGGGGTGGGTAGGTGGGTAGTGTGACGTCACGGGCAATGAGAGGCCACAGTCCAACCGCGCGAAAATACGTAAATTTAAAAATCTCATGATTATTTTAAAATACCTGTACAGTTGTACTCAATTCGAGGGGTAAATTTAAAAAAATGTATGTTCATTTTGCATGCGTGCAAAGGCAGCATAAAATAACATTCTCAATATTGTAATACACATCTTTGTAGGGGCTACAATTAATATCTGTAACAATACCAAAAAGTTTCATTAAACTAAAAGTCCGCGAGTAAAATGGTTGTGACATATACAGGAATATATAGAAACTCTAAGGCGTTCTTGTAGTATATAACCCTAAAAAAATTTTGTCTCATGTAAAGTGTAAATAATATGTATGTGTGCCCATGTTATTTATTAATGAAGTACGAATATGCATCACATCAGACGAACAGTTTACTTTTATTTTAAAGAGCTATTCTTCCGTCGACGCATTGTCTGCGCGCTCCGCTACATCAAAAAGGATTTTTGATCGTAATGATTTCATAGCGTTTCCATAAAAATCGACCCCAGATCTTTATCTCCGTGAACAGGTTCAGTTTTTTTTACAAAGAGTATCATTTATTATCTTTAAGGGTACAAAAAATTGGGGGTCTTTAAAGCGCCGCTGAGACCTTTCTAGGAAGTTTATTCTATTTTGTTTGACACCGATGTGGAGATACGGGACGGTCGAAACGACCAACGGATGGACTGTCCCTAAAAAAAGTGTGAATGTACAAGTTATTCTGAAATATAACGAAAAAATGCTGATGATATTCGGTTTATTACCAGAAAATTTCTATCAGACATTTCCGCGAGTATTTTTTTCACGCAATTATTCGGAATGATTTTTGAGTGAATAACTAGTTACACGTGTCGTGATAGCCCGAGGCGTTTTTTCTGATTTAAGTACATTAACTATCCCTGACTTCGTGCCTCGGAGAGCACGTTAAGCAATCGGTCCCGGTTGCTGTCAATAGATGGCGATCGTTACAATCCGTCAATACGCAGTGGACCAGCGTGGTGGATTTAAGCTCCAAGCCCCTTCATCTTGAAGGAAGGCCTAAGCTCCTACAGTGGGGTATAAAAAAAGGCTGATGGGATGGAATGGAACTTGTTACACACACGAAAAATGTGTATTATTTTTAACTTTAAAAAAAGGGTTTATTAACAATAAGGCAAGGGACCTTAACTGTTCTTGTTATCTGGGATTACGGCGCAGCTGAGACTGAATCGAAAGGGTTTATCTGCTGACATCCGTCCAATGGCTTCGGTATTCCGCCTGAGCATATAATGATGCGACCTTTGATGCTAGTTTTTGAGGTATAGGTGTGAGCCGTTGCGCAATTCCCACAGGGCTCGGTAAATACGATGCAACGGCACAATGGAGTCAGGTAGGGCGCTCGCTCTCCGCGGGGGATCTAGCGTAAGTTTTATATTTCCGCTTCTTTGTCCGCGGCCCTTGGAGCCAATTAATAATTTCTCTGGACGACCGGAGCCATTGTCGCGACGTTACTCGCTATTGGAAGATTGATGAACTCCCGCGATTGTCGTCCTGCCGTTTATCGACTGCTTTTTGCGTGCGATGAATGGCTTTACGATAATTTATCGACATTTGCTTTTCGAATAGCATGTAAAATATGTGATCCGGTTTTCGGTGGAATACGGTCTCCTGTATAAGGTCGGTGGTGATTGTATTTTGAAATATTTTGTGAATGCCTCATTACAGTGCGCAGTGGAAGCAGTTTAAAAAAAAACACGAAAATAAATGTTCAAATCGAAAACAATAAATTACTGTCGAATTTCGACAAGTATGACATTGTTTATGTAGAAATTATGCAATCATAAGAAAAAAACATGTTTTATTAACGATTTTCATATTAAATTAAACCTTAAAACTAGTTGTCAATAAGTATAAATTTCAACAGCATATTTTTAATCTAATTTTCATGTCCGTCTGGAACGTGTTATGCGAATGATGACGCATAACAGATAAAACCGATTTAGAGGGTTCCGTAGTAAGAGTTGATAACGAGGGTTGTTTATTTACAAGAGAAATTTCAATTTGTATAAAGATTGTAGAGATTAATATAAGTCATGGATATAAGATATAAGTCTCTCTAGAAGCTACTGTAGCTGTGTGCGTGAATGTATGCTACGATAAAGAACGAAGGCGATAATGGAACTGCTGAGTACCAGAGCTGACATCTATTTAAAAAAAAGACACTTAAAAGTTATAACAGTTTTTAATTTAATATAAAAGGAGCGACTGGATATAGTACAAAAAATTATTAATAACGTACACATGACAACAACGTCTAGGCCCCAAACTAAGCATTAGCTTGTGTTTTGGGTACCAAGCAAAGACACCACATACATATAACAACCAAGACACCAGTATCAATTTTCATCATATAAACACTGACCTGACCTGGGATTCGAACCCGGGACCTCCAGCTTCGTAGGCAGGGTCACTGCCCACTGGGCTAAGCGGTCGTCTTCGCTCGCTATTTAAGTAAAGTAGTGGCTGTATGATGCATGTATGATTTGACACTTGGAAATTATGGTTGCATTTTGTAGCGCATAGTCAGTAATTACTTTAACGACTTACACATTGACTGACCAATTGGCCGAGTGGTTAGATAGCTAACTGCGAAACCAAAGGTCACGGGTTCGATTCGCGCCCGGGAAAAATATTTGTGTGCATGAACACGTCTATTTGTTCCGTGTCTGGGTGTAATATTTGTATAATTTGTATATATGCATAATGTGATATTATAAGGAATATCGAAGCATGTATATCAGTTGTCTAGTACTTACCCATAATACAATCATATTACTTGTTTACTTTGTGACTAGATGTCGCTGCGTGGGATGTCCCAGATGTCATTATTATTAGGTATTACAAGTTTTGTGATTGTTTAAATAAAATGTTTAAAATAATGACAATAACATTCTATAATAGCGTGCAACGGTTCTGAATTTACAAATAAGAAGGAACAAAATGTTTCGAGATAAGATTAGATATAGACCGTTCGTGTTTCCGTGTTTCTGCGAATCATTATCATTTTTTCTTTTTTATGACATAATAATTCATTTTAGCATTTACATAATGTAGATTTGGTGTCAGAGCCGAGTATAGAAATCTAAGAGTATTTGAATGACACACATTGTGGCATTTAGCACAGAATTGCAACTCGTACCAGTAAAATGGTGTTTTTGACGTATCTATTGATACACATACGAAAATTAAATCAAAATAATCCTAAACCGAGTATCCTTGGCACCATGAACCCGTCGTCTCTTTAAAAGTCGTTTAGTATCCTTGTTTAGAACTATATGACCAAACGTGAGATGCCCTCGGTTTTATATTGTATTAGTTAATTTAATTTAAAACCCATTTTGTTTCTTTTGACTTTTTTGAAACCGGTAACGCTGGTCTACGTACGTGTAAACAAAGCAAATAGATGCATTTAGTTATTCCCTGACATCGATATATGCTCGATTTGCTTTTCTTCAGTAAAAGACTGTATCGTCATTGTCTGATTCAACTGGGATGAGTTGATCCTCATCGCACACTCGTGCAGCTGTTTTTTTTTTTGTAAAGTGATACCAATGAGTCAGTGCTTAAAACATATTTAAATAAAACATGCCCAAAGCGCTAGCTAGTCATTACCTACTATTATGTGTTTTGTAGCGCTTTCAGCGTAACTTTATATGATATAATATAAATATTATATTACATATATTATATATAATATTTATTATATATATTATATAATATCTATATTATACTTTATATAGATATAAATAAATTACTTATATTTAATGCATATAGAAACTGCAAATTCATTTTATTAAACAGGGTTGGATTAAACAAATTATCAAATAATTTTTTTTTCATTTAATACTCGGGTTCTATATATGTATATAAATAGTTTAATAGTTTTAACCACATTTCATCGTAGCAAGAATAGACACCTGTATTTTTTTTTTATTTTTTTTTAAGCATGCATTAACTTTTTGTAATATGGAATTACAACTTCAGAATCTTTTAACATGTATCGTGAATAGAAATTAAAATAAATTTTTGAACGGGGTGCCTCGGTTTGAAGGTATACGCAAAATAATGTAGTACGAGTAGATATATTTATATTGTGTCTAGAAATGCAATATTAATTAAAAAAGTATTGTTGAATCCTCGATAAAAAATAAAAGTGCGTCAACGCAGCGATAGCGTAGTGCGTAATATCAGCATTGATAAAAAACGCTGATCTCGCGAAGTCACTAATGAATGAAAAAGATTCAAAAAACAAAAACAACTGCAATCCCTTTCGAAACACATTTTTTGAAATTTTAAGTTTTTTCTTTGCGGTCGGTTACCTTAGACGAAGGCCTCTATTGAGATTTATATATGTCACTGTTTATCAAGCACACAATCATATTGATACTTGGAAACAAGTTATTATGTCTTATATTGTCCGGGGGTAAGTCCAACGCCTCGGTAGGTATTTCCTGTTCGTTTATGAATTCTAATGTATGCATAGTTTTTGTCGAGAGATCTCGCGGTTGTTCGGTGCCGGTACCACAGCACATGTGCGTACATTATGCTACTGTAAATATTCGAAATTAGTTATAACACCTACTTATCGGCAAACGAATGAAATATCTGCAAATGTTAGTAACTTAAGATTTTTATTAATAATATTTAATACGTGTCATGATAGCCCAAAGCGCAACGAACCTGTCTCAAATTTATAAGGCCCCATAGGGCCATGGTTCGAACCCGGGCGTGTACCAATGAGTTTTTCTGACTTAAGTACACAACTATCACTGACTCAGTGCTTCGGAGGGCACGTTAAGCAGTCGGTCCCGGACGCTGTCAATAGATGGCAGTCGTTACAGTCCCCAACCCGCAGTGGAGCAGCGGGGTGGATTTAAGCTCCAAGCCCACCTCCTCACCCTGGGGGAGGCCTAAGCCCCTGCAGTGGGGTAAAAATGGGCTGATGAAATGAAGTGAAGTGAAGTGAATATTTAATACGTGTATGAATATATATTTTTATTTTAAATACAAAAATAAAAGTATTTCTATATGGCCTCGGGGGATTTGTGTGAATTTAGTAAAGCTACTGACACTTGACGTTGTAAGAAGTTTTTCACAACTTTTATTTTGCTGCGGCCTTTTAGAGCAGTTCACACAAAAGAAAAACCCACAAAATATACATAATTCGACAGTTGAAATTCAGTGGCACATTCTTTTTCTTTTTACAAATGCAATTTATATTAATTATCGACAAATTCATTGTGAGTTGTTACAACACTATAAATTTTGATTTAATTTATTTTATTGTATTTAGGAAGCTTACAGCCTACTTAACAGAAGTGTTTATAAATAGAGCTGAACTAGACACCTAAATGATACAGGGTAGAAATGAAAGACAGGAGTTGAAAGAAAAGTACCCTTAATAGTGATGACATCAAATTTAACAAAAACGAAACATTCCTTTATTTTCAGTAATATTAAAAAAATTACATTCAGTGTTTTTATAGCACTAATCGATAGGGTTAACCATGAGGATAATTTTGTATCTAAATGCCATGGTTTAATAAAAGGAAGGCAAAAAAAAACTACCTTAATTCTACAATTACTTTCGTGTTGCTTTTTGTATTGCGTTATGGTGAATCTAGATGCCATGGTACCTATCTTAAATAAAAGGAAGGCAAAAAAAACAACATTAATTCTACAATTACTTTCGTGTTGCTTTTTGTATTGCGTTATGGTGAATCTAAATGCCATGGTACCTATCTTAAATAAAA
The DNA here is from genome assembly GCA_949709985.1 of Luffia ferchaultella. NCBI lineage: Eukaryota > Metazoa > Arthropoda > Insecta > Lepidoptera > Psychidae > Luffia > Luffia ferchaultella. The sequence goes on from OX453246.1 coordinate 5,560,306, forward strand.
GGAAGGCAAAAAAAAAACAACATTAATTCTACAATTACTTTCGTGTTGCTTTTTGTATTGCGTTATGGTGAAACTAAATGCCATGGTACCTATCTTAAATAAAAGGAAGGCAAAAAAAAAAACATTAATTCTACAATCACTTTCGTGTTGCTTTTTGTATTGCGTTATGGTGAATATTTAAAGTAATATTTTGAACATCGATATTTAATTTCTCCGCTGACGGGTAGTAGTTTTTATAAACCCAGTTCTCTACATGACCTCACTATTGTGATTATTATCTAATTGTATTAAATTCGGAGGTCTCGCAGGCCATGTAATGGGTCCATTGGAACCTATCCACCTTTGCAGAAAAATATTTAATTGGTTGTAATATTGCGTAGTTCTTCTTTAAAGAACGTATCCATCAAATTGATCTGTGAAAGCTTTAGTATCTCAAAATATTTTTTTGTACAAGTCATTCTTCTTACAAGTATATACCAAAACAACTTTGAGTTTCATTATTCCTTATCAACAGTTGAACAAACATTTTTATTATTCGTTTCACGAACACGTACGGTATTCTCAGTAGACCAGTACCGATTGTTCCAGCGATTGCACATTCAGTTATTACTAAAATTGGTCTCATAAGACCAAATGATTCGATCCCAAAAATTTGGAAATCGGACTATGTGCCTGTATAGTTTGACAGTATTCTTGCTTTCTCTTAGGTTCAACATGGAATATCTGTACTAATCGTCGATAACAGTAACGTTTCCACCCGTAATTGCGCATCACTTTAAGAGCAAGAATATTCGAAGTGTTTATAGTTCCAATCAAACTTTATGGCGGATCGGAATACAACGCTTTGAGCGTGCTTGCGCAGGTTCAGTCATATACCCCTCGCGCCACTGCGTCCCGCTACACCTAAAACTGGTTACTGCGACGCGACTAGTGCCTATGTTCACATCCGCCATAAAGTTTGATTGGAACTGTACTTCATTAGCAACTTTGCTACTTGAGGTGTCACAGTAAGTCTCAAAATATTTTGATCACATAAATGTGAGGAAAAAAGTACGCCAAGGACCAAAACTAACTACATTTGAAGTTTTGATTTAGATCTGTGAAGTCGAATTTAGTGTAACAGACATGTTAAATGGTACTGTAAAATTAATCAAAGATACTAGAGTTACATTTAAAGTCTACTTTAACAGTGTTAAAAGAAAACAATGACGTAAGTATGGTTTATTTAAATATCTAATTAAAAAGCTTTTATACAAACCCAGTTCTGTTGAAAAGAAAGAAAGAAAACATATTTTAACTATGTACTCATACTGTGTAATCGACTTAGACAGCATGCGTCTGTGATTTTGCTCTGTGATTCTAGTTTTAAAGATCAACACCCGAAGTTGATAATATATAGAGTTCATATAATTATTAGGAAGTTCATATTATAATGGGTTTCAGAAATTTACGGTAACATGTACATACGAACTAACAAATGTCCATAGTGTCAATTCTCGGAACACTAATGGCCGGACTTATAGGACAGGAATTGTTAAATTAAATTTTTTTTTGTTTTTTTTATGAACGAGTAACTTTTGTATTATAAAATTGAAATGATCGATGTTTTTCGTAGCGAGTGACGCAGTTGTTCCAACTTTATTATTTACTTTACTGTTTGTATGTTATGAGTGGTTAGAGACCCTTACTGCGGAGCCAAAGGCAGTGGATGCGTTTCCCGCCCGGGACAAATATTTGTGTGTATGAACATGCTTATTATGTTCCGTGTCTGGGTGTAAAATTTCTACGTATATATTATAAAGAATATTTAAGTATCTAAAACAGTTATCTAGTAATAGTAACCCATAACATAACGACGCTGTAGAGTGAAGACCTCGTATGTCAGTTTTTAATTTAAATTTTTTCTTGCTTTGTTACAAAGAATTACTCTTAAAGTATGTTTGTAACGATCCAATTTCAAATTTATTAATTTTAGGCCCTACTTAAAGCTGTGTCCATGAAAACCACATATATGTATAAGTGAATCTTGAGCAGTCTGTGAGATAACCTCGTTTATGTGATGGAGTTTTGTTGTTTGGACATATGAAGTCTTCACTCTACAGCGTTGAATAGGCATAACACTTGCCTACTTTGGGACTAGATGGCACATTGTGGGGTATCCCTTGTATTATTATTATTATTATGTTGTTTACTTTGAGCCATTGAGGTACTACGTACTACAATGGCAAAATGTGACCTATAAAAAAAAGTACAGTTTTCAAGTACAGTCCATATTATTTGTGACACACACTATAAGTATTTATTAAACGGAACCTTCAACCCCATAATACACATCGCGCTTAACTGTTTTCGTTTTATAGTTCGATCTTTTAACGATATTATCGTAACGAACTCGTGATATTTACGTCGAAACCATATCACAGTAGTCGGTCTGTACATACGTGAATGCAAACATTGATAAATTGGGTCTTAACTAGCCGATCTATGATTTCCGCATAGCCGCTAAGTGTCACCTGCGGCCGATAGCGGTGCAAGCACTGCAGTCTACTTGTGCTTTTAATAACTTGTCTTGAACACTTGTTACACTTCGTTCGGCAGATTAAAGTGCCGTTAGATCTGTATCGAATCAACCCTTCCCACCTGACTGATGAGACGACAGAATGAACGGTGTTATAAAGCTGAAATGGCCTCAGCAGTTTTCGAGCATAGGTTAGCTTCTGCGTGATTTCATCTAAAACATATTCTTTTTAGGGTTCCGTATCTGAAAAGGAAAAGCGGGACCCTTATAGGATCACTTTGTTGTCCGTCTGTCTGACTGTTAAGATCCTTTATCTCGGGAACGCGTTGAAATCGAGTTGAAATTAAAACCATATACTCAAATCTACAGTCCCTTGAAGCTGTGAAAAAATCAAACATATAAGTTAACGTAAAAAGAAAGGTACGGCCGTTTATGGCGCAAAAAACATATAATTCGTCACTTAGGGGAATAACATTTTATAGGGTACTTTTCGTTGACCTAGTACTATGAAATTTGGCAAGTTATACCATCTTATACTACAGGATAAAATCTGAAAACTATACATTTGTAATTAAATACCGTTATAATTAATTGTATGGGTCACCAAATCCTTTTGTAGATTTTTTTATATTGTACGGTGATACAGAACCCTTCGTGTGTGTGTCTAACTCGCACTTGGCCGGTTTTTTTTAACTTTATTATCAAAATGGAGATACAGTTTTAAAAATTAGTCGATTATAGTTTTAATACAGTAAAATATATATTTCCAATAATCTTGAAAATATATATAGTCGCCACACAAAATATCGAGAACTTGCCCATGGAAACAAAATCCAAAAGAGGTCTCTGCGATTTTTTTAATGGATTTTAGACAATTGTTCAAAATTTCGTTCAATAATAGTTTTTCTACACATTATTCTTACCTTAAGCTTTGCAAAATTTTCCTTTTCCAAAATATGTCCTTTATGTTTTTTTTAGTAATTTTGTTTTTTACTAATATCTGGTATTATACTGTATATCTAGGTAGGTTTTCCGTAGAGATTTTTAAATAATGACTTAGTACTTTATTGGTTATTTCCCCAGAACCATCATCAAAATTTAAAATTTGGTTTTTGTTAAGTTGCGATTCCTGTTTTCTTACACTTAAAGTTTTTTGGATTAGTAGCTAAGTATTTCATCAAAGATCATGTTTTAAATAAATATAAAGTTCAAACGAGAACTTCCATAAAGCATGTAATTCTCACAGTATACTTGTGACAATACGTTGTACAGTATACTTGGGACAATACGTTGCACACTAGTTTGTCGTACAGTGTATACATTATAACAGTAGTGCGTTTTTCTAGTGGGGACCTAACGACAGGCAGATCCGGGTCATGCGGCGTAACGTAACGGCTTAGCGATAGCGGGATGAGATACGCGGAAGTTAACGTTGTAACGCCAGTGAACTAGTGGCGTCATTTTTTATTAGTCCAAAGTTAATGTGTCTAGGTCACAGTTTTACATTTTAATTAACTAATATGGAACTAATTATAAGTGCGGTGAATAGTTTAGAATATAATTTATTTTATTAGTTTATTACCACCACGATGTGTTTGTAATTATTAAAATTAGAAAATTTAAAGAGCAGTGTAAACAGGAATACATTATTGTGGGTTTTGCTATATTGAGCACGATTCTTTGACATTTATTGTAAAGTCGAGTGACATTACCAACAGTTGAAGGTGTAACGGTTATTATTATAGAGGAATAAAATTTATAGCGACCTTCATTAAGAATTAGAGTTTTGGTCGTAACATTCAACCACCTAAATACTAGTTTTTTGGTGTATAAGTTGCCGGTTTGTAGACAAAACAACTGGCAGCCACCATCCGCGGGCCCCCGCGCTACTTGCCTTAACTCCCGCTCTATTGGTTTACGTTCGATTCCTAGTACAAACTGATACAGTATACCCTACTCTAAGGTCTATAGAATTACGAACTGTGTTGTTACGCAAGTTGAATGCGCAAAAAAGTCGGCCATCGATTAATATATGGTGGTTACATTTAAATGGAATTTAAATTGGATTAGTGAAAAATATTTTAGAAAATAGCTTATTTATTTATTTTATTAGAGACAAAACCAACATAGCCTGTGCAATATCTACGTAAGTAAACGTATATTATTCCTAAATAAAAACTATATCCTTACACATTCTCACCAGGACCATATCTTATGAGATTTTGATAAAGAAAATATTTGCATATTATTTCTCTTGAAATTTCAATTTGTCTGTTTCCATAATTATCAATAGTTTTGAAAATTAAATGATACAAATAAATAAATACATATAAAATATTTCGTAACATATTTATAATAACTTATTAACATATTATTTGTCCGTCACGGCAACTGCGTCTTTTCTGCGTCGAGTATTCTGTCGGTTATTTAATAAAACATGGTTCACGGCTGGCCGCGAAAGCAAGTTCATTGTCATGACCGCGACGACGAAGTTTATACGGACGTACGAGGTTTAAGTAAATATCTAACGAAACTTGTTGGAAAGCAAAACGGAAACAAACAAACGAAGTTTTAAAAACTTAATTTACAAAATATAGTTAACTGTTTTAAATAACTTAAAAAAACAGGGAAAGCACTTGGAACAGCTTGGAACAATAAAATCATAAATAGGAGAGCTTTGTATTAGCTATAAAACCGCGAGGTTATAGAAAGTCCACTAACATCGTAACATTAGTTTTCTGATAACTGTGTTTTAGTCCTAATCGCGCTCGTAATGTCCTGGTGGCTTTCAAAATGATAGCCCTCATCACTCTCTTTGGCAACTAGTTCCATAGAATTCACTCTGTTCGAGTAAATTTCGCTTTGCACAGGATGAGTTTCAAGATCTATGGTTGAGTTCCAACGTACTGATATCACCTTTAAAATTTTCCATTATATTAACCCATTAGAAAGTTTCCTTCTGTTCTGTATTTATTTATATATAGACAAATATGAACCCTCACTTCGTTTTCATCCTATGTATATGAGAATAGGTTTGTACAGATATTTCGTTTTAAGTAGCCGCCGTTTGAATGTGTGCGTGCGTATGCACACGGATCGTATAAGCAGCGCCCGCAATTACACGTAGCCGCCCTGAGAAAAATGTCGAGCAATGGATGACCCACTTAGAATATGAAGAGGAAAAAAATATGCGTCAGCGGAAACTATGATTTCTGTGACGTGATTATGATGATGCGTATTTTTAACTTCCCGCTATCCAAGGCAAGTTTAATTTGGATCCAATTTCCGAAAATCGAGTTTTCATCAGATCTCCACGTTTTGAGGTCCAGAAAAGCCATTCTGACCATTTTAGTCTGGACGTCCGTATGTGTGTGTGTGTAACTTTTTTTGTCGTACAATATCTTGAGAACGGATTGACCGATTAAGACCCGAGATCCGGCGTTTGAAAGGGTTTAACGAGCCTTAGATTTGAGTAGATTTTAAAGTCAACCGAACGAGCTGTTTCAAAAATATTCAAAAAATAATCCTCAAAAAACAATAAATAAAATTTTTTTTAAAATAACTTTGAGATTTTCCAACCGATCTACTTAAAACTTTATATACGTTTTTTGTACATAAAAAACTGCGTCGATTGCCGCCAAAAATATCAAAATTAAATGACGCGTTAAAAAGATATCGCAATTCACATATTTCCGAAAACGTGTTTTTTCAACATAACTTTGAGATTTTAAGATCAATCGATTTTTGGTTTTACACAAATACAAAAAATTTTTGCTTACAAAATTACATATAATGCCATAAATTGCAATAAACTCAAACGAAGCGTTCAAAAAATATCGCAGTTCAAAGATTTACTAAAAAGGGTTTTTTTTTTTACATAATATTAAGATTTTACGATCAATAGATTTTTGACTTTGTACAAAATTGCATATAATGCCGTAAATTGCACTAAAATCAAACGAAGCGTTCAAAAGATATCGCAGTTCAAATATTTCCAAAATAACATTTTCTTTTGATATGTCCCAGGTTTCTGAGCTTGAAGAATCTAAATGTATAGAAATTCTGTTTTTGGGCTTAGAGAGCTCGGAAAATGTATATATTGAGCTCAAAGAGTTCAAAAACCACGAAAATCGATATTTTGAGTTCGAAGAGCTAAATAGCTTTCTAATTTTCGAGCGCTTTGAATTCGAAAATTGCGGGAAGTTTCAGGGATGGCCTGCAGGGTCAACCGACTTTTTTCCCTCGGTTTCTTCGTATTTATGATGATGTCGATCATCAATTATGCTCTGCTGAAAGTGAAACAATCGTATAAAAATCTGAATCCACCATAGTATTTTTCTCGGTGTGGTTTTCCCTAGACGCTGAATAGGTAATAGTCTCATACAGAAGTTGCACTCCTTTTATCTCGCAAAAAGCAGTCATTTTAATAGCACGCGAAATCGCACTTAATCGTCGCACCTGTAAGTTGATAACACTTTGTGTCATCTTTCGTCTCCAATTCGAACACGCCCACGCCGCAAACTTGAGTGCTAGGGTTGTTAATTAAGAAAAAAAAATAATGATATTTTTGTGACTTCGCCAACTTACAGACATTTTACTAAGATGTGGTTAGCTATTCGAAAGAGGCTAACATCTTCTTGTAGCGGGAGGAATATTTTGTTATAAGATCATAGAAAAAGATAATGCGGTATAGAACAATTTCGTGTCTGTTCGTGGTTTGGTGGTTTTTCGTTGCCTAGAAATAAATTGGTGACTGTTCCACGCGACATTGTGACAATTTATTTACTCTCTTGTTTTCATTCTATTGTCATTTCACTTCTGTCGGACACTGATCCCGTTAATTATCAAATGTGCTGCTTTTTATATTCGAAGGTTCGAATGTTCATATGCTTTCCAGAAAACTATCGCGTAGCGAACCATCGTTTATTTTCCACACAATTTTCTGAAACAGAACAATTGACAAGAAAGTGTCAACAATCTGGGCACAAATACATCGTAGTTTTCATTTGGTTTTCATAAATATTTTTCCGGGTATACTGATAGCGGCGATTTTATCGGCAAACCTTGTAAATTGAAATCCCTCCATGAGTATCAGCGGAAATAATGTCGTCTCACGCTAAGCGTTCGCGTGACGAAATATAATCGTTCGTCCGGAAACAAGCAATATATAGAAAATGAATCACTTACTATTTACGCGCTACTTTTAACATGTATTTATTAATCTCCGATATAAAAGTAAGATATTTATCAATTTGTCATAGGCATAAAGTACGAATTGACTGGTGTGTCCCCGTTGCGAGATGGCGAGGTCCAGATGTGGTTTCAGTCCGAGTTTAGTCCGCGTGGTCCCCACGCGCCGGCCTTTACCCTCGCGAAATCGCGTTTCAAATTTTTGATATTGTGTAGTGACATTTCTGACTCTATTAAAACCAAAAGCTGCTCAAAATTTACTCTATGGTCATAGGTATACTATTAATCAAAAAACAATAAGAAATAAAATATTCTGTAAATATAATAGATTACTGTCGCAGCCCGCAAGTGCAGCATAACCGGACAATCGTATGCGGGCCGAGGCACAGCCAAGGTACGCATCACAGAGTCCGATTATGCACAGTTGTGGCCAAGACTTGTATAGTACTTTTCTCAAAGATGCGTGTAAATTAAAACAATAACACAATAACATGTTTATTTAAAAATACAATTAGTGAAGGTGCAGTTTTGAAAATTGAAAGTGGATTTCCCAGGAATGGTAATTGTTTGTGACATTTCCAGATATTGTTTCTAGTATATATTATGTTTCATTAGTATCGTACAATTTAACATGGAATATAATACCCAAAGTGTACTTGGCTTTACTTTTGTAGCCAAGTCACCAAAATAAGCTAAGAAAACGTTTTCAGACAACGATTTAGATTCCCTTTCGTTTTGCCATTGAATAAAATTTGCATACGTTTTCAAGTATCTGTTCTTCGATTTTGGTGGTAAACCATTTCCAACAATAGCTTTTGCAGCTTCTTGTATTTCAGGTGGAGTTAAAATTTCTTCATCATTCGTAGAACTCATTTTGAATAATTATAGTAGGTATAGTTAACATAAAGTATTTTAATTTAACATAAAGTAATAAAATTTAATTAATTACAATAATAAAAATTGTTTAGGTAACTTTGCCGCCAATTCGCCGCGTTCCAATGTCGATTTCTTTTTTTTTACTTTTTTAAATTCATTTATTGGCGCATTCTTTTTGTCGTACCAGTTCAAAATTTAATTAAACCTTAGATGAGTTATCTCATTAGTACAAATAAATTAGTTATCAATATTCGGGTTTAAAAGAGTTCGTTCCATTTTCAAATTACATATTCGACCACTCGAGCACGCCTGCTAAAACATTGCGGGACACTTTCTGGTCCGGTACTGCAAGTATGATTTCTTGCAAAGAAGGTTGTGTAAGATATGGTCGTATATCGTAACATCTTTGAGGAAAATAAATTTGTACGTGCGTCATTCAAGTCACACGTTGTTTGACACTAAGTATGTGTCGTAGTGTGTATTTTTATCTCTAAATACGCTAATCACTACACGCGCCTTACGTAATTGTAGCGTAGGTATTATTAAATTTGTTCTACACCATTATTCTACACCATTATAAATAAATAAAACTTTTACCTTATTGACACCCTGATGACATTTAAAAATATTACTACTGACTGCTCCGCAGTTAGGATGCACAATTATTACAACTCAATTGCCTCATAAAATCCATATTTTTCTTTCCGCTGTCGATAAATATTTGCAGTTTGGTTTTCGCTCTTATTCCTGTATCCATTCCTATTATCTATTATGTTCCTATTATTCTATTATCCTAGTACCTATTATGGTTGATTTCTTGTATCGTGTATTTTTACGGTGGTTATAAGTGAATTGAAAGGCACTGCCAAATATACTATACGGGTCGGTTAGGTACTGCTAGGGGTAGGGTATCAAGAGAAGGATTCTGCATATTTCTGACACCGGTTTACATTAAGCTAAAATTGATGGTTTTAGTGATATAGTTTCTTTTTTATAAACTGTAGAAATAACACCTATAGGCAAGTTTAATTAAAAGCTTTATTTCCTACAGAAATTGGTTATTATGTAACAACTAGATGGCGCAGGATATCCCAGATATTATTATTATAGTACACTCATATAGTCAAACAGAGAGTATTTGACTATGAGTTTAAATGGAGAGAACAGTCTTTTTATTAAATTGGGCGAAACATCCAACAGATCACCGTAAAGTTGAAAACCTTTCCTACTCGTTCATTACCATATTTAATTATTGGACCTTAGTATGTATAAATAAGTAAATAATTTTCTCCGAAAGTAATGTAGACGGTTTTTATAAAGTTAAATCGTTACTTTGCGTTAGGTACGCGTTATCAATATATTGAAATTTCCATTAGGTTTACGTATATTTGTAGCAACAACATTTTCCTACGTCATATCGTGGAAAACGCTTCCTAATTTTAACAGACTTACCGTCACTAAAGATTTAATATTTTTTTAGTTGATTGTTTATCCGCGTCTGTTTTATTTTTGTGTCATGCAAATTTAGCAAACTGTTAGGATTGTTAAGCTGAAATTTTGTCTATGAAATAGTATAGGTCTCGTTGTTTGATATTTATTTTATTTGGTTGTCCAATAATGGACTGAGGAAATTTGGGTGAAATTTTATGACAAGTTCTCGTCTAAATACATAGCACTTGACTTAAAATATATAATAAACTGGTAAGTAAATACCTAATGGACGACACTTCGTAAATAATTTAAGAATAAAGGATTATTTAAAATTTTATTCTTTTTTTGATACTAACCCTCACTACTGATATAAACGAAAAAAAAATTACCTTTATCTCTGAAAGCGGATAAGGAACCGGTCAAAGTTCATTAATTAGTTATCTAAGATAGATATCTTTAATCGTGTAATCATTTTTAAGTCCTCAATAAATAAAGGCCTCAGATAAGACCATATGCACAAAAAATACAAATTATGTTTACAGAATAAACGCCTAAAATTGCCACATGAATAATCTGACTTTAAAAAAATTAATTGAACAATTATTTGTATTTTTTTTTTTCTTTTTTAACTTTTCCAACGGCATTCATGATAGCTGATAACAATAATTGTTACTGAAGAAGCAATTTCGCAGAAAACGAAGTATTTGAAGTAAACGTAGTTTTATGTTTTATTTTCAAAATAGGTCCTGTTTCTTGAAAAAACATTCACTTTAGTGTGACAGGAAGGGGATCGAAAAGTTGCAGAACATCTCCGTCTATCACTCTTCCTTCTTCGGCGCGAGACTTTTTGCCCAATCTATATATATATATATAATTAAACTTAAATTTTCTGTTTCCATTTGGGAACTGAGTGAGAATTCTGGAACTATTATAGAAGTTACATCTGTAAATAAATAGATAATACCTCTATATAAAATTTACGACAAGTCTATTCACTCTCGGAAGCACAATTAAAAAGAAATAAACATCGTTAATTTCTTTATTTATAACAAGGATTTACACGTCTACACTACGCGGGGAGTGCACAATTTAAAAGAAAATTTAAAAATTCGGTACATTTTATAGAGAAACTTCGATTTTCTACAGCTGGTCTCATTAAAATGGGCAATGTGCACTTTGTCAAAAAAACATTTCTATTGCTAGTTATTAAGTAATACTGATCTATTATCTTTAGTCAATGTTATAATCCTAAGTACACGTTCCCGGAACGGGTCGGGGCCGCGGCACCGTTGTCGTGCTTCGGAATGCCACTGGATCCGGCTGCAAACAGGAATCCGTCTTCCCGGTCCTTAGGCGCCGACACCACTAACTCCCTAAGGTACATTATGAATAATTCAAGTTATTCGTCATCCATCGCTGCATCGTTAAATCAAAATAATCATACACCAGTGTTAAAGCAGCGATAGGTTAGTAAAATGAACATTTGTACTAAACAAGGAAGTAGTACATTGCACACGGTCTGCGACATAAAGTTTTTGCTTCATACAGTTATACTCGTACGTAGTGAATTATCAAAGGCGTGTGGACAACTTAATTACGTCCACCTAAGGTCGAAGACTAAATACAGATGTAACGATTCCCAGACGGACGTTTCCGATGGCCGTGTCCCATTCACTATAAGTTGGCATGATTTTCAAAAAATAATTAAAGCTATATAGGTAGTGAAATTAACGAGTTGCTTTAGGTATTAAGTAAGATGTCATGTATTTAATATATGACCTACGTCCATTTACTGTCTTGTTTTATAAAATCCACTCAAGGAACCATTTTTGGGATAAAAAGAACTGCTGACTAATGGTAATGTCCACTATATATCGTTTAGTGACATCATATTTTATGACTGTCCCCTAGTACTGACATTTCGCATGCGTGCAGGTTGCGTAATTCTGAATCACAGTCGAGAAATGCAGTGAGCAAGCCAGCCGCCGTCGCATGTGAATCAGCGCGCCGGAAGTGCGGCCATGTTAGCCAACCGCCGCCATGTTTATCAGCATACCGGAAGTTGCGTGCACGCCGACTTCGGCCGCCTATGGATATCTTCACGATTGTATGACGATTCGATACCAAAATTTTGTAATAAAGTCCTCGCACACAAGAGCGACACCAAGGACAATAATTCCAGTTTGAGTTAAGAGGTAGAGAAAAGATAGAGTTAGAATTTCGATCGTATTTGAAATATTAATCAGAAAAAGTTCTTAAATTACTACCGGAATTTAAAATGGTTATCTATAGTATTATATAAAAATTTTTTAATGTATATGTTTATTCGGATTTCTTTATGATTCTAAAAATAATGCTAGAAGATCATCCGTTACGTTTTTACGGCTATAAGTCGCTACGACCGCTTAGTCTAGTGGGTAGCGATCCTGCCTACGAGGCTGGAGGTCCCGGGTTCGAATCCCAGATTGGGTCAGTACTTCTATGATGAGCTTGGTACCCAAAACACAAGCTAATGCTTAGTTTGGGGCCTACACGTTGTTGTGATGTATACGTTATTATTATTATTATTAATAATCGATTTCGTTGTTTGATACAAATATCTGTACCCTGAAGAAAGACATAGCAGGCTACTTTTTACAACGAAAATGCGTGTTTACGTGTGTGTTATCCCTTCACGGTTAAACCGTTAAACCGTTAAACCGATTTTGAGAAAACTTGATAGTACGAAATCTTCAATACGAATGTTCTAATATTTACTAGAAAGTTTCTGAATTTTGTAGAAATTCCCATAATGTCGTGGGACGTCCCTGTAGCGGTCCGGGTACAAAGCAGTAGCCCAAGCGGGTGAAGCTGCGGAAAGAAGGTAAGTAAAATAAGGAATCCTAATAAGAAAACTATTTACTAAAATCACGTTTCATTTCTAAACATGTCCATAATTATGTGATCCGACAATGGTTGTTATCTGTATCTACTTTTTTTTTAATTTTAAAATTCCTTTATTAAAATAATTTTATACAATGTAGAAAGTGCTACATGTATTATACAAACAATACTTTAACATAACTTATATTTAGTACATTCACAGGTTCTCTATCTGTATCTATTAAAACTATACTTCATATTTGCCCTCTGAGTGATTCATCAATAACCTAAATTTGCTGGTCTAAGGAATTTGATTTGCCCCCGAACCATTTCGAACACACAATGCATTCTTTTCAGAGGCATCCACTAAACGGATTTATGCACATGTGTTAGTTGTTTTGAGTTCATTAAACTTTTAACTCTTGACAGATCGAGATAATAATTAAAAATATATTTTTCTTTAATAAGCTTCAGTGGGTAGGTAGAATGAAATAAAAAATTATGATTATGATATCCGTTCCTTTCCAATGAGCTATAGTAGATAGGACGGAGTGTAGGTACGTAGGCTGCAGTAGGTATATAGGAAAGACAGGAGGTTGAGCCGACCTGAATACCAGGATCGTAATTAAGAAAAATTTTACCTTATAGTTTTAAGAAATTCTAGATTTAAATAGTCAAGGACATAGTTCGATTTAAAAGTAGTAAAAGAAAAATGCTGTTGTAAACTTGGCTGACCTGTCGGTCGAGTAGTCGGAAGCACCGACTGCAGATTCCATCATTGTGGGTTCGATTCCCGGCTGGGCAAATATTTGTGTGCATGAACGTGTCTATTTTGTTCCGTGTCTGGGTGTAAAATGTTTATATATGTATATATTATAAAAAAAATATTTAAGTACGTATATTATTTGTCTAGAGCTCGTAGTACAGGCCTCTGCCTAGTTTGGGACTGGATGACCTTGTGTAAAATGTCCCAGATATTATTATTATCAATTTGCATGAAAAAGTTCTAAACAAACGAACCAACTTTGACGACGATAAACTTTTTCTTTACTGTATGTAAATAAATAACCAGAAAAAAAAAGTGTGTGCGTGTAACCTTTACGCGCGATTGAAGTAAAACTTTGAAGTTTTTTTTGTACGTTTTATAATAACAAATATGAGATGATTCTTCGCTACTATCCCAGTCTGACAATTCTTGTAAAAGTTCGAAGCCAGAATCGCTTTCACTGGACGTAGACATTTTCACACTAAATTACAACTAAATTAAATAGATATTGGTTTCAAAATATTAGGATAAAAGTAATTTAGCGAATTTTTATTTGATGATAGCAGAAGATCGATAGGTAAACCATCACATTTGACAGATAGGCCGCATGTTTATCCTCAGTAATAAATTTTAACTTTCAACAGCTGTCAGAAGTATATTGGGACGCACGAAATGTCATTTTCATACAAAAATCTAACTTTGATAAGCTATCGACCCTCCCGGGGCCTCCCGTCGATAGATGGCGTGCGACGGTAGATATGTCTATCCGTCGATAGGTTATTGAGACGACAAAACTATTTAATGGATAGAATTTCTTACCCTAGTATGGTTAGACCGTCGATAGATAGGTAATTGGGTTTGGCTGTTAGAGATTTTTAAAAAACTTTGCAATTGAAAATATTTTTTTTAAACTGTTGAATTTTTATTCACTTTGCTATTCACAATTGATCCGTTTGAAAATTTGGAAATAAATAATCCTAATTGATTATGATATTTGCCACTAGCTGGCGTATAAGTCAAGAAGCGTGGAGTATATGACATATACTTACAACCAATCCAAATTATTATTTTTAAATAGCGGAAACTACACAGACTATAGTAAGCGTCACTTCCGTCAGAATAAGCGTTACTTCCGTCAGAAAAAAAATCTGAGTTTTTCCCTAGTCGCGCCTAAAGAAGTTTTACTTCAAAAATATTTTAGAAAAAATAGTTGAAGTTTCTGAAGGATATTTCATGCCTTAAAAATAAATATTTACAGAACATGAAATCGGACTTCAGCCAGTTTTACAATAAAATTTTCAAATTGCTGTTATCTTACAAGAAAGCGGTAGTACTAAACCAAGAACGGAACTAACTACTTCTACAATACATAGATATATAAAATTACTTCACAACCGAGTCTATTTCCACACTCGCAAACAAATTATTTTCGGAGTTTTCCCTCGTGAAACGGTATTTGTTGGCGTCGGACGTACACCTGTCCCAGAAATAATCGGGATCATTTTTATACAGTTTCGCTTAGGTCATAGCTGCGAATACACTTCCACTCGGTCTGGCAGATACGGTACTCACGAGTAAGGAATGTTCATTTGAACGATGGCCGTAGACAATTTTTTGGGTAATGCTTCCAATGATATAATTAAAAGCTCAGCTTTCCATGTTTGTTCAAAGTTAAATGTACTTATATTCATTTGTAACATATACAGTTTTCACATATAAAGCATGCTCTTTTATTTGTGATTTGTAGTTTGTTTTAATTTTCACTGTTATATTATGTTACTAACATTTAGGTTGTAATGTAGGTGTTTTACTAAAAAATGAGTTTTACTTGATATGAAATAATAATAAAAAATAAAATTACTATAACTGCAAATAAAATGTGACAACATAATTAAATAATATTAAAACACTGAAAATATCACGCAGACTGAAAAAGTATTATCGAAATGTTTAGGTATGTTACCTAGAGATAAAAGAGAGGACAGCTATTTGAGATATAAATTATTATTACTAATAATATAAATCCCTCTGCTTACTGTGCAAGAATTATGTATGTTTTTCTAAACAGTATGGGTTTAAGTATTTAATACTCCAGCACTACTCAATGGGCGAAGCGTCATTGCTCCGTCCATTCCCCACCACTCTAAAGTAATGACTCCGGTTTCGTGAGTTTATTGTTTAATGCGCTCTCTGTTACGTCATAATATAATATTAAAAGCCTAGCTCAGTGTTTAGACATATCATAGGCAAAGAAAGCTCACTGGATCGATGGTGGTACAAGGAAGAGAAGAGGGTCATCGTTCCCGTGGTCGATCACCTACTAGATGGACAGACTTCATTAAATCAACTACGAAGTGTTCCCTTACTGAGTGTACACGCAATGCCATGAATAGAGAAAAATGGAGAAGTCTCGCAAGGGTCGCAACCAATCTATCAGACAATCCACGACTGAGAAGAAGCTCAGTGTTATAAAACCCGTTCCGGTGATATGATTCATTAAGAATGTATTAGTCTTATAAACTGATAGAAATATGCCACAGTATTAAATATTTTGCCATTGTTAACAGTTTGTGTTGGCTTACTAAGTTGTATTTAAGTAGATACATGTTCTGAATTTAGTGCTCGTGGAACAGAGCTCGATAATCACGATCACTCACCTCTGAGGTACAAGAGAATGCGGCCTGAGACTAGAGGGATAAAGGAGACCGGTTTCGCTTCCTGTTCGTGTCGGATGTCCTGCGGCTTCCTGCGGCCCTCCGCCTCGCCCTCTTGGCAGCGCAGCGCCTTGATTCTACACTCACGATTTTACGTAGGGCTGCGTAAAAGAGGTAATATGCCTTTTTTAAATTAATTTTCACCTCACTAGCTCGAAAACCGGGCTCTTCTGCTTGAAAACCAATGACCATAGGAAGACAAGTATTTTTGAGTATAGAACGTTACGATTTGACATTTTTGATTTCCTTAGGTCACGAAACACTCAGAAACTCAGAAACTACATACTCTAACATTTCATTTCATGGGCAAAATCATATGCTTTGTTATTTATAAAAAAATCTGAATTTTTGACTAATTTGTGTTTTTAAGACTGTACCAACTGTTAAAAGAACATTAAATATATAGTAAAAAACTTAAATTACAACATACCGAAAGCACAAAAAATAATTCTTCTGTCACATTTTTACTGTTGTGAATTGAACGTCTAAAAAGTTTGAATATTGCTGTGAATCTATAGACAAAGATTGTAATTTAACGCCCTCAGGATTAAAGAACCAAGTTGCTAATGCTGAACTAAACTTTCTTCCAGAAAAGTCACATAAAAAATATTTAATGATCAGAAACAAAATATTCCTCGGGTGTCCTTAGATAAATTTTCGTCAACCCTACAACCGAGTCAGGACACGCACGATTGAGGACATTCTTTCTGTTTTTGTTGTGCTGCGGTCACAGCTATGTAACACGGGTAAAATTTCTTTGCTTCTCGGATAACTTTACACTGGAGCATACATTACTCATTTTTCATGTTATCTCGATTTAATATTACACTATCTATGCAACTCTTTAGAAGGTGCTTTAGTAACGGTTACATGTTAAATAACGAATTGCATTTTAGTACTTTTTATGAAGTTGAAGATATATTCTTTGTTACGACAACTGGTTCAGTGTGAAGTCTAGTGAAACGCACAAGTTCTTTAAACTTCTAATACTAAATACAAAAATCTCGACGGTCGCTATCATAAAACCCGCATATTCTTGATTGATTGATTGATTTGTTGACAGTTTGTTTTATTGTTCTCTTAACGAGTGACGCCACTATTCAACTGACAAAAGTATTTTTAATTTATATATCTTTACGTATAGTTTAACACGTTGGAGATAAACTTATTATAAGCAATGGATGTTACCAATCATTGCTGTTTCCCGCTACTCGCGTAGCCAATATACCTTCTTCCAGAACAAATTTTGAATAAACGACAAAATTAAGTATGCGTGAGGTAAATTAGAGTAACGTTAAATATTACTGATATTTTTAATTAAATTTTTAAAATTTTATTTAATTTAAGTTTAATTTTGCTAAATGCTAGGAAACACGGCTAGTAAACAATGATCCGCTGAGATAACTAAGTCACGAAAGGGCACTATTAATCTCTGCTACTTCATTGACTAGTGTCGAAATACATGAAACATCACTGAAACACGTCTTGTTCTGATAAATTTCAGCATAACTTTTATAGATACGGCTATATATAAAAATAAAGGATTACAGATCGCCTGTTTGTCTTCCCGCTCTTATTGTTGCATGCGTACCATCTGTATGGACAGTAGATCATATTTAGAACAAAGTAGGTTATAGAACTCAACTTCGCGAGTATTCATTTCGAATTTTAGTTAGTTTTGAGCTCAATGAAAACCTTTACTTGGGATACAGTATGATATCTACACTATGCTTAATACTTATTAACAGTAGATTGTTACACAAGGGGTGAAAGGGACCTATTTAGGCACTCGAACTATCTAACTCTATAACTAACTAGCGCCGTCGCTACGTTCGTGCGCCAAACCATCTCGTGCCCAAATAGGTCTTCTAAATTTCTAAACATCGTGCTTTTCGTTACGAATTTGAGGAAAGTAACAAAAACGCTTTAAATCTATATCTGAATCTGATAAACTCATTTTATACAAATATCTGTATACGTAAATAATAAGCACTCAACAAAACAATTGCGAAGAGCGAATTGCCGCTTTCTCGCCTTTTTTGTGTTTCTTTTACTATGGCATTCTACCAGCTAGTAATTTTTATCATTCATGACGGTAAATATTTAGCTCAAATCAATGTAAATTAAATTATAATTTATTTAAAAGTAAATTATGAATATAAAGTCATATTACAAAACTGTTTGACAATTTTTTTTTACTACAATTTTAAGCCGCGATTTAACAGAGTTGCTGTTTATAAAGTTGAGACATGGCCTGCATAGTTTTTTAAAAATGTTTTTTACAGCAGGAAAAATTGTTTTCCAGGGACAAAAAGTAGTACTTTCATCCCTCTGATCAAGTAACTTTAAGCGTACTTCCCGAGTATGAGTAATGAAAAATATTTTTCAGTGAAAGTCTAATTAAAATATCTTTAGTAATTGATGTGTGAAAGAAGGACAACATTTCAGTTTTATTTAATTACCAAAGACGTCATTTCTAATATTGATTCTCGTAAATTAGAAATATAGACTAACTGTTGGCGCTTTCGTATTACCGACCATTGTACAGATTAATGGCACGAATACAGCATGATTCATATGCACATAAATAAACATAAAATACTCTAATAAAGACACGATACCCGGTCGTTATCTACACGCTACGTAAACTCGCGTTGTTATTAAAGATTACACGAGGATCAGTCGCTGCGTCACGCAATCCAAGGAAAAACTCGATGGAAATGAATGGACATGTGGAACGCAGCCGGATGCTGAGATTCTCACGATTACTTTATATGCTCATTCAGTGCTCGAACTTCCTGGTTCCAGGACTTAGCGGTGGCACAATGGCATGTACTCCAAGTCCGAGACGTTGTATCGAGCGATGTCACGTGTGGGTTGGCATCTTTGTCATCGCCTGCAGTTAATGCAAATAGCATCGTCTTGGCAAAAACTTTGATCATATTTGCAAACCAATGTCAAATATTGTTTTGTGTACGTAATTCTTTCATAACGGTTTCAGAGGAAATTAAAACAATCGCAACTAATGCTGTGATGATGAAACTGGAAACTTAAAATAAATTTTTCTGCCTGAGTACAATCATCATCATCATCATCAGCCCGTGTCTCTCCACTGCAGGATATAGGCCTCTCCCAAGGCTCGCCACCACACACGGTCCTCCGCCTTTCGCATCCAACTGCCCCCGGTATGGCGCTTCTGGTCATCTGTCCACCTGGCCGGGGGGCGTCCAACGCTTCGCTTTCCGGTACGTGGCCTCCATTCGAGAACTCGTCTACCCCATCGGTTATCCGTTCTACGGCAAATATGACCGGCCCATTGCCATTTCAGCTTGCTGATCGCTTCGGCTATGTCGATAACTTTAGTTCTTTGACGGATTTCAGTGTTTCTGATTTTATCCATCAAAGAAACACCGAGCATAGCCCGCTCCATAGCACGCTGAGCGACTTTGAATTTATGGACCTGAGTACAATACCAATAATTTAATCAGATAAATAGCAAGCACAGTGAATTTCTTTATCGAGATATGAAAGTGAATATTCATGGATATTTTCCTTATTCTCAGAAAATGCTTAAAATGTAGAAAATTTATTTTAACAATGTCGTGATAGCCCGAGCGCAGTGAACCTATTTCTGGTTTAGAAGGCCGTGCGGCCGTGATTCGAATCCGGGGGTGTATTCATGGGTTTTTTTCCGACTTAAAATCCACCAACCCACATTGGAGCAGTGTGGTAGATTAAGCTCGAATCTCCTTCACCCTGGGGGCAGGTCTAAGCCCCTGCAGTGAGGCATAATGGGCTGGTGGAAGAGGAAAGTGGAATTTTCTCAAGATGAACAATTTATTTTCAACATATAATATGTAAAGCAGTTTAAAAATATTTTTTGGCCAAATAAAACTTGCCAGTTGCCATAAAGCATTATCATTGGTTACAAAAATTTGCAACATGGGTACCTACTTCTCTTGATTTATTTTTGGAAAATATAGACCTATTTCATTTCAGTATTTAAAACTTTTTGAAAGCATAAATATATTAAATTACAATTTTTTATTTTTAATAACAATAACGGTAAGTAATGAGCATTTACGGGCTTAAACAGACTTCAGACATTGCTGATAAATGACACTTTGTTCTATTTTGGCCATAGAGTAAATTAATTTGACAGCAGCGTTTGGTTTTAATCTTTATGGTTTTAATAGAGTATTAAATGTCGTTCACAGTATCGAAGTGACATTACGGGGTTGGCTGGGATTTTTCGGGGATGAAGAGCGGCGCGCGGGGACCTTGCGCACTGAAAATCGGACTGAAACTGGCCATGTTACACGACCTAGCTAGAGTATCAGTGGTTAGACGGTAAACGCAGAATAGGGCTTCTAGTCGAATCGTACTTTTATGATTTTGGCTATATTAAAAAGTTCATAAATGTACTGTCAAAATATCACTGCTTTGATTATTTTATTAATATAAATATTTCTGATAATTTATTATATTTACAATTTTTGGATTTCAAATTACATCATACTTTCTCTATCTACGAAAATAAGTTAAGCACAACAAAATATAGTTTAGAGAGGTTGCATTTAATTTCTTTAAATTACATATGGGTAGGTATTGACGATTGACAATAGTTTTTTTGTGAAATGAAAGTCTTTACTATTATGTAAATTTGATTACATTTCAATATACTGCTTTTCTTGTAAATAATTTTTAGAATACGCATTTTGCATTCAGATTGTATTCGGCTATATTCCGATCAACGTAATATTAGAATCGCCAACAAAAATAAACAAGAGAAAGAATCGCTGACCTCGTATTTGTATGACATACTTTATGATGACTTGCTTATAAAATGGCAAAAAACCCACTTATCTAATCTATGGTAAATTATCTTCCTGCATATGTATGAAACATCGAATACAGCTAAACAAACGGCTTGACGTTATAATTTTTGTTATTAATATTATTAATACAATAATACGTCTCCGATAATAAATTAGATAACGAATCAGGTATATCTGAATTAATTTTATTCTTAGACTCACAATGCAAAACGAAAAAAAAAAATGTCAATTAGGTTAATAAACATCAGTTACAGTTCCAATCAACCTTTATGGCGGATGTGAATATAGGCACAAGTCGCGTCGCAGTAACCAGTTTTAGGTGTAGCGGGACGCAGTGGAGCGAGGGGTATATGACTGTGCCTGCGCAAGCACGCTTATAGCGTTTTATTCCGATCCGCCATAAAGTTTGAGGCGAACTATACTTGAATGAAATTGATTTTTTTAATTTCCCGCTATTCAGGGGAAGTTATTGATTTAGGTCCGACTTTCGAAAAACGAGTTTTCATCAGATCTCCACGTCTTGAGGTCCTGGGAAGCCATTCTGACCATTTTCGGCTGGCATTCTCGGCGGCTTTGAACTTGAAAACAGCGGGAAGTTTCAGGGATGGCCTGCAGGGTCAACCGATTCATTAAATTTACAAATACAAATTTATTTATTTCAATGTTACAGCAAAGAAATAATGAGAAAAAAACAATATTAGATGAAATATCAAAACATAGGTTGTATCCACGTAAAAAACAGTCAAACAATGCGTAACACTACACGGAGCAAATTTAGTGGTTCCCATACTAGGTCGATGCCTGTATCATGGGCAACCTGAGCATGTGCTGGTTAGTGACGTAAGTTAAGTAAGCCCACATTTAGTAATTTGGTATGTATATGTGTGTAAGTACAGGTGTGGCTGTGTGTAGAGATAGGATTGAAATTAGATCAACTGTTTAAATTATGGACTCCGTCTGACAATGACAGGAGGTGTTTAGTGATTAATGATTTAGCCTGTTTCACCGTACAGTTCTTTATATCGCAAAACAGTATCGATTTCGTTGTAAATAAAGACGGACATGTACCTACTCCAAAACACGCTTATTTAATGCTTAGGGGCGTATTCTTGAAACAAAAACAAGGAAATCTCGTCAAGAGATGTTTCTTGAGTATTTTACTTGTGCCAATAAAATTTACCTACTCAGTTGAACAATATAGTTAATTAAATTACAGATGAGCTTTAGCTAAGTGAAAATATAATTTTTCTTGAATGAATTTTAAAACCAAATTTAAAGTAATAATATATATATAATACAATAAACATCACACAAATGTTCTAGCTTGAGCTGCACCGTGGCTCCACCATAGTGTTCGTAGACCTTAGCCTTAGCAGAGGAAGAGGTGGAAGGTGATGACAGAATTGATGATGACAGACATTTGGTCTTTTACGTTCGATATTTAAATAAAGCTAAAACACAAGTTATAGACATGTTCCATTTTTAAATTTCGAGTTTCTCAAAACTTATATTGTGACCTATGTACCGTTGGAGAGCGTATGAAGCATAGGTAGGTGTACATCAAAATTACTTAATACCATATTTTCAAATATGATAAATAGTACGAAAAATGTTAATAGATCATCGCGAATCTCTCACGTTATTCTTGTAAGAAAAAACAAAGGAGATGAGGGATGAAAACAATGGATTAAAATTATAAAAATAAAAGAGGTAGAGGAGAAAAGTGGGAAAGGTAATAATGTAATAATAATAATCATGTAGTTATTGGGTAAAGCCGCGTGCGTTCCATATCTGGTTCAAAGCATAAATGACACCAATTTGTAAACCACGATAGCGTAGCCGTGGGCGGAAATTTGTTTATATTATTTACCTGATACATATAGATAAACTTTTACAATGTTCATTCTTATATAAGGGTAAGGTGGAAATGTATATTAATTTGTTTTATATTTATCGTAATGAACAGTTTCACTTGTACATCGGTCAGACACCTCACGTGAGATTCCAGAGGATCAGAAAGTGGTGTGTGCCATCAAGCAGAACGCGCGAGAGTGATACGTCGTCGACGGACGTTCGTAGACCACAACAAAAAAACCCTGTCAGTTTTAAAGTCCCGTGAGAAAATATATACCTATTGCAAATGATTGCTAATTATTCTTAGGTTTACCATGTAAATGAGGAGGCGTTAAGAAGCATTAGGTTGCTGTAAAAAAAATTAATTGCAGATTTCTCAGAACTAAGCGGGACGATATGATTTCAATTATGCACAAAATATTTTTTTTGAGACTTAATAAAAACAGTATCTTTATTATTTTCTAAGGGGAAGGGATGGCACGGGATGGAACACACAATTTTTACTATAAAACTATATTATAAACAAAAATTAAGGGGGTTATAAAAGTCATGAAAATCTGTGCAGTGAATTCAAGGAACTTCGAAAAGGTCAGCATCTATAATTTGTTCCCGCCGCTGCGTATTCTTTTAGGAATGGATTTTTTTAGGATTTTAGGGACGTCCTGTATATACGGCACTGTCACCGTATTCGACAACTCAGTCGATTATTGCTATTTATCCCGTTTTCTTTCCGAGCTCAAAGTGGCCAAGTCAAATCAACTTCAAAATATAACGGGGCGAAAAATTACAAGTTTACATGCAGCCCGTTTTTTTTAAATTGGTCCAGTTTTCGAAATATTTATAAAATACATTACTTTGCTATTTTAGACCATTAACGGCCATTTATTTAAGTAAAAAGTATAAATCAGAAATGAACAGAGGTCGAAATGCGTTTTTTATACTGCTTGAGATCTGTTTCACGCATTTGAGTCCAACAGTAGTCGCTCATCATGCCTTCGGTTCACGCTATAAATATAGGTTTTATTTAATGTCCTTTAACATAAAACACGTCCCGTAACGATGCCTAGAAATTATGGTAACCCTACTTATACTAAGCATAGTTATTTCTATACGACCCATAGTTTTGTTAAGACGTACGTTCTAGAATTAATTATTACATGGCATTGTTACGTATTTGCTAAAAATATTGTCAATGGCTAAAAACAATGAAGTGTTTGTGAAAGGGTCAATAGGTAGACTTGTTGCTTGTGCGATTGTTCGAGAACATAATGTGCGTATTAAATAACTAATTTATTTTAATGTACTAAAAAAGTTTAGAAAGAACATTTTTAGTGTTCCAAAGCCAAATGGCAAAAATGGAACCTTGTTTATTTTTCTGAGACTATTACCAAAACGTGGTAAAACACAAATGAAATTTGGAAGGTAGGAAAGTCGAACCTTTCAAATTTCATTTGTATACCTACTGCCAATAGGACGGACACACAACGAAATCATAATCGTTTGTATAGCGATGTACAATAGAAAGGCGAAATTACGAAAAAAAATCGTAATAGGTTACCATGTAATAATAATAATAATAACGTATGCATCACAACAATGTCTAAGCCCCAAACTAAGCATTAGCTTGTGTTTTGGGTACCAACCGAAGACACCACATACATATAACAACCAAGACCCGGTACCGGTATCAATATTCATCATATAAATACTGACCCGACCTGGGATTCGAACCCGGGACCTCCAGCTTCGTAGGCAGGGTCGCTACCCACTAGGCTAAGCGGTCGTAACTGCGATGGACGAAAAAAAATCTTCAGCACAACTTAACGTGTGGATTATTTGTAGATGTGTCTTTAAAATGATACTAGCGACCGCCCGCAGCTTCGCTTGCGAAGTCTACATATTCCTGTTTTAGGTAGTATTAACATTCGAAATAGTTTATACGTACTTTTTGCTGAAACGAATATTGGGTACACATTCAAACTTTCAATCTTCATTCTCCCCACTCCCATACTGTTCACCTCCCGTTTCCCACCCTTAAAATGTGGAGATCCAAAAACCCTGAAACACGTCATTATTTATTTATGTTAAAATTTTTATGTTTCTAACTTTAAAGAACAAAGACTCTCATACAAAGCCCCTCCATCCCTCCCTCCTTAAATTTGAAATTTCCAAATATTCCTTTCTTAAAAATTAATACTCACTTTATAAAATAAACCACTGTTTCAAATTTCGGCTTCCAGGACTTAGTAGTTTCGGCTTTATATACGCCGATAGATCAGTGAGGACAAACGACAGACAGCCACAAAAAGTAACTGATGTCACTCTTGACAACCTTCTTTCACGTCTGCAAAGTTTCATTAAAATCTGTTCAGCCGTTTTGGAGATTAGTTCGAATAGACACATAGACGTACAGACAGACAGACGAACAAAAAGTAGCGTATGCCACTTTTAAACACCTCCTTTTCATACCCGTGAAATTTCATTAAAATCGGTTAAGCCGTTTTGGAGATTAGCTCGAATAGACAGATGGACGTACATACAGACATACAAAAAGTTGTGTATGTCACTTTTGACCACTTTTCTTCCATATCTGTGACGTTTCATCAAAATCAGTATAGCCGTTTTGGAGATTTGCTCGAATAGACAGACAGACAGATAGTATTATTTTATACATATAGCCTATAGCCTTTCTCAATAAATAAACTATCCAACACAAAAAGAATTTTTCAATTCGAACCAGTAGTTCCTGAGATTTGCGCGTTCAAACAAACAAACAAACAAACTCTTCAGCTTTATAATATTAGTATAGATTATTGTTTGAAAATGACTTTTTTATTCAAGTCAATATTTGCTGAGATATAAAAGATCTAAAATCTTAGAAAGTGTGTCCCCTCCCTTTTTTTTAGAACTATGAGGTGGAAAATTTTGTGATTTTAAATGAAAAGTTGTGGTTTTCAAATACCAGGCTCGGCAAGTTCAAAATCCATAAAATGTGGTTTTACTTTCTTGACTTCTTCCAATTCTCAATAACCTTGTTTTTTTTCGGTTTCCCGTTCAATTTTGAAAGCATCATTGCGCTGCTATTTTTAGGGGCACATCAGTAAGAAAAAGAGATATACCTAGTAGAGTTTCAGAAATTAAATCGGATGTGGAAAAAAAATTTATGATATAACGAGTCTGCGTATTATTAAACATCTAATAACTAATGTTATATAATATTTATGTATATTAATAACTAAAGACTACAAATAAATACTGCTATTACAAAAATAAAAAATATCCATGCAGTAGCCTTCAAAAAAGTGCAAATTTTTGAATGAATATGCTCTAAAATTATAATCATTATATTAGTTGTTCGTAGTTTTAACAGTCACGCGAGCGGAGAAACTGTGGTCGACGACATGTCTCACGCGACATATTATAGTCTCCTCCATTTCGTTCGAAGATGGCGGTAATTACTTACGTGTTATTGAAATTCTTAATAAATTGTTATTACTGTGTTAATTAATATTGTTATTATAATAGTTGTCATTTTGTTACTAAATCTACTTGGCGATTAAATATCATATCAGAAGAACGGAATCAGTAATTATAAAAATATTCGACTTATCTCATTTAATATTGAAGAATGACGTTTTTATCTGGTTTATACGCTATACCTCTTTTACCGGATTTATTTTTGGTATTATTAGTGTCGTGATAGCCCAGAGCGCAACGAACCTGTCTCAAATTTATAAGGCCACAGGGCCATGGTTCGAATCCGGGCGTGTACCAATGAGTTTTTCTGACTTAAGTACATTAACTATAACTGACTCCGTGCCTCGGAGAGCACGTTAAGCAGTCGGTCCCGAACGCTGTCAATAGATGGCGGTCGTTACAATACCCAACACGCAGTGGAGTAGCGTGGTGGATTTAAGCTCCAAACCCCCTCCTTTCCCTGCATGGGGGATACCTAAGCCCCTGCAGTGGGGTAGAATGGGCTGATGATGATTATTAGTCAAAAAAGTTTGCAGCCTTTTATAATGAAAATTAATAAAGACTTGTTTCAATTACATAAAAGTTTTGGATAAAATAACGTCCGTTTAATTCAAAATTTCCGACAGAACCACTATCCCGTTGAGTTGACTGACCTATAACTGCAGAACAAAAGGTCGCGTGTTCGATTCCCGCCTGGGACAAATATCGTGTGCATGAACAATGAATACGTCTATTTGTTTCGTATTTGGTGTAAAATATATGTATATTATAAAGACTATTTAAGTATGCATATTAATTGTCTAGAGCCCATAATACAAGTATAATCCGTGTTTAACTAGATGGCGCTGTAAATTTTATTTTAATTTACACAACGACGAACATCTTCGAGATCATAGTAGTAACTAGTAGGTCTAGTAAGACCTGAATCTACTGAACCATTTTCGGCAGTAGTTTTACATAAAGATTTCTCCATAAATCCTACAAATCTAATTTGCTCCTTAATAACTTTTATTTGAGATTTATTAAAACCGCTTAGTCTAGTGGGCAGCGACCCTGCCTGCAAAACTGGAGGTCCGGGGTTCGAATCCCAGGTCGGGTCAGTATTTATATGATGAATATTAATATTGGCACCGGGTCTTGGTTGTTATATGTATGTGGTGTCTTCGCAGGGTACCCAAAATACAAGCTGATGCTTAGTTTGGGACCTAGACGTTGTTGTGATTATGTGTGTTATTGTTATTATTATTATTATTAATCTCTAAATTTTAATTTTGTCGCCACAACAAGAAAGTCAGTTAACAAACAATATGTTATTTTTCAGACACCCCATGAATTATTAGGAACATATCCAAGGATTAATTTTTCACTAGCTACTAGTATTGTCCTTTACTAACAAAAGTTTTGGTATATATCACAAGATACACACGATAGTTTAGTTTAGGTTTAAGAAACTTACTGATTATCTTGCTTGACGTTGACACCCTTGATTACATAACGTCTGGATAGATAGTAGGCGTTAAAAACGTAGATAAAATATAACCTAACCTAACCTAACAGTTCGGTTATAGTTTGTATGGCGTAGCGAAAGTATGTGGTCTGTTGATTCTCACACTAATATATAAAAGTTGGCCGCTCATTTTTGTTGATGTCGTATTGCGAGAGTCCATCCAAACATTATATACATAATAATCAAAGGTTGACACATTGATTGACGTTACTAAATACACACAAACATCTGTTTGTTTCATGACTGGCTGCGTGTCAAATATTTTTATTATGGAAAGTATTATATTTTTTTGACACAGAGTACATGTTTATATCA
The DNA here is from genome assembly GCA_949709985.1 of Luffia ferchaultella. Taxonomy (NCBI): domain Eukaryota; kingdom Metazoa; phylum Arthropoda; class Insecta; order Lepidoptera; family Psychidae; genus Luffia; species Luffia ferchaultella. The sequence goes on from OX453246.1 coordinate 5,588,654, forward strand.
TCATCATAATCAGCCCATTTTACCCCCCTGCAGGGGCTTAGGCCTCCCCCGAGGTGTGGAGGGGGTTTAGTTAGAGCTTAAATCCACCACGCTACTGCACTGCGGGTTGGGGATTGTAACGACCGCCATCTATTGACAGCGCCCGGGACCGACTGCTTAACGTGCTCTCCGAGGCACGGAGTCAGTGATAGTTAATGTACTTAAGTCAGAAAAACTCATTGGTACACGCCCGGATTCGAACCATGGCCCTATGGCCTTATAAATTTGAGACAGGTTCGTTACGCTCTGGGCTATCACGACACAATGTTTATATAGCATGTTTATATAGCTCTGCTTAACTAGCTTGAGGCTAAATGACGCATACGATATTTTTGTCGTTATTAATATTAGCCTTTGTAAACTTAAATACACCAAACACATCACTAGTTATTAAATGTCTTATCTATTACTCAACTAAGACCTGTTTTCTATATGAAATTAACCTAGTTTAATAAAATAATTTAGTCCTGAGCCGTTTAACACACGTTGTATATTGCCAGGGCACTTCCATTGGCAATATCGATCGTCCGCCCAGTCTGCGGCCCTCTGACACTTCGATAACGTTATCACTGGCCCGGAAATATGGTGACGTCAGACCCTACACGGCATATGAGACGGAACATTTACCGCGCGATAAACTTATAAGTTGTGTATTTATCACATAAGATTTATTAAAATATATATGTTATCGGTAATGTGTACCATCAAAAATATAAAATTTTGTAGCCCGAACAACTCACGCGCCCTCTCTTACGGTGAGACGGACAACGAAGTGATCTTATAAGAGTTGATTTTTATTTTTGAGGTAGGGAATCTTAAAAATTATTAAGAATTAATACAAGCACACAAGCATAAAGACAGTTTTCTTAAAAAAAAAGACATTTATTTACAATACCAATTTTATTTACAATCGTTACTTACACCAAGCATAGACAAAATAATAATAGTAATAATAATAATACTTAGACATCCCACAGAGCGCAATCTAGTGCCAAACTAAGGAAACCTTGTATTATGGGTACTAAATAACTGATATACACAGTCAAACATTCTTTATAATATATACATATATTATTACACCCGAGACACGGAACAAATAGACACGTTCATAGACACAAATATTTATCCCGGGCGGGAATCGTACCCACGACCCTAGGCTTCGCAGTTAGGGTCTCTAAGTATTAATAAGTATAAACAGTATAACTAAGTATTTCCATCAGCCCTTTTTATACCCCACTGCAGGGCTCAAGATGAGAGGGCTTAAACCCACCACGCTGCTTCAATGCGGGTTGGGGGATTGTAACGACCTCTATCTATTGACAGTAACCGGGACCGACAGTTGAACGTGCTCTCCGAGGCATGGAGTCAGTGGTAGTTAATGTAATTAAGTCTGAAAAAACTCATTGGTACACTCTCGAATCCGAACCACGGCCACATGGCCTCATAGATTTGAAACAGCTTCAAACAGACACAAAAAGTATGAGCGTTTGTCCATTTGAACATTGCCCACGAAATATGAAACGGAACCAAATGAATGCTAAAGTACAATATGCTGTAGTTGGTCTCATGTTATACGGAAGGGAGCTCCCAATTGGCACAATTGGACAAATCACTAGCAAGTGGTTCGTTAGTGGTAGCAGGTGAACTTCTAGATCTTTCATTATAACGTGGAAGTTTCTTGACCGTATAAATATTAATCTTGTAGACAAGGTTTGGGTATCAAAGCAATTTATATATATATATATATAACGTAATCTATATGGGTATAATAAAACTGGAACGGGGTCGTGTCAGTAAATTGAATATTTTTTGACAAAATGACTGAAATGAAATAAATAAGAAATAAACAATATGATAAATATGATTCAATAACTACCGATGTATAAATATAGGCGTAACGGAAATTTTTAAAATTTTTGTCTGTCTGTCTGTGCACGTTTCACGCAAAAACTACTGAACGGATTTCGATGGGTGTTAATATACCTTAATACATAAGTCACCATATAGAATACTTTTTACAGATATGTGTCTGTATGTGTTACCCTTTTACAGCTAAACCGGTAAACTAATTTCGATAAAACTTGGTAGAAAAATAGCTTGTATCTCCAAGCAACTTTCTGCTGTGAAAGCGTGTCTGTTTGTATGCTACTTTTTCAAGGTTAAACCACATAACCGACTTTGATGATATTTGATATATGGATACCTTGAACTATGAGGAACGGCATTAGGCTACTTTTGAACACGTAAAAGTGTGTCTTTAACGGTTAAACAGGAATGTCCTTTACCGGTCCCTGTGTAAACGCGGGAGAAGCCGCGGCCGGAAAGCTAGTATATAATAACTTACTAGCTTAACTTAACTTATATTCTACTAATGCGTCAAGCATTGCAGATGATATTGATTTACCTACTGTATCATTAGGTATCACAGTTGCTTCAATGATTTTGATGGGTTAACTCATTGGTCTATGCATTATTGGGACTAGCGAGACAGTTGAGCTGACTGCACACCTTTGTTCCATTAATTAAGAATTTAATTAATGATTTAATTTATTTTAATTTAATTAAGAATTCAATTAATTAAGAACTAAAAACATAGGAAATAAATTACACATGTGCGCACTATAATTATAAAATTGTAATAAATTTATTTACGTGGGTACAGGTTTAAAATGCGTACAAGAGTACAGTTTTGCGCTCCTATGAGCATTACAAATGACTGGGTTTAGATTCACTTGTATACTCATAAGCGCAGTTTCATATGCTTAAACTCTTAAACAGTTAAAAATGACAGAATTTATAATGTGCTCACGTTCATATTTCGAGCTTCTGAGATCTGAATATACAATAATAATAATAATAACGTATACATTACAACAACGTCTAGGCCCCAAACTAAGCATTAGCTTGTGTTTTGGGTACCAAGCGAAGACAACACGTACATATAACAACCAAGACCCGGTACTAGTATCATTATTCATCATATAAATTTATTTCGCCTCGGGTAACACTTAGGGGTTACCCGACAACTTCGCGCCGGCAACACCAGTGTGCCACCTGGCCGCTCCGATGAAGTCGTTACAGCTTTCGGGCTAACGACACGCGTCCTTATTCTGCTTCAGGTGGTTGTTTAGTGGGTGCAACTCCCACATACCCCGCGCGCTCGGGCGCGCGGAAGCTGTAGAGTTTAATCCGCCTTCCCATCGCAAGGGTAAAACAAAAAAAATCATATAAATACTGAACCGACCTGGGATTCGAACCCGGAACCTCCAGCTTCGTAGGCAGGGTCGCTAGCCTAGCCTAGTGGGTCGCTACCCACTAGGCTGAGCGGTCGTCAATTGATTCAATCATATGATTGAATCAATTGACTTGAATTTTATTTTACACTCAAATTTACTACGATTTTTCTTGAAACCGCTAGAATGTTAGAACCATCTAATATGTAATACATGTTTGACTGCCGGCGAGTATCGGAGTGACGACAATGAAGCGAAGCTCGAGTTTATAATAGAGAAGTAAACATTTTTCTGTATTGTCCGTGTCAAGGTGACGTGTAGAATAAGAAGTGCACAGCACTAAATAAGTAAAATTTTGCCATAAAGTATTGAGGAGCGAAATAAATATAGAAAAAATTCGCCGTGAATTATACTGAGTGCCTACACAATATCCTGCCGCAACAATAATTATACATATCAACGTATAACTTTTTTTGCGGACGGTACTATCTTGAGGCCGATAGCTGTTTGGCCACGTAGGCCGGCAGATGTTCTCGGCGGAATGAAAGCGGAAGGGTGGCCGGGCTTCAATTGACGCAATTGGCCGTAATTGTGGGCGGCATGTCCGGACGGCTCACCATCTATTTATATGTCGCTATCACTTGTGCCAATATACTCTGAGTGATGCGCAACGCCGCGGTGATTGCCTAAACTGGCGTTGTCTATTGTGGATTTCCACACGTAAATTGGGAAGTACGTATCTATTATGTACCTACCACTGCGTCGTCGTGTCGTCGCATAGATTAAAGTTAAAGGCATCTATATATATGTTGTAGGATGATTTGTTAATTCGAATTATCGGGAAAATTCTAGGGATATTGTGAAAACACGGATAATTACCAGAAAAGTTTTTCACGCGGGTGGAGTCGCGGGTGAAGCTAGTAATTTCCGTTTCATCAGCCCATTATACTCCACTGCAGGGGTTTAGGCCTCTCCTCAGGGCGAGGGGGCTTGGAGCATAAATTCACTACGCTGCTCCAGTGCGGGTTGGTGGATTGTAACGACAGCCATCTAATGACAGCTACAAATAGTAATACTCGAAAATAAAATCTAAGTTTAAATATTTTATAGAGTCTACGCCGGTAACTAGGGATATGTTATATGTCCACTGGTTTACGTAAAGAGAAATCTATCGAAATTCTTCGGGTAACGTTTGATCATTATTAAACATTAACGACGTTTTAGATGTATATTATAGTTATTTTTTTACTGTATCTTTTTAATTTGAAACTTCATTTTTCAATTTATCATTTCCATTTTTTTCAGTCATCAGATGTCTACTGCTTGGTGTATGCATATATGCCTACGACGAACGTCTTGGGTCACCAGCACCCAATCACACCCAGCGAGAAGTTGTCAGTCCAACTAGTGGGAAGCCGTCCTCCGCTGCGACGTCCGATTCGTGGTCACCACTCGCGAACATTTATTCCCAGCGGTTTCGATTCTGCCAACGATGCCGCCCGCCCACTTTCCCTATCAACTTGTTAATTTTATGTTACCTAAGTGTCGGGCACTCTAGTTTTTTCCGATTTCTTTGTTACGTATTCTAGCTCGCAGGAGACTCCAAGCATAGGTTTGTCTATAATTTAACTTATTTTGATACTTTATGTTTGTTCCAATGTTACTCGAACAAGTAAAATATTACATAACTGTCTTTTAATAACACACATGTAACAAACACGAACAGTTAATAATGCACGCCACATCTCCTTCAATTACAGCATGGCTGCATACAACAAAAAGAGATGGCCCCGTTTCCGAGACCGGTCTAGCGCGTTCCGTTGCACGTACGTTACAGAGTACGTTACGTTACGTGTTTAGAGATATGGCTGTGCACTTTTGTTTAGGTACAGTTTACTGCGATAGCTTCGTTATTTCAAAAATACGATTTAACCTAATAACCTATCCGCCGTATTTGTAAATATAAAAGTGTTACCAGAAAATGCATTCATAAACCAAATCTAATAATAATTTTCTATAAATTTGCATTCAAGTAATGATTGAAGACTCCTTGTAAGCATGTAGTGCCTGTGTCAGGAGACTCTGCTCTTAAATTCCATATCTAGAAACTGATTTTAAAAAGTGTACAAATATAAAAATATTTTAATAAACAGTAATAACTGTTTATTAAATACTAAATTTATTTATATTTATATAATTTATTAATTTTAATTAATATTAATGGATAACTTTTGTTCACTTTGCGTGACGTCATAGACTTTAACTTAAAAGTTGCGAATACTTCTAATCACGAATTTTAATAATTTTCAAATTAAAATTTTGACAATCCACTGGCAATTACTTGGCTGGATTCATTAACTGATTTTGAAGATTACTTTGAAACTATATGCATATTTCTATCGAATTAGAAATTTATACTACATATTAGGTAACCGTTAAATGTGAGTCCTATTCCAAAATCCAGACGGATGGACGGGCGCACGAGTCAGACAAAAAGTTCCGTTCCATTGTCCCTATTTTGAGCTATAGAGCCTAACGAAGGAGTCAAAAGGATCATAGTAGAGCTAGTGCACATTTATTTTTATCTATCACTAGTTTTTCGCTCGCGGTTTCCCCCGCGTAGACCGCACGTTTGTACCAGGACCTCTAAAGAGACATTCCGGTTTAACGATGAAAGGGTATACACACAAACAGGTTTTCCGCAATGAAAAGTAGCCGAATATCGTTCCTCAGGGTCCAAGCTATCTCTGTATCAATATCATCAAAACCCGTGTTCGTCTTTTGGATGTTAGATAGACGACCGCTTAGCCTAGTGGGCAGCGACCCTGCCTGCGAAGCTGGAGGTCCCGGGTTCGAATCCCAGGTCGGGTCAGTATTTATATGATGAATATTAATACTGGCACCGGGTCTTGGTTGTTATATGTATGTGGTGTCTTCGCTTGGTACGGTAGACGTTGTTGTGATTGTGTGTGTTATTATTATTTTATTATAGTTACTTTCCTACCAAGTTTGATCAAGACTAGTTTACCGGTTTAGCCGTGAAAGAGTTACAAACATACAGATACATTTCCGCGATAAAAAATAGCCTTCGTCCGTCTTTAGGATGCAATCTATCTAATCGTATCTACCAAGTTTTATCGAAATTCGTTTACAGGTTTAGACGTAAAATGGTAATCAACACAGAGACACATTTCCTAGGTAAAAAGATCATATGCCTTTTCTCAAAGTTCTAGCTAATTCTATACCTTTCATCAAAAACGGTTCAGCTGTTTAGTCGTGAAACCAGACAATCAGACAAACATAGAAACTATCGAATTTATAATATTAGTCATATTAGTATGAATTAGGCATCGAATAACTGACAGTCTGAATCGATGAGGATAGATTCAGACGTGACGTCACACCATGGGGTGACGTCACGAAATTTGTCTGAGATATAAGTTTACATACATAAAACTGATAGGGACAACCAACGATATAATATTAGTGGTTGAGTTAAAAAATTTAATACAGTTATTTAATCATGAACTTTAACACAAAGCTAAAAGGTTGTTTAAATAATTTGTCACCACTACCGACATACGACAATAGACGCATACGATTCCAACAATGATTCATCATCATCATCAGCCCATTTTTACCACACTGCAGGGGCTTAGGCCTCCCCCAGGGTGAGGAGGGGGGCTTGGAGCTTAAGTCCACCACGTTGCTCCACTGCGGGTTGGGAACTGTAACGACCGCCATTTATTGACAGCGTCCAGGACCGACTGCTTAACGTGCCCTCCGAAGCACGGTGTCAGTGATATTGAGTACTTAAGTCAGAAAAACTCATTGGTACACGCCCGGATTCGAACCATGACCCTATGGGGCCTTATAAATTTGAGACAGGTTCGTTGCGTTTTGGGCTATCACAACAATGAATGGTCATAACGAAAAAAAGTACCTACTTAAATTTTTTCGAAAGCCTATAGCAACGCTGAAGTTTGAAAAGATAGGTCGATAAAATAAATGACACATAACAGAAATAAGAATTATTAAATTTAGCATATTCACGATGATAATATTTATGACTCAATACCAAGTAGGTATTATTTTAATGTTCGTGATAATATATATCGCGTTGTTGTGTTCACCTATCTATCGATAACACAGTTTTTGATCGGTGTGTCATTATATCTATTGATTCCAAATATATATCTATGTAAAAAGTTTAATTTTTCTTGGTTGACTGTACCTACGTGCGATGTGAACTTTCTCGTTCTAATAATGTTTTTGTTGCCCTTTGCCGATGTTACACATAATTATGATGAGAATCGTGACACAGTGGAATGATGTATGTACAGTAATATTATTGCTGTTATATCAATCGGTGTATGGATTTTATGTTTTCTGATGAAACGTTGTTTTTAATTACCACCATCATACAATGTTAATATTGACACGTAGCCAAAGGTTACCTACGTTCGATAGAGTCATAGCGCTTGCCAGGAGAGGCGTCGTGACAGCAGGTAGGCGGCTGCAACATCCGACAGACCGGTGCTGGCCTTTGTCGCGACACCGATGGTCAGTCGATTGCAGTCTAATCGATTGGCGGGGAGACCTGGGGGTAGTTCTCGGATCGTTCGATACAATGTCTCACGTGATAAAATTAGTTTAGCCCGATAATTATCAAAGGAAAAAAAAATTGGGATATTCCCGGACGGTTTGACTTTATGTCTCATGATACAATATCAATGAAAGACTTTTTTTTGTTATTGGAAATGACTTTCATTTCGTTGAAGTATAGGGGGTCATTTGGGATTTTTGTGGACCGGCAAATTGCACGAAGAGTTTTCTAGATATCGGGATGAACGTGGTGTCAAAAGACGCAACTTGGCGAGCTCTACAAGATGACAAAAGACAATTTCAAAAAAATTCAAAAACAAAAAAAATATCGGCAAAAAACGAAAAAAATCGCAATTTTTTCCCCCGATTTTCATTTTGGGAGCCCGATATCTCGAGAACTAGGTCTGAATAAGAAAAAAATAAAAAAACAGCTTGGGGTAATTAGACGGGGGATCGATTGAGACTAAAATTGTTAGACTCGGACAACCGGAAGTAGTGGTTAAGGGTGCCCTTAGTTGGAAGTCGGAAATGCGTCGGTGTTACATTTCGTACTAATTCGGTTTGTTCGATCGAAATGTCGTACAGAATGTTATATTTCGAAGTTTTAAGCTTATTCAGATACAGTTGTGTAATTTTTTTTTCGAAAAAAATTTATTTCGAAAAATATTATCCAAAATATGTGTTTTTACTTTATTCGGTTAGGTTCATTTCCAATGTCTTAAGAAGTTCGTGCGAAAGCAGGAGATCCGTTGGTTTTTCTATTAATTACGTAATTGTGTGTTCTGAAAAGTCGTACATCTTATAATATGATTCTCGAAAATCGTAACGTTTTAAATGGCTTTGGAGAATAAAAGATTACGTTTTCAATAAAAAGGAAATGTGTCTCATTTGTATTGTCTCATGAGACATAAAGTTAAACGGTTTGAGAATTACCCCCCAGTATTTTCAAATTTTCCCAAGTGAAAAATTATCAAACGACCTTTGTTTGGTATACAACGGGTGGTCTGTAGCATATGAATTCCAATTGTTAAAATTTGCAAGTGCCAAAACGTGCCGTTTGTTTATACAATTTTGGAATATTTTGGTTTGTATTTAAAAGCACAGAATAAAAGCATATTAGGTGAGCTTAGTCGTGATAGCCCAGAGCGCAACGAACCTGTCTCAAATTTATAAGGCCCCATTGGGCCATAGTTCGAATCCGGGCGTGTACCAATGAGTTTTTCTGACTTAAGTACACAATATCACTGACACCGTGCTTCGGAGAGCACGTTAAGCAGTCGGTCCCGGACGCTGTCAATAGATGGGGGTCGTTACATTTCCCAACTCGCAGTGGAGCAGCGTGGTGTACTTAAGCTCCAAGCCCCCCTCCTCACCCTTGGGGAGGCCTTAGCCCCTGCAGTGGGGTAAAAATGGGCTGATGATGATGATGATGAGGAGAGCTTATATTTTAAAAACTTCCCATTTAATAATTTCGTATTCCTCAGGGGCTTATTTTAGTAACAATTTTAATTATTTTCTCTTTGTAGCACCCTCCATATTGTTTATGGGCAAAAATTTACAAGAATCTACATGAATTTCAAATTTTAACATTGACGTACCTACTCTATGAACAAAACTGACATACAACGACACTCTCACACGCGAGTGAAGATAAAATGCATCTTATGTACTAAAACACCTGTATATAGAGAGATTTATAATTCATTAACCTTATTTTTTAATTACATGTATTACTTATTTTCATTAGCTACTCTAAAACCGAAGTCCTTTGTTGTTTCTTTCAATCAAACGGTTCTCGACAATTTCTATGGCAAACGGCATCTCTAACAACGCCTCTAATTCAACACCTCTATTTCTTGTGACGAATTTCCGCATGTCAATAAGAATGCTAATTTTATGGCCTTCCGATAATTTTCCTTTTTTTTTGAAACCTCCTTCTTTTTTGAAGTCGTTTAAAAATGTGACATTTTCCGCTTAGAAAATTATTGTTTAAAGAAATTATCAAATGTACCTACTAAGAATCATCTTCCAGGTTGGTATCGACTTCCCACTGCCTGCTGATTGAGAGACGGCGGCGGGACAATGCCCACAGCCCGCATGTTGGCAACACGCCCCCTAGCGGTTTGAGGTGTTAAATATGTTTTCCTTTTGGTTAGAACAATGTTGTAAAATATTAAATATAAATATAGTTACGCACAATACTTTCTTATTTTATTTCCTACCTACAGCCCATGTTACAGCCGTCATCCGTGTACTTTATAAAATAAAAATTAAAACATAAAAAATGATTATGTGTGTATACAAAGAAAACCAAACGGCCAAACTGTTTGTGTATACAGGTAAATAGATTTTGCTTTGAAAAGTATCTATAATCGCATCACCTCACACTATAGGTGGCGCTGCTAAATTTGCTACAAATAGGATATATGGGGAACGTCAAGAGTTGCACCTATTTATTTATTTATATTATTCAGGGTGAGGTTTTAATGACCAGCCAAATTTTAATATAATGATCTTTGGTAGAAAACCGATAGCAATCTTGTTTCTTTTTAGTATCGTTCTATAGAAATATATTGAGATATGACTACGCAAACCTTTCCCGAAAAAACCAATAACTCTAGTCACTATTCATGCCCCCCGCTCCATCCGTTTCAAGGCCTCGGGCGCGTACGTTTACTATAGCGTTAAGAAGGCAACCAAACGTTATAAAATAACACTGTAGATAAAATAATTAATTATGAAAATGTAACCCATATTTTTTATTTATGCAATAAGGTCTGTAGGTGATACCTAATATCTAGAAAAATTTTAGTCGGTTACTAAACTCTCACCTTGTATAGTATTAGGTGCGGCTCTGTAAGTACGCCCTATGTGTGGCTTAGAAGTGCGATACGTACGCCTTATTGCGCAAGTCCGCCATAATATGCCGTTGTAATGCAATTGTGAATTTTTCAAAAAATATAACTTTCTACGTGCGTACTTAAGTACGCACATGAGTTTTCAACGTTTTATCTGTTTAAAAAAAATGTAGGCCTGTACCCAGCAGTCGGTACGTTTAAAATCAGGTGATAATAATAATACTTAATTAAAATATAGATAAGGTTAGTAAATATTGTTAGTAACCAATCGACAGTGTTTTCATGGTTATCTCTATTTCCTTCTTAAAATTGACTAAAATAATTCAATGTTTATGTTATTTTAATAAAAGTAAAGACAGTAATTTTAATTGCATCATTGTAAATGATTATAAATAAATAAACGTTTATTTGGCAAAATTAAAATACAAAGTGAGAAAGAAAAAGACAACAAACTTAAAAACAACTGATAAATTAACAGCAATACTTAAAACTAAACAAACTATTGGTACCAAAATTGTCTCCGCTCAGTATAAGGTCGTGACGTCAGAGAGAACGTCCTAACCACTGGTATTCTGCGGATGCCAAGTGAGGTTCAGGCGGGCAAGCCCAGCAAACAAACAGAAAATTAATTAGTTACCTACTTTCACTCACACATTTGCACATTACAGACAAAAAAAGATTTTAAAAATAATAATATTCAATTGTATTGGGCTTCTGAAATAAACAACATTCTAGATTTACTTTTGCTTTTGTAATGTCAATATCTGTTGCAGAATTTCTTATAGGTGGAGGAATATTATTCCAACACTTTGTTGTAGAGTAACGAAAACAACCTCGAAATGGAGCGGAATTATACGGAGGACATATGAGGAGATCAGTGATTCGCGATTGCCGTTCAGTAAAATTTAATTTTTCAAATAGGTATTGCGGACTTTTATTCTTAATCACGCCGAAAATTAAGGTCGCAAAGTGCATTGCACGCCGTGACTCCATATTCATGAGATCACTTCTATTTAAATACGGAGTCACGTGAGCTCTACGGGGAATCGGAAAACAGTATCTAGCGCAAGAGTTCTGAACTCGCTGAATGAGCTTCTTGGTTCGACCCAAGATACACCCCCCGATTACTGTATCGGCCTAATTTAATTTAGGTAAAATTAAAGACTCGCACAGGTGAATACGTAATTCAACGCTTAAATACTGCCTTATTTGATAGAGTACCTTCAACCTGAAGTAATATTGTTTTATAGTGTTACTGACATGATTTTCGAACCGGTTAAATTCGGATTCACACCGGTTAAATTCCGAACTTGTAAGTTATGTTATGTTAAGTATCTTTTATCGTAAAACTGATAACGTGAATTCCCAAGACTAATTATTCATTTTTATTATAAAAGATAAAGGCAGGAACTCCAATGGGTGTTAAATTTAATAAGTTACTAAAATAATTATTGGATAAAATATGACGATTTTTTTTATGATATTTCTTCTGACCGCTCTAAAAACAAATCTGGTTGATTGAACAATTTCATGTGCAGTAGAATTTCATAAGAGCAGGTTTACTTCGCAGTTAGGCAAGCGCGGCTCTTGGCTTAGGTAAGCCGGCGCATTTCCGACTAAGATATTAGACTCGTCCTGTTCGGATATTAATTAAAGGCTTGCAAACTGTTACATAAGTAACGTCTGAATTTTATTAGTTTCTGCAGCTAACGTAACGTTTCTTATTAAATCAATGTTATTTATTTAAAGTAAGCCACATATTAGTAAAACAGTGTAATAGATGAGTGTTTATAAATATAATTATTGCTTTATGACACCCACAGGTGAATTTACATTTAGGTACGCGAGATTCAAGTGTCTCATTATGTATGTCATTATATGTGTGTCATTAATTCATTTGTTGTTACTTATATATACCTGGTGTTCGGCTGAACGTAGTCTAAGCTTATAGAGCGTGTAGAGCTTACCGAACTAAACAAAAGGTTAAAAAAGAAATGATACAAAAATAAAAAATTAAACTTTGAACATGTTTGTCTCTGTAACCGTTAGTTTGCGCCGTGTGCTCATCATCATCATCAGCCCATTTTTACCCCACTGCAGGGGCTTAGGTCTCCCCCAGGGTGAGGAGGGGGACTTGGAGCTTAAGTCCACCACGCTGTTCCACTGCGGGTTGGGAACTGTAACGCCCGCCATCTATTGACAGCGTCCGGGACCGACTGCTTAACGTGCTCTCCGAAGCACGGTGTCAGTGATATTGTGTACTTAAGTCAGAAAAACTCATTGGTACACGCCCGGATTCGAACCATGGCCCTATGGGGCCTTATAAATTTGAGACAGGTTCTTTGCGCTCTGGGCTATCACGACACGACACGTGTGCTCAGTTGAAACTTTTTATTTAGTTCGGGAATCTCTAAACGCTCTTAAGTTTGGACCACGTTCAGCTGAACACCCGTAATTTGTGACAATTTTATATTGATAAATCAAAGGATAATAAAGTACGCTTTAAAATTTTCATATTTTTTAGTGTTTAAAACCTAGTTTTAAATATAAATAACTAAAAATAAATTTTTGTGCAGTAAAAAGAGATTATTTAAATTCACTATTGATAATACGCTTTTTCGTTGTATCTCCTTAATCACCTGCATGTTTCTTTAATTAAATGGGGTCATGTCATAGAGCAACAAAGTTGGTAGCAGCGTATTTTATACAAGAGCGTGCTAACGACCGATATGATGTCTCTGTCAAACCATGTTGTTGGTGCTGCTTCTCCAACAAATAAACATTACCTACTTACTGTTCTATTCAGAAAAAATATAATCAGTTTAGTTAAGTTAGGTTTCGTCCTTACCTATTGTTTGGGGCACTTGGGTTGAAAAAAGAGACTAAACGTATTTAAGTAATCTGAGCCTAAATTAACATAAAGTGCATCTATTCTTTCTACGCCATGCACAATGTTTTATGTCGAAAATTAATTTGTGAATCAACCTGTTGCTTTAATGTTATCATGACGAAAGTAATGAATGTATTTAAACGTACTAAAGTTATTTGAAAATATAATTAAGGGGACTATGTTTCCAATAAAATTACTTTGCAGTTTTTACGTGACTCATATAAATTAATTTAATAAATGGTTTTGGATAGTGTTTTCATAAATCCTATCACTTATTTTATGCAGATAGTACAATAATTTATAAAATTATTAAATGTCAAGAAGATTCCAAAGATTTACAGCAGGATTTATTGAACAGCAAGAAAATTTGAACCTTATTGTAATGATAACCAGTTAATTTTACATTCTAATAAGTGTTATGGTATATAAACTTCACCCGAAAACAGCAACATGGGAGCATGTTGCTGGTAAAAACTTGGCTTGAGTTACCAACATTCATGATCTGGGCATTACTTTGGATTGCGAGCTGCACTTTGACCTTCATGTTGACTATATCGTAGTTAAGGCATTCAAATGACTTGAATTGATTCTAGGCATAAGTAAGCCTTTTACTGGAGCCAAAACCATTAAAATACTCTACAATGATACGTTCACAGTGTTCTGGAATTCGGAAGTGTAGTTTGGAACACTCAGTATGCCGTCCACATAGACAGAATTGAGGGAGTACAAAGAAATTCTTAAAATTATTGTACTTTCGGACAGGTAATCTTTGTACGGATTATTTTTTCAATTATAATTTCAATTTTAGGAATCCAGAAAACATATAAACTTAATATGTAAGGACTGTACCAAATTTAAATTTTATCAGCTCCCCCGCGCCAGAAAACAGGTGGAGCTTATATATGTGAAATGAAAATCATCCATACGACTGAACGACCACAGTATCTGAGCCCATCGTGCGTCCTCTGACGGCGGCCTAGCCCACAGAGCCCACTACGTAATCCCGCGCCGGCCGCAACTTCCTGAAGGTGGCGCAAGAACGCAAATGTCGGCCGCGCATTTCGCGCCACTTTCGTAACGCGTTGCGTGGCCCGCCAGCCTGCCGCTCGGCGTCGCCCGCAGGAAGTAAAAGTTCGAAGGTAAGAAAGTAGGTCTCACTTGTAACTGGCCGCGAGCCTGCATACTGATGCCCATTTACAGGCGAACGCGGTCGGGACTCCTTCAATTCGATTAGTATTCGGCAAGTGAAGAACGGCCATGAGGTGGAAATACCCATCAGTCATATATGGTTTCCTAGTATTAAGTCTAAAATAAAGTTTTTAAAAATAAGCTTATATTAAAAAAAAAACAAAAAAATATCGCAATTTCGAGCAGAAAGTAAAGCTATTAAAATACCAAATAACTTACTTGAGGCTTTATTTGAAATAGAAATATTTAAAGATGATCTAGATTTTAATAGCAATTTTTTGAGTTCAAAAATTGAAACATGCCAGAGAGCGTAATTGATGTTTACTGTAAGAAACTTAAATGGAATCGGCCCGGTCACGTGGCACGTCAGGACAAAAAGAAATGGGCTAGAAAAGTGACTTGACTACATGGGCTGCCCCCCCTCCCTCTCCCTGCCCACCCCGAAAAAGAAAAAGACTTCGCCCCCTAGAAAGATGGGAAGACGAACTTGTAAAATTTACAAGTAACGACTGGATGAAAACAGCCCAAGACAGGAAACATTGGAGTAAGATAGAGGAGGCCTATACTCGTCGAGAAGTCCTTAATAATTAGAAAATAGTAAAAAAATGTCAATTTTTCATTCTAATTTTTTTATATCAAGATTTATTTGGTTAATTATTTAGTTTATTTTAAAATGAAATGTAAAATATTATTATTAAGGAAATAAAAGGCTTATTATTATTATACTAATAATTATTTACTTTTAATTTCAGTGTTTTTTTAAATAAAAACTAGTTTATAAAAAAGTTTCGTTTCATATAATATATTTGTGTTTTTTATACGTCTTAATACCTTAACTTATCTCTGTGTACGTGTTTAGTGTTCAAAGGTTTGTATTTTAGAAGCATGTACATGTATACAATCTTCTGC
The DNA here is from genome assembly GCA_949709985.1 of Luffia ferchaultella. Classification (NCBI taxonomy): domain Eukaryota; kingdom Metazoa; phylum Arthropoda; class Insecta; order Lepidoptera; family Psychidae; genus Luffia; species Luffia ferchaultella. The sequence continues at coordinate 5,604,376 of OX453246.1, forward strand.
CATCCGGCTCCTCAGCACATACCCCACGTTAATATTGGGTAGTTAACTATTCACAACATGGTTCCCCCATGCCATGCCCTACCTTAATTAGACCGGCCGAGGACACTATAGTAGGTTTACTAGTATAGCTATTGTTGGGTTCTGTTATCCACCTTCTAGCTCCATCACCAAATGCTATTGCGAGCTCAAGAAAGGCAAATTTAATGAGCCCAAACTCGGTAGGTTTACTAGCCATTAAAAGCTTCTGTTGTCTACATTCCAGACCAATCACCAGCTTCCTCTAAGGACCATAAATATCAATTGTCGTATGTAAAATACAAACTAGCTTTGATTTATCGTTTAGGACGATCCTAGCTGCATCACCAGAACTTGGTCAGATTATTACAACCATATTATTTGCAACGCCGTCGGAACTACAACGTGTGCGAAGTTTCAACTTCATTAGTTTAGAGGAAATGGACGAAAAATTAATTAAGTATTTTGTAATGCATGTATGAACGTTGCAAGTTAAAAATAAACTTTTAAAAATGTAAAGAGTTGTGAACGTAGGTAACTTAGTTGTTGTAACTTATTACTGTCATTATATGGTATAGACGCCACCGGCGAAGGATGACCTATAAAAAGGGAAACCGGTCACGATAGTCTAAGCAACAGATACCTATTGCGATGGTCCTTTCTAATGTTTAGTATTCGTTAGTATATAAACATTAAAATGGACCATCACAATATAAATGATAGAGTATATATCGTTTAGATTATCGGGGCCGGCTTCCTTTTTTATAGGACATCCATCGCCACTGAAATACAAACATATTATACCAGCCTCTACTTAGGATTCCCTGTATTATGGCTGCCAGTGCAACGCATTTACAGACTTGATCGACTTCGTACTGAATTATTCATTTTTTAGATTTATATGGTAAGATTTATATGAATAGAGAATTTTCCGAGTATGTACAAAGAAACTTCAACTTTGCTTTCTGAAATTGCTACTACTGAAGATGCATAGACATTAAAAGCTTTATCAATTAAATAATAAATAAACATTCAACTTGAAATAAAAAATACAAATATACCAGGCACAGTAGAAAAAACATTATTTGAAGAATTAAAGAACTTATTTAAATAAGGATAATAATAATACCTGGCACGTCCCAAACAGCGCCATCTTTTCCCAAACTAAGCAAAGCTTTTATTATAGATACCAAACAACTGACATACATACTTAAATATCTTTTATATGTACATGTATAGATATTTTACACCCAGCCACGGAACGAATAGCCATATTCATGCACATAAATATTTGTCCCGGGCGGGAATTGAACCCGTGACTCTGACTCCTTTGTTAAGGTCCCGAACCACTTTGTCAATCGGCCAGTCAAATGTATGATTATATTCTGAAAGGTGGCCAGCTCGACATTAATGTTGCGATTGAAACTGGTGAAGTGCGAGTCGGACTCCATAGAGGGTTCCGTACTATAAAACATCACATTACCTACTGCGTGTATTTTTAAATCTGAAAGTTTGATTCAAAATAAGAATTCGTTTACTTACGCTATGTTTCCGTGACTGGCTCACCTAGCTCAGTATATTCACCAAATTGAAACTTTTTTAGATTCGGAGAAAATCCGCAACAGAGCATTTTAAATGAGATTTTCCATTTCCGATGTACAAAATAAGAGGAAACAGACTTACTTACTTACTTAGTGTCGTGATAGCCCAAAGCGCAACGAGCCTGTCTCAAATTTGGCCCCATCGGGCCATGGTTCGAATCCGGGCGTGTACCAATGAGTTTTTCTGACTTAAGTACACAATATCACTGACACCGTGCTTCGGAGGGCACGTTAAGCAGTCGGTCCCGGACGCTTTCAATAGATGGCGGTCGTTACAGTTCCCAACCCGCAGTGGAGCAGCGTGGTGGACTTAAGCTCCAAGCCCCCCCCTCCTCACACTGGGGGAGGCCTAAGCCCCTGCAGTAGGGTAAAAATGGGCTGATGATGATGATGATGGTGATGAGACTTACTTACCGATTGGCTGACTAGCAGAATGCCCGACTATTTTACAGACTCATATACCAACACAGACCTAAACCACTGGGTCCAGAAATTTTATAAATATTTTGCTTAAAGGTTTCTTATCTATAATGTAGCCATTTACTAAGAAACACCAATTCAGAATTCAACCCGTGAAAGATCAAACAGTGTGTTCAAATGTACATGGAATGACAAGAATTGAGGTGCGTATTAACTTGAGATCGTGCAAAAAATAATTTAGGTAGAACTAAACGAAAAAAGTTTTAAGTTCGACTCCTATAAAGGATTATTATTTTTTTTAAGTTTTTGCTAGGTCACAGAGCCCTTCAAGCCACTATAAAGGGTGAAAAAGTGTCAAACATTGTATGAAAAAAATGACCACCGCGCGTAGACACAATAATAAGAAGGATAGCAGCAGCGAGTACTAGGTATAATAGAGAGTGGGATATCTGTATCAACTATGGAACGAGGACGAATTTGCGGGTGTGAAGATAGGTTGTTGCCGTATGCAGTTGTTGTTAAAGATTTGTGGCCATTCTTTGAATCGAATCCTGGCATTCAGTCATGATAGTTGCCATCACCTCGTCCGCAACTGGCAAGTTGGACATGAAAATAAGAGTTGAACGCACTAAGAGAGCAATATGACGTTTGTAAAAGAGCTGAGATCTTGCAAAAATATGTATTAGAATGATTAATTCGAAAATGTTTTGTCTGTTCTTTCTTCGCGTTGTAACGCAGTGAACTAAGCAACGTGTTCTTTGAACGAACGGGCATGATATTGCAATATTTTTAATAGAAATATTCAATCGGCCGCCATGTAACATCACATCAGAGCTAGAGAATCAAGGTCTATTTTATGTAGGGATAAGTCAGAGAAAAACGTTGACGACTTTTTTCTGCTGGAAAAATTTCAACCCCACAAGAATAGGACACGGGTGGCGACCACTAGTGGCGACGTGGTGACAATCACTATCCCATAAATATAAGAGAAAAGAGAGTAACCGAAATAAGTCTTATTTTACACAGAAAGTAGCTGAAAATTTAGAAGGAAAAAAGTGATTTGAAGATGACATGTTAAATACAGGGTTAGGTTTTAATGAACAGCCAAGTTTTAAAATAATGACCCTTGATAAAAATCCGTTGGCCGTCGTGTTCCTTTTTAGTATCGTTCAATAGGAAAATATTCAGTTAACACTACGTAAACCTTTCCCAAAACTACCAATATTACTAGTCACAGTTCACGAGGGCGCCAGTGCATGTGCACGCGCCCCGCCCACATGCCCCATGCCCCGCCCCTTTGTATGTAAGTAGAAGGTAGCCAAATTTTGTTAAAAAATATTTAGGATATAATTATTGATAATGAATATTTGACCTATATTTTTATTTACGTAATGAGGCCTATTGGTGATACCTAAAATCTCAGCCTGTATAGAAGGGATGAATGGAAAATAATTGCATATTATGGTCATAGATATATTATTACATGGATGTGATGGATACGGTGTCACCGTAGTTGCACAGTCCGTTAATTCTTGTGACGGATTGTCACAAATTTCATATAAACTAAAACAAGAAAACACCAGGAAAGGTCATGAAAGAGACTCGTGGAACTATGGAGCCTATATTGATTCGTCACTGTTCGTCATATAAATTAGCGGACCATGAGTAAATATGGTAACGACCACTCATCGCCCACTGCATGCCGCATCAGCGACAACCACGACAACAGCTGAATACGTGTGGTATGTGTCGTTTGAAACATATTATTTATATTAGTTTTACAGTTTCAAATTGTGATGCCAACATGTGAAAACCTTTCCTCGAAGGATAATGGAACAAAGAAGTAAATTTTTATAGGTATAAACATACATAACGACCTCGCCATGACACTATTGTACTTATTGTAGCAATTATATCTGTGCCACAGAAAAATATCGTTGCATTATCTGAGACTAAGGGGGTCTGTGTTATAAGGATTGACGTGTAATAATACTAGTCTATTCAGCGGTATTTTTAAACTAGTTCGTGTAAAAGAAAAAAAAAAACATTATACAACGCAATATAATTATGGGAAAAAAGTACCGAACTTTGAAAATAGCTGATCAGAAGGCACACCTAAACTAAACGACTCCAAGCCGACAAATTTTGTCAATTTTATCAACGAAATTTTTTTTAAATCGATGTTTGCTTTTCATTCAATAGTATGTACAGGTAATACACAAAGACCTAAATACAACACAAGCATCTAGGCAATCACGTGGGCCATACGCGCGTCCCGCCCGTCTCCCTTCCTCGTCCTATGGCTTCAAATATGATGGTTCTCGAACTAGCCGGCCAGCATTACTTCTCTATTGAACAAATTTAAAGTTCGGTGGAAAGAAGGTATATCTATATGGTTGTCTGATTCCAAAAATTGCTGAAGACAGCGTGACCTAAGCTGTGTAACGAGGTCTCTCTTTAACACGCTTAAAAATAGTACTTTCTCATTATTTCCTTTTATTTGTAACTAATTTGGCCCACATCTATGGTGACAGCTGACACGTAGTATCCAATTACTGTATGTCTATGACTGTGCCTCCAATAAAAGAGAGTTAGGCGGGCAGATGATAACGATTTGGCAATTTTCTTGTTCATTATAACATACACAACCAAATCCAGGAAGCATTACAAAATCCCAATCAGCCAACGGGGTGAGCACTGCCCATTGGGGCCAGACGGTGTGCTAACGTGACATTTTGTTCGGGCGGTTCGGAGGGCGTTGCGTGCTCGCGTGACATAACTGCGGCGTTCGCTGGCTGCACGCTGACCCAATCCGCTCACGTAATCGCCGAAACTCGGCCGAGATGCGCCGAAACTAATCGGTTGCGTAACAAGACTGCTCTTGACATACCTGACGATTATCATGCACGATTTACTTGTTATTGGTGGTTTCGAAAAAGTGAGTACGGTCGAATTATGACCACTGGACGACCTCTAGTTTAGATAAATCCGTTTAGCCATTTTCGCATGAAGAATAACTATTTCTACATGCAGGAACTGTGTATATTCCAGGATAAAATTTATCCTGTATGTTACTCCAAACCTTAAAACATTTTCTTACTTTTCATCATTTGTTCAGCAGTTTTATGAAAAATATCTATCCCATAGGAACCGCCCAACTAGCAAAATAGTCTCAGTTGCGCACTTTATTAGAGTAGTAGGCTTACAACGGTTTTATAATGTTATTACCTTCAGTATTTCGAATGCTGATATTAAAGTAAACGATTTTAAAATAGTCTTATTTTAATTTTCACAGTCTTTATTCGCTTGTTCTATATATATGCAATGGCGACACTATCAAAAATTTACTAACATGAAATAATTAAACGAGTTTAAGAAATACAATCATTTGATCAATTGCATGAAGTTTGAAGTGGAAAACAGGGTCTAGTTAACAGTAAATAATATATTCCAATACGAATATTTGGCGGATAACATAAATACAGGATAACCGGCACGATGTATTAAATAAATAAAAATAAATAAATAATTTGTTTCTTGTCATAATTATCTTGTAACTTCATTTTAAACAAGCATTCACACGACATAAGTTTACAACTACCTTTGATCTTACGTGAATTCAAAATGAGCTTGCTTAAGCTAAAAATATTTTTATATAAGACCAATATTAACCTATCTAGTTTTACAAGATACTTATTTAAAAACGATATTAGCCTAAATAAGCTTAAATTTGTTTTGACAAGGGAACTATCAGTACAAACAGCGTTCAATTAGATTGGTATAAAAACGATATTAAATTAAATACGCTTATAATTTTTGCCCACATGCAGGCTTACACGATGATGTAGGATTGCTATAAAAGCGACAAGTAGTAAGTAGTATTGAAAACTGTTGTACACGTAGATTTGCTGGTTGGGCGTGCGTTTTTGCGAGAAAAAAATAAACTATAATGATAGGTCACCTTTATAGCACAGAGTAAATTGATTTGACAGCTGCGTTTGGTTTTAGTTTTAATAGATTCATAAATGTCACTTCACAGCATCGAAGCGACATTACGCAATTTTCCTGGATTGATTTTGAGCGGTGATTTCGCGGGGGTGAAGACCGACGCGCAGGGACCTCGCGCATTGATACTCGGAATGTAACTCGCCATCTTACACGAGCTACCTTGAGTATAAACGGTTAGACGGTAAACGCAGGAGAGGGCTTTAGTTACTTCGTACTTTTATGTTTTACAGTAATATAGCTTCTTCATCAGATATTATATATATTCAAACATACATACGACGTATGTACAGTATGATAGCTTACTTACTTACTTATAACATAATAAGCTATATTACAGTTTATTAGTAAATAAGTAACTAATATTTAAAAAAGAGCTTTTTATTGATTTAATATTTTTTTATGTCTCCAGAACTTATAATTGGGTTTTCCAACTGTAATTTACATTTAAGCTCTCCTTTGAGACTGAGAATTTGACTTGATTATAAACTGTTTGCCAAAAACTTTCTATATAGATTTAGAGACAAATTGTTTTTTAACCTAGGTAAGTACTACACATTAACCCATTTGGGTTAGAACCAAAGTCACGAGCAATTTGATTGACAGATACAATTGATTGATTGATAGATGACTACTTAATGGGTTAAATTAAATAAATTTGAAAGTTACAGCAGTTACGACTTCAGCCATTTTACCCGCAACATGTTTTTATATTAGGCAGAAAGCTGTGTTGAAGAAATAATTTGGAAACATTCGTATTTCCTAAACTCAATATAGTATGATAATAAAATAAATGTTAACCGTATTTGACAAATATTAGACTGAGGACACAAATGCATTCTAAATCGTAATCGATTTTTATTATTAAATTACATGTCACCCCGAAACTATAACGGTGTAAGACCACAGTTCATACTGTGGTAAGCCTTCGAATCCACATTCATTATCCGATATCGTATCGAGCGAAGGACGAATCGATTTCAAACGTTTTTAGTTAATCTAAAGAATATCACATTTCTTGTACGTTTCTCAACTATTTGATACAATATTTGGACACAATGTACAATATTCAAGCATAATTATTGTTTAATTGCAAAATCACGTGTAGAACGTTTTTTTAATTTTTCACCAAATTTTTCTAGGTTTCCACTAAGAACTCAATTTTTGAAAAAAAAATCAAAGGAAAAGTTTTCACATTGAAGTATTTTTTACCAAGGAATCATCGGTACAGCATGGTCGCTAAGTCAAACATAAATCTTATGCATGAGAAAAGTGCAACGTGTAGCGGGGAGGATTATCCTGCCGGCGGGCGCTGAACGACACAATCGTCAGTGACCCGTGCATCGACGCGGTAGTTCGATAAATTAGTGGCACCATATCCCAATATTTTGGTACTGAGTGGTAGGTACTAAAGAAACTGTGTTTCATTATTTAATATATTAAAGGTGACAAAAAATCACTTAGATATATTAAGTGATTTTCGACTCCTTAAATAGAATGCGATTCGTGCAATCGCGTTGCGGATATAATCGCAATACACAAAGTATACCCTAAAAATAGTTATAAGCGTTCCACATTTCCTTTAACGGAAATCATTGCAACATACTTATATGACTAGTGCAACAACAATGTAGTACGTTCGAGTTTTGACGGCGTTATAATGTATCATATGTAGTTTGTTGCATAATAGCAGTGTTTCAGCAATCGGAGGAAGTTAGTAAAATCTGCCGGTGTGGCTTTTGCAGAAATTGGGCAGCGCAGCGGTGCGGCAGTTTGTGCAATGAGGGAAGTAAGCCGGTATCTGATGATCTTGCAATCCAATGATGCAATTGGTCGCAGGCAGGGCGGCGACCTATACAAAATAAGCTCGTTAGCGGTTTTTACTATTGTATGCTTTTCGATAGACTCCGTATCTATACTAATATTATAAAGCTGAAGAGTTTGTTTGTTTGTTTGTTTGTTTGTTTGAACGCGCAAATCTCAGGAACTACTGGTTCAAATTGAAAAATTAGAGTTGTGTTGGATAGTCCATTTATCGAGGAAGGCTATAGGCTATACTACATCATGCTACAACCAATAGGAGTGGAGCATCAATGAAAAATGTTGCAAAAACGGGAAAAATTATTCCTTTTGAGAGTTTTCTTCGCGCGCGCTGCGTAAACGGTTGATGTTAAGCAAAAATCATGTATTACGGAATTGTTCCCCTTTAAAAGTTCTGACCAAAAGTCCGCAACAGCATATGTGTATCTTTTAAGGTTAACTTACTATAACCTTTTTTATGACAATCAAATTTGTTCTAACATTATGTACTATTTTCGAAGATGTTTTTTAAACGTAATATTAATCCTTATCAAATTAAATACGTTAGTTGTCTTAAGCATTTCATGCATATTATAATTGCCCTTTACACCACACAATTTAAATTAATATCTTAGCAGTTTTTATCGAAACATGAAAACTATAGCGGGAGAAAATAAATTCGCTGTCTGCCTCTGTTCGTTAACTTTTTACTTCCAAACCACGCAATAGACTTTGATACGATTTTCAGTATTATCTTATTTTCTTATTATATTATAATCTATTAATCTATATAATAGAAATACTTATTATAAAGCTGAAGAGTTTGTTTGTTTGTTTGAATGCGCTAATCTCTGAAACTACCAGTCGGAATTGAATTTTTTTTTTGCCTTTGATAGCCTGAATCTAGCGGAGGGTTATAGGCTATATATATGAAAACGAACTGTCTGTCTATTCGAGCAAATAGGTTTCGGTCAAAACAGCTTAACCGATTTTGATGCAACTTTACACATATGGAAAGGATGTAGTCAAAAGTGACATACAGAACTTTTTGTATGTCTGTCTGTACGTCCATCTGTCTAAACCAATTTTAATGAAACATCAAAAGTATGAAAAGAAGGTCGTCAAAACTAATAAATGTTACTTTTTGTCTGTCTGTCTGTCTGTCTGTACGTGTATCTGTCTATTTGAGCTAATCTCCAAAACGGCTAAACAGATTTTAAGGAAACTTTGCAGACGGGCAAGAAGGTTGTCAAGAGATTTGACATTAGCTACTTTTTGTCCATCTGTTTGTCTGTACGTCTTTGTGTCTATTCAATTCAATTTTATCTATGCGAGCTAATTTCCACTACGGCTGAACAGATTTTAATGAAACTTTGCAGACGTGAAAGAAGATTGTCAAGAGTGTCATAAGCAACTTTTTGTGTTTGTTTGTCTGTCTGTCATTTGTCCTCACCGATCTATCAACATACAGCCGAAACTACTAAGCCGAAATACTAAGCTTAAATTTAGAACATAGGTTTATTTTATAACGTGAGCATTAAGTTAAGAAAGGCTTTTTTAGAAATTTCAAACTTAAGGATGGGAATGGAGGGATTCAAATAATGACGTGTTTCAGGGTTTTTAGATTTCCACATTTTAAGGGTGGGAAACGGGAGATGAAAAATTGTATCGGTTTATTTAAATGGTGGAAGGGGAATGAAGATTGAAAGTTTGAATGAGTGTAACCAAAATTGGTTCCAGCAAAAAGTACGTATAAACCATCTCGAACGTTAATAGTACCTATAACAGGAATTCGTAGTCTACGCAAGCGAAGCTGCGGGCGGTCGCTAGTGATTAAATAAACAGTTACGTTACACGAAAACTGTTTACACAAAGGTTACACACGTCCGAAATGCTAAAGTCTTTGGTAATGGTGCGTAAGTGAATTATTACTTAAATAGATATGAAACCACAATAAACGATAATTCGGTGAACGCGTGTTACAAAATAAATGTATTTACAACATGGTTTTTTTTTCAAATACTTTTATAGACAGACAGAAAGGTTATATCAATATCTCGAAACAAAATTTTAAATTCAATTTTTTTAGCGTATTAATATATTTAAAGATAAATTGAAATAATTATTTTTCCATAATTTGTAAAGTACCATAGAGCACGTTCCAAGAAATCCTTTCTTGTTATTGCTAAATTCTGCGCATGATCACAGAATGTAAACATTTTCGTACGAAATTAACTTTGAGTTAAACGTTTTTTTTATTTACATAATGAGAAAAAAAACAGAAGATAATATAAAAAAGCAATATACTGAAAACAGACTTATATACTATTGTTACTAAAACTATACTTCTCAAACTTTTCTAACGTGAGTAAAGAAAAACGTTTAAATAATAATATTTATTATTATGATTAGTTAATTACTGTTAGGAACAAAATTTCAAAAACAAGTAAAAATATATCAGTATTCCATAAATTAGACAGTGAAAGAAATTATTATTAAAAAAAAAAAAACACATATAAAAACAAAACCGTCTCCAAAGTGCACGCAGTATCGCCAACAGGGCGTTTGAATTGCGATGAATCGAGCGTGATCTGTGTGTATTAATTACAACTACAACAATTTCAAAATACCTTTTTTAAAGGATGTTTGTGAGCAGGAGAAAATGTCAACATCTAATAATATTTTATTGTATGTGTCACACATGCGCCAATCGGGGCACGCATACCATGTTTTGTTGACGCTGTAGACGAGAAACAAGTAGATAAACATTTGTTTCACGTATTTGTTTCGTCTCGTTGTTCTTATGGGTACAAAAAACCTAAACTTCTCTATAAGTTTAAGGCAGTTGCAATTAACAAGTGACACTAGTTCGAATTTCTTCAGTAGTTCAGGATATGATATACCATTATGTTTACCTACTTAGTGTGAAATATTACGGATTTGGCCATTATGTAATTTAGATTACTTAGCCTCAGAAGCACACAAAGAAAGATTTCGTTCATATCTTACACAACGAAGAATTCTAAAACGTATTGATTTAGGATGTCTGCGTAGTGAATATATATACCTAACACACAGCAGCAACCATCAGTTTCCGGAAAGGCGGAAGCGCCGCAAGGGTTGGGCCGGAAACGACGCTTCTAACGGAAGTACGGCGCCAGGAAGCTCAGTGGAAGATAAATGGAGTAGCAATATTGCCGCCTCGCCTTCACCGATAATAAATTCATTCAGTTTTGCATGTGCGCTGCGCGTAGTTTCCGCACCACTGTGTAGTGTTTAAAATGACCCGGAATAGTAGTTGGTAAAAACAAATCTAGTCAAGTGCGAGTAGAGGCTCAGCCTTTTAGGGTTCTGTACATATGACCTACACATATTCTACTTGTGATTCCCTTTTTGAGTTGGTTACTTTACGTTCTATTTTTGATCTCTTGCCCTGGTTTCTTTATGTTTCTTCTATCCTGCTTTGACTTCTGCTGTCACTTTTCTTGCCAGAATCGAACTTCGTTAATTTCCTGTGTGTATGCATATAACAAAGTTTAAAGTTCAGTATTAACCCACACAATCGATTATTTGTTTAAAAATAAAAAGCCTGCCTTGCCCCTTAAGAAAACAATATCACAAATAAAATGACGAGAAATACTTTTAATTTCGATATTGTGATTTTTTATGCCACGGGGTATGATAAACTCTGAAAAAAGTAATGTAATTCCGATGGAGTAGGTAAACCATTCAATGTACGCAGCGAAATAAACTCAAATCGAATTAGTTGCTATACTTTACCATAGATGGCACTATCTATTTAGTTATTATCCTTTACAACGAATTGCGCTATCATTAAAACTGTCTTGAATAAACCTTAATTATTTAATTTTTAAGTTATATTGTTCGCTTTCAAATACATAACACGTTTTATTTGAAAAATATGTATTTATTGAATTAAAAATATTCAAGAACAGGCAATTCCAAAAAACTAATTTGAATAAAAGTTTTTTAGATCGGTACTTACGTAGATATATTATATTGAAAATTCTTATAGCGTGACGTCACCGGATGGTAGATATGCCGTTGCATGTTTATAAAACCAATGACACTACAATACTATTAAAGTTCTGAGACTGACACTGTTTTTATAAATATGCAACGGCAATAGCTAAATTTATAATTCTACCCGGTGACGTCACGCTATAAGAATTTTCAATATTATAAATACCGATCTAAAAAGCGAGAAAATCGAATCAGTTTCTTAAAATTGCGTATTTTTTCCAAAAAAAATTATAACGGTCTTTAGTTCAAAAATTTGGGAATGATCAAATTAATACTTGGTTTTATCAATATAAATGTGAATATTTCATCAAAATGGGATCAATAATTTTTAAGAAAACATTATACAAATACATTATATTAATACGGAAGTGTGAGAACGTATATTTTCCGATAGATGTACCTATTTGCGAGAATTATATTATATAAGGAAAATAAAGGCATAGATTATGGAGAACACATTTCGTAGAACCAATAATATACTTGTATGCTAGTGTTATATTGGATTATATCGATGGTGTTATTAAACGTAGTCACGATGTTTACTTATAAACATTTCAAGAATCAAATGGGAAAAACGACCCGGAACGGAAACCGGTGATCTTTATCATTTTTTATTCGATCCGAACTGTTTAAATAACTAGTCATCGTGATACCCATTCACTATTATGTAATATTGACCTTATACATTTTGAACAAAGTTTTTACGTACACTCACGTATGTATATTCTCACAGAAGTTTTAGAAAAAACTGAAGATCAGTTTCTTGTCGAGTATGGAGTTATGACTGTTTTGCGCCGTGCCCTACTGGAGGTATCGTAAAATCAACATTGTATTAGAAGGCGATTGCGAATTTGATAGATATGCGTTGGGGTGCGACAAAACAAGATGGCTGGTCATAAAACGTCACGATCGAGATTCAAATTTGACTCGTCTGAGTGCATCGACATTATTCACATGTTGTTCCATAGGGCACTGCACGAAAACAACCATAGCACCGTGTTGCCAACTACATATTATAATCCTTGGTAATAAAATTAGAGCCGTTCGTTTCATTGTATAATATGAAAATAAACCGCACAATGAAATGTAGCATAAGATGCTGAATAAATAAACTCTGAAAATTATTATACTTTGTTAAAAAATATATATATACTAGCGGCCCGTCCCGGCTTTGCACGGGTGGTATTCGTTTCTTATAAAATCACGTTTTTATCTCAGTCTTATCTCATTCCCGTTCTTCCCTTCCCGATTTCGTTCCCATCGCATAAATATTTTATCGTTTCCGTTCCTGGCCCTGGTGTCATTTCCTTTTTGTTTCCATTCTCATCAAGAATAACTTTATTATTTCAGTGTTAACTCTTTCCCGTTCATCCCTTTCCCGTTTTCGTTCCCGCGAAACAAATATTTTATCGTTTCAATTTCTGTCAGTCTTAATTAAATAAATTACACTTTCGCGAAATAATATTTACATAAGCAATTATTAAATTACTAAAAATAAGGGTTGATCGTAGAAGGGTGAAAATTGAGGATTGTATGTATTTTTGTATGTTGTATCATAAAAAAATAAAAATTAAAAATTTTGTCTAAAAAATAAAAAAAAAATTTTGGGGTGGACTACCCCTAACATTTAGGGGGATGAAAAATAGATGTTGGCCGATTCTCATAGATACCGGATAAGCACAAAAAATTTCATCGAAATCGGTCAAGCCGTTTCGGAGGAGTATGGCAACGAAAACTGTGACACGAGAATTTTATATATTAGATATATATATAATATCAGTATTTATGTTGCCTGTGCAACTTTAATTAGACTAATATGTATTAAAAACCTCCGATAAAAAAAAAAAAAAACACTTTAAATGTTTGAAATATGATTACCTGTTTATCAATTTTCAAATAATTTGTAGTTACCTGTAGTTACCTGTGAAATGTTAATACGTATTATGTTTTAAATATAAAAAGTTTTTTAAAATTCAGTAAATCAATGATGGGTAAATGACCTCGGATACTACGTGTACGTACATCTCCAATTGTATAGCAGAAGTTCTGGAATTTTGTAATTAAATAAATTCATGGCATGAAATTTGAGATCAAACTATCGATCTACGTAAAAAATTAAGTCACTTATTTACATTCTTGCATCGGTTAGTTTTCATTTTTTCTTATTCCGGGCATCATTTTCCATCGTTTATAAATCAGAATGAGAAAGTTAAAAAAAAAATTAAGATTGTAAGCGACTGGAATATCTTTGGAAATTTTTAATATCGGAATGTTAAAAACGTATTTTTGTTTTAAAAGCCAAAGACAAATACTTTTTAATGACCTTTTAAAAATGTGTAGAACATTAATTTTAAGTCTGAAACTAAGTAGTTAAAAATTAAACTTAGAGTTAACATTAAAGAACTCAGAACTATGTTGTCGGTTACAGCGTGATGAATTCAAAAATGTTCCTTTTTGAATACATTACAAAAAACAAAAATCATTGATTAAGAATGTCATTTAGTTATACTCATTCCAGTAGAAAAAATCTCGAATCACAGTTTCAATACTTAGGGTCGAAAAATTCCTTATTTTTGTTGGTTCGTTTGTCACAGGCTGTTTTATAACATAAATAAATGTATTTTTATTTTGTGTATTAATTTTGGGGGCAAATAAGAAAATAAAAAAAAAAAAAATTAAGTGTTAATCATTCATTCAGAATCAACTATATATAGGGAATATCAAAAGTACAACTCGCGAGTTTGACTTCTAAAAGGGTAAAGGGGTATTTCGTCCGTAGTGGTAAGTCTTAACAAAAAACGTAGGCATTACAAATATTTGAATAATCAGACTAATATTTGACAATTAAAAATGACCATATAAGGAAACCACTACGTGATATGACAAGCCGATCAAGTGTACACCAGACTACTACACAGTGGGGTTTGTATCTGCTGAACTGATAAAAAAATGTTTTTTGTTTAAACTAAGTTTAAAATATATTCTAGTATTTTTTTTGCTCTATGTCTTCCGTTTCCTCTTTCGAAGTATTAAAGCACATTATATTTAAATTATACTGATAAGAACACACGCAGAAATAAAATGGTCGGCTCGGCCCATTGACTACTCATCATGGTAGATCGTCGAAAAACATATTCAAGGATCTGCTCTGAAGTGATACCTATACTTATAATAAAAAACTGCATCAAACTCAAACTCCCAGGTGTTTCAGAGAAACTGATTTACTGCAGCGCTCCCTGGTGGCCTTTCTCCGTGTAACACGTGAACCTGCTCTCGTACCTAAGTATTAAAAAAACTGTATCGAAATCAATCCTATAGTTTTTGAGGAAAATGATAAAAGATGTAATACACACAAATACTCAACCTACTACGAGTATCACTGTCCATGCCCATGTCGTTTTCGTTCCATCATAGGTGAAAAGTAACTACATAGCATGATTATTTTTGCGCCATTCCGCACTGGAGCAGCGTTAATATTGCGTGGACTAAACTCCAAGCACTCTCGTCTCGAGGGGAGGCCTAAGTTCCTGCAGTGGAACATAATAGGCTTAGGATGGCTATGACAGTATTTAGTACACTAAACTCTTTGAAATCGATGGCTCGGTGGTTAATATCGAAACATGGACAAACGAAAAGAAAATCATATCATATCAGACAGCACATGATGCCATATAAACTGTTTTTAAACTTATTCATACGGTATCCTAACAACCTAACTTTTTTTGAGTACTTAATGTATTTACTCTCCGTTGTCATCGTAAGTTTTTACTTTAGTACCTACTTACAAACGTAAATATTGTATGTAGTCCCTAGAGGAAAACGTGCGTAAAATCACACACTTATATATTTACTGAGTACAGGACGTGGCCTTCAATTCGGATTTTAGAAAGCTTAATAATCAGGACGGACCGTCTCATATACTTTGAAACGATAAAAAAACGGGCGCAAAATGTCAGACTACGTGATTACACAGACCACTGATCTCATTATGATAATTTTAAACAATCATTTTGCATTTTTGCATTTGCATACGCATTAAATGTAATTTCAGAATCTTCTTTCCTGTACGAATTTTACATATACGTCACGCTAAATTCTGCTTCACAGCAAATATTCCAAAACATCGACTGGTGTATGTTTGATTTATGTGTATATTTTTCTGCTCACTTTTTTGCTGTCACAACGCGGTATCTTTATGACAATTCTTAATTCTGATCTTATTTAGATTGAATATAGTTAAGTTGAGAGACTACAGATAACAAATATAGATAGATCGGTTGTTACCATAACCTAGATATATGGACCTGTAATTCAAACAAAAACAAAGAAAGAGTATCAAATGGTTATGTCTCTTGTGACCATTTGTCACAAGAATTAGCTAACCATATGCAACTAATGTGACAGCACATCCATGTAATAATATGTATATATATATATATATAGTTTTATTACTAACTATAGGAAACATTTTATTAGGCGATGACATTTCCAATAAAATCATTACTAATTTATTAATAACTTAATCATAACATAATAAATATTGACAACTATCAAGACCTATTAATAACCTCTTGATTTGACTCATATGTGGCCATAATTCTATTCGATTAGTCGTAAAATTAAAGGAAAACTATAGCGGTACCGAAATGACCTGAAAGTTTCCTGAAAGTGGACTTATGTATAAGAAGTATTAAAGGCTAGGATATACATATAGATTTATCTAAAAAACGAATCAAATAGAAGTCCGTGCCGTGGGAACGGCCGGAGCCGCTGCGGAGTCTGCAGCCGCCAGAAAACGAGTCAAATACTCTACTCTGGAGAGTAAATACTTGTTCGTCCCTCTTGCGGTGGAAGATGCTGGCTGTTGGGGGATTGAAGCCAAACGTTTCGTCGCGAGCATCGGCCGTCGTCTAAAAGAAAGGGGACTCGACCCCCGTTCCGGTTCCTTCCTGGTGCAAAGAATTGCCATTGCAATTCAGCGCGGCAATGCGATGAGCGTCATGGGCACATTTGCATCGGGGGCGACGAGGGGTGGATTATTGGATTAGTTTTATTTTTTATTATTATTATTATTTAAGAGATTGAATAGAAGTCTAATATATAAAATTACACATAAATTCAATAGCCTGGTTATCCACGGAGCTCTAAAAACTAATAGAATATTACTAACTTATTAACTTTAACTAAACATTTTTGAACTTATGTTAATGAAACGTGTCGGATTTATTTTGTTAAAAATTCCATCTAGTTCTTCAAGGCGCTTTTGACTAATAAAACATTTTCTAACATAATAGACCATAAAAACTTAATTAATATAAAATAATTGTCATTTTTAATAATTTTTACTCTCAACAACTAAGCTTCTGTACTACTACTATATTTATTAAACTACTAACTTTCCGCCCGCGGCTTCGCTCGTGTGGTTTAACAGAGTTGTGCCGGGACAGTTAAAGGAGCTCGATGCTCCAGAACATTGTAACACTTTCTCGAACATTCTGGAACTTAACTACCTAAGAAATCTCTATACCTAATTTCATAAAAATCCATTTAGCCATTTTAGCATGAAGAATAGCTATCCCACTAGTCCGTTTCAAAATGAGTCAGCCGTTTTGGAGATTAGTCGGAACAGACAGACTAACATCGTAAATCGTAATCGTAGTATCTGTATACTACGATTTTTTATATGTATATAAAATTGCTTTTCCCTCATGACAATGCCTTCTTTATGTATGCAAAATTTCAGTAAAATCGGATCAGCCGTTTCGACGATTATCCCTAACAAATAGACAGACAAACCCACAGACAAAAATCAATTTAATGTCCCTCCTGATAACCTCCTTTTTATGTCTGCGAAGATTCATAGATATGGTTTAGTAGTTTTGGAGATTAGCCGGAACAAAAAGACAGACAGACAACCACACGGACAAAAGTTACCTATATCACTCCTGACATCCTATTTTTAATGTCTGCATATTTTCATTAAAATATTTAAAAGCTTAGTTCGAACATACATATAAACAGAAAGACAAACAAACAGTAGCGTCACACCCGTCTTTTCACGTCTTCGAAGTTTCATTAAAATTAGTTTAAATGTTTTAGACTTTAGCTCAAACAGACAGAGAGAGGGCCAGGCAGACAAACAAAAAGTATTGAATGCCACTCCTGACAATCTTCTAATCACATATATGAAAGTTTCATTGAAATAAGTTCAGCCCTTTCAGGGATCAGTTCGAACAAACAGATGAACGGACAGACAGACAGATAAACAAAAAGTGTTGTATGCCCCTCCTGATAATCTTCTTATCTTATCTGTGAAGTTTAATTGAAATCGATTGAGCCGTTTCAGAGATTAGCTCGAACATACAGACAGTCAGCCAGGCGGACAGATAAAAAAAAGCTTATGTCATGCCCAATAATGCCTTCTGCACGTCTGCAAAGTTTCATTGAAATTGTTTCAGCTGTTCCGGAGATTAGCCAGAACAGTCAAACAGACGGACAGACAGACAGACAAAAAACAGTTCATGTCACCCACAATAATGCTTTCCGCATGTTTGCCATGTTTCATTGAAATCGGTTCAGCCGTTTCGGAGATTAGCCAGAACAGACAGACAGACGGACAGACAGACAGACAGACGAAAAACAGCTCGTGTCACCCCCTATAGTGCCTTCCGCACGCCTGCAAAGTTTCATTGAAATCGGTTCAGCCGTTTCAGAGATTAACCGGAACAGACAGAGAGACGGACAGACAGAAAGACAAAAAGTATATTATGTCACACCCGGTACTGCCCTCTGTACGTCTGCAAAGTATATTGAAATCGGTTCAGCCGTTTCGGAGATTAGCCGGAACAGACATAGAGACAGACACTACAATTTTATTCATATAGATATTTACTACTATAATTTACTAACAAATTTTCAGAAACATTCAACAAAGATAAACTATTAAAACCACGCATCTCGCTGCTATCATTGTATATTTATTTATTTTATTATATATTTACTTACTTTACTTATTTTTTATTTACATAATGAATTTGGTTGTTTGTTTATATGGTGCATTTTTCGCTTTTTAGTTTTTTTTTAGTTTTTAAAAATGTTGTACTTCTTGCTTTCTGTTTTTATCTGAGGAAAGCAACGGAATAAGTTTAATTGTCTAGATGACGTCAGACGGATAATTTCAACGTCAGATGAATGTTCTTAAATATCTGGCAAATTCATTAAAAAAACGATTGTTATAGAACCTTATTCCTTTCAATTTTGATAACTTAAATAATAAAACTTTTAATAAAAAATTTAATTTTATAATTTTGGCCCAAGCCGATTGAGAACCTCTCCTTTTTTCGTCGGTTAAAAAAGATGTTAGCATTTTGGTCGGAGTAGCGGAGACGACCGGTTCCGCAAGTGGTATTCTGCCGCGGACTTCCCGGACGTTTGCCGACTTTTTGTGTCCCCCCTTTGCCCCCCGTCAGCCGACATCGTTGTTCCGATGACGTACTAGAACCAAACAGAGCGTCCTCTCGATATATTAGATAGAACCAAGGTCGATTGCCAAATAATGTATTGGTTTTAATTGCAACTTGTTTAACAAAAACTGCACTAATAAAAAGTTAAATGTTTCGTTGTGTATATATTGTACGTACATACGATATAAATAGACGTAGAATCTAATCAGACATCGGATATTTTATATTGGTTTCTATTAGATTTTAGTTATATGTTGTTATATGTTATGTAATAGCATATACCGCATTATATGCTATTTTATAGCATATAACAACATAATATATGCGTCTACGTGTTATTTGGCGGTAAGCGTTATATATGTACGTTATGTAACAGTATTGAACCTTCAGGGCACGAGTCAGATATAGATTGCGAAAATTCGCGCTACATTATTTTTATCCTCACTATACTGCTCCTAAAATAACAGCATGATGGTACAAACCGACGCCCCATATATCACCAATGACATCATTTATTTAAATGTAAAAGTCAAATCAAAACCCGTTTAGTGGTTCTTGAGTTAAGCGGAGTGGTTCAAAGAGTATAAGCTTACAAAAAAACAGACAAACATACCACAAAAAATCAAGTATTTTTGCGTTCAGACATAATTAATTGGTTGATCTCAATTGCCCCTAATACCTAAATCGTTTATGTAATACATACAGACCACTGCAGTACAGTTTTGGAAGAAATCCATTAGTTTTCTTCAGAGAAGTCTTTTACACTGAAAAAATTGGATAACAAAACTAGTTGTGTTACCATCAAAATAGCAAAACTTTGATAATTTTTAAACATAGTTGAAATGCAAGCTACTGGTTGGTTAACTGGTGCAACTGAGTTTGATTACATATAACAGTAGTTATGTTGTCACTATTTTTAGGTAACACGTAATCCAATTTTTTGTTACTTATAACCAAAAACTTTTTTCTATGTAGACCGTCGGCAAGGGTTATTTTATTGATGCATTTTATTGTATGTCTCTAACATAATAAGGCAGATTTCATAAGCCTTTCATATCATAGTCATAATCTTTCTGTCCGATTAGTAATATTCAAAATTCAAGTTATGCCGTCAGAACTTCAGAAGTAAATAAATTAAATAATCGTATCGAAGTCTACCTTGTTGTTGTCGGTGGCCGCTATGAGACTAGTAAATATAATATACACGAATGAAATGGTTCGAAGGAAGCTACGGTCACAAGAAAAGAAATCAAAGTTTCAATGGCTCAAGTCTCCTTGGCGAGGGTGTAAAAACTATAATGTAGTATCGGAAACCACGAAACTCGATCTGTTTCACTCAAGTATCCCTAATGTACGGCGATTATTATCATCAGCATTTTTTGAGCAATAATTGGTTGAACTAGATGCGTGCTGTTTGATGTCTGTAACTAGTATCTTAAGTAGTTTATTCTGGTTCGATCAGAAATTCAAGTAAGTTGTTCGTAATTCCTAAGTGTAAAAAGTTATATATAAGTGGAAACATGTAATGGGCTAAATTTTGATTTTATTTTCAATTAATATTGTATCTTAACAGCTGTTGGTTTTCCCACAATAAATAAATAAAAAAATTTCGAAAGAGAACAATACAGTTCGACAAGTTTTTAATACAAAATTATGATTCGTAGTCAGTGTTCAGAAAAATCGTTTTACAAGTTTTCATTTTTAGGTTTCTGTAAAAAACTCTAATAATTTTGTCCTGTCCATCTGTATTTCCGTCTGTCACGACTCTTTTACTCGGAGACTGTTAGCTATATACACCGTGTTCAAATAAACATATTCCGAATAAATAGAGTGTTCAGAGCTTATCGAACTAAACAAAAAATTGCGAATAGGCAGGTGGCGCAAACTAATGGTTACTGAGAAAAAAATATTACACTTTTCTATATCCCATCATTTTTGTTTTGGCAATGGGTAAAAACACATTTGAAGTCACAATATCAAAATAATGCACTTACACTTGCAAACTCAATAAAACACCATGAGACTGCAGCGCGAATTGTAAATTTGGACAAACACTGGTTGTAAATTGACGACCGCTTAGCCTTTTTGGACAGCGACCCTGCCTGCGAAGCTAGAGGTCCCGGGTTCGAATCCCAGGTCGGGTCAGTATTTATATGATGAATATTAATACTGGCACCGGGTCTTGGTTGTTATATGTATGTGGTGTCTTCGCTTGGTACCCAAAAGACAAGCTAATGCTTAGTTTGGGACCTAGACGTTGTTGTGATTGTATGTGTTATTATTATTATTATTAAATAAAACAGATCGCAAAATCAATGACCGACAATCCAAAGATAATCGAAAACGTCGAGCTGAGGAGACATATAGCAGACATATAATCTGTCTTAGAAAAGTATTAAATATATCTTAATATTAGGGCGACCAAGCATTTAGGTAGACAGTGTTGTGGCAATTTTTATTTACTAGTTGAAACTTTTGTTTAACTATGAAACTATGTTCACCCGAACACGGTGTGTACGTCATAAAGGAAGGTAAGTTTGACCTATGAACGGCTAACAATTGTGCCATGACAAACAAAGAAAAAATTTTTGACGTTGGTCATACATGCGATTGAGGGACGAAACAAACAGCCTAACATTAACTTATGCGGTACTTATACACAGAACGTTTTTTAAAAACGATATTGAAGATTCAAAATAACTTTTTAATTTATGTTAATAATTGTTGAGGTTGAGTTCCTAAATTCCTAAAAAGTGTGTGTCCTCCACACTTTTCAACCATGGGGCGGAAAATTCTTAAAAAAAAGTTAGTACGACTTATTACAAACAATTTTTTTTCCATTCCACCAGCCCATTTGCCATACTGCACACTACAGGGTGAGGGGCCTTAGCAAACTATTTAAATAAGATATATCGAGTAGTCTTTGAGATATATATTTTTAATACTTATTTTAAATTTACCCACGAACTTTCATCCCGATTACGAAACCCTTCAATTTGCGTGGTCCACCACGCACTTGACTGTTTTTTTTTTTACTGCTGGTAGCATTTCTTTATAGCGATACTTCCTAAATCTCCCTAAACGGAGAGAAAGACGGGATCATTTATTGACATTATGTTGCACAAATATTAACCACAAGTTTTAGTCGACATTTCTATCTTAATATTATATCAGAGATTTTAATATGAAGTAGTTTCATATTATAACATTGAAATACAAAATATAGTAGAAGTGTGCTCTAAAAAAATCAAGGGAGTTATTTAAAAAAACCGTTAATATATAATTGTAATAATAAATTATTACTTTATTTCATGACTCACGTCACAATGGATGCAAAAGTAGATGCGAATCGATATTTTAGGTCTTCGGATACTGTCTGAAGGTGCCTTTCGGTTGCCGTGTGGGTTTAATGTTCTAAGTCGTGTACATTATGAAGGTTGTTCATGTCATTTGGTATGTCTATCTTTAATGTCTTAGTTAAGTTAAAATGATTATGATCAGTTTAATAAGAATTATATAAATCATAAAAATATATTAAAAAAAATAAATAGATCGTGTATAGTGTTTGTAACTTCTCTTAACACATGTTAAACAAATAAAATACAAGAGAACATTAGATTTAGAAAGAATACAATCGAAACAGTAGTAGTAATAATAAAATATTTATCACAGGCATTTTATGTGAATTTATATTTCAGGTTTTCGCGGTTGATATTTGGGGCAAAAATAGGAAGTAAAATAATGTTCGTTATTAGTAGTCAGAACACAGAGCCCGGACTATAAATATTACTTGGAGTGGAGTAAGCTATGATTGTCATCGTATTTTATCTTTGAAAACAAAAAAAAAAAACGGCGAAGATGTAATAAATAATAACAAAATTATACCTCCATATTAGATTGTATAAAACCCGACTGTTTATTAACTGAAAACATAAAGAAAGTGATCGAAGAAAGCTCTATAACCTAGATGATACAGAACTCTCATTGCACGAATCAGACTCGCACTTGAGAAGTTTTTTTTTATAGTTATACTACAGCAATTCGAAGTAGTTAGATAAACCGAGAGTGGAACCTTGAAATCGCTTCCGACTTAAGTAAGTAGACGTTGAATTGCCGACTGTCGGCCGACTGTCGGCGATTGTAATACATTTTGTTCCCACGCGGTAAAACGTCAGAGCTATAGATCGCTTTTGACAAACAAAGTCCGTTAAATCCAATTAGAATAGGCTGGTTGACTATATTTTCAAAATTATTTTATATGTTACAGTTTTAGGAATATATCAGTCAAATAAATTAAAAAAAAATTATTTGCAAAGTCTTGAATGTTTAAAATGTCCTGATAAACAGAGAGGGTAAAACCGCATGGTGTACTAGTCTGTGTCGTCAGTCCATTAAAATAATGTGAAATTTCGTTTTGCAAGGAAAATGCGGATATAAAATTTTAATAGCTTATTCCACGTTCTTCAACCGAATATAATTTTCATTATAAATTTTGTTATCGTATAAAGTCAATTTTTATATTTTCTTGGTAAATATATTTAATAAAAAAGATTATATTAAGTCAACCTAAAAAGATACACATATGCTGTCGCAAACTTTTGGTTGCAACTTTTAAAGAGGAACAATTCCGTAATATATGATTTTTGCATAACATCAACCGTTTACGCAGCGCGCGCAACGGTAGCTCTAAAAAGAATATTTTTTGTCGTTATTGCAACATTTTACATCAATGCTCCGCTCCTATTTGTCAAAGCGTGATGTAATAATAGTTCATAGCCTTCCTCGATAAATGGACTATCCAATACAAAAAGAATTTGTCAATTCGAACCAGTAGTTCCTGAGATTTGCGCGTTCAAACAAACACACAAATTCTTCAGCTTTATAATATTAGTATAGATATTAGTCAAATACCCTATTAGAGTATTATTTGCTGTAAAAATCAAAATGTTACGTATTTCGTATTAGTACTACAGACATAATAAAAACTCTAGACTGACTGCCAGTGAACAACCAATGAAGCACTGCAATGGCGACTGTGTAATGTGTCAGTGGAACTTCGCAACCCATTGGCGGTTGATAGACTTATAGTATGAATGTGTTGAAGTTGATGCGTGCGTACATAGTCTACTGACTTACTAGGGGTGCGTCGGTAGTTAATTAGCAATGCTACGTCCGGGTATTCCTAGTAAGACAATTTGAAAAAAGTTCAAAAACAAAAAAAAATCGACAAAAAACGAAAAAAAATCGCAATTTTTTTCCCGATTTTCATTTTGGGAGCCCTATATCTCGAGAACTAGGTCCGAATAAGAAAAAAATAAAAAAATAGCCCGGGGTAATTAGACGGGGTGTCGATTGAGACTAAAATTGTTAGAATCGGACTACTGGAAGTAGTAGTTAAGGGTGCCCTTATTTGGAAGTTGGATATGCGTCGGTGTTACATTTCGTACTAATTCGGTTTGTTCGATGGAAATCTCGTACAGAATGTTATATTTCGAAGTTTTAAGCTTATTCAGATACAGTTGTGTTATTTTTTTGCGAAAAAAATTTATTTCGAAAAATATTATCCAAAATATGTGTGTTTACTTTATTCCATTAGGTTCATTTCCAATATCGAAAGAAGTTCGTGCGAAAGCAGGGGATCCGCTGATTTTTTGGGATCGGTACTTACATGATATATTATCTACAGTTTTCGACTTGAGGCTATATTAATCGTGTATAACATCAAACAAATATTTGTAATATTTGGGTACATTTTGAGCTATTTGATTAAAAGAAAATCAGAAAAACGTTTGACTCCAGACCAGTTCCAAAACTTGCCTCTATTTTGTTGGAGCTCGAAGCTGGAAAATATGAATCCCATTAACGATACCTCACGATTAAGACAAATTTTGATGCGGCATGGTTTTTGGGGATTGATGCTAAGTAGATTTTGGCATCGATAGGTTAAAAGCTATTCGAAATAATATATTGGTACTAAAAGAATAGAAGTGCTTGTTGCTCAAAATGACATGGTCCCCTGATTTTATTTGTTTTATAAGAAAATCGAGTTCTTATTTCAGAATATATTATGCGTAACATTCTATGACACACAGTTAAAGACATATTTTTGTTACAATTATCCGTTTTTTATTACATAACAATTAATTGACATAATATAACGGACTTTAGTTAAAAAATTTGGGAATGGTCAATTACAATATATTAAGAAAAAAACACATCAACAACGTTGGCCTAACCATTTTAGAGAAATACATGTATATTTACTGCAACCCTCTTCCTTTCTCTCTGTTGGGCTATAATTCTAGAACATGGTCAAAAACATACTATGAAGTCATACTTAAGTAATGCAAAAACCTCATCAAAATTGGTCGGATAGTTTTTGACGAAAATGGCAACAGGCATACACACAAATACACACCCAACCCCTTATCCCAAACACATATACCGTCTTCTTTGCGTCATAGGTAAAAATAACAGTTGACTATTACCACAGAATACAATTACAACGTAGTAAAACTCTAATAAACTTGAAAATGCGACAGGATTTGAATACGAAACGTGCCGCATCTCGTCTCATTATACATTCAGATAGATGTCTTAATATTTATGGGTATGTATGACTTGTAGTCCTTTCGATGTCAAGATACTGTCAAGCAACTAGTAATGATAGATGAACCAAGTTTGAAATATTCTTAATGTTGCATCATTTTCGCCTGTATAGATTCTGATGATGAATGTGAATATAGGTAGATACCGCATTGGTCGACTCGACCACAAAAATGTGAGAAAAAAATATACTATAGCGACTGAACATACGCCACTTGATGTTTTGACATATTCACAGTGAAGTAGAATTTATTGTGGCGTGCATGTGAAATTTGTACTAGAAAAGCAAATATAGAATCTGAAATAACATTTCATGTGCAATTTAACAAAATATTTAATACAATGATATTCACGTATGGTCTGTCTAATATTTGAGTCATCACGTGCCATCTTGATGATTTTCACCATGATTCTTTTATTCCAGGATTTAGTTTTGGATGCTGTATTAAATGCTGGATATCTCCAACTAATGAAAATGTTTTATGATGAAAATTGTATTTACCGGACATGCACGAAGCAGGTCAATCAATGGCTAATCTCGTTAGATAGAACGAGATCACGTCATAAAAATTTACAAAAACAATTTTATTACCTGAGCCTGTCGTGTGAATGTGAAATGATAGCCTAGCACTACAAGGAAATAAAAAATGTTAATATGAGAATAAATGTTTAAAAAAAAACTGTCAAATATATACAGATCGTGTCAATGGCGGACCTGAAATCGCTACATTATATGTATACCCCTCTACCCTCATGCTTCACTGCGTCCCGTTGACATCTAAACTGGTTATTGCGACGCGACTTGTGCCTACTTTCGTATCCACCATAAAGTTTGATTTTAACCGTACTTGCTTTATATACTTACTATCTTTGTTAACTGAAGACATAAAAAAAAAAGAATTACAACATTATATTAGTTCTACAGTTGAACACAAATATTACCTAAGAAGCAAAAATTGACAAACATTTCCTTTAATAAAATTAAGTATTTACACATATGGAAATTCGTTAAATTTAACATAATAGTTAAAGCGAGTTATCACTCGAGTTTAAACATTATTTATAGACATTAAAAGTATTTTAAAGGTTTGTTAGGCCATATTCCCAAAATTATTTTTTTCTTGTACCTACTTGTCTCTTTTGCAAGCGGTTTTTATCCCGAATTTTATTGTCATAAAAGCTTAATTACTCTGTCCATTGTTAGCATTCCGTACTCAAAGGGTAAAAAACGGGACCCTATTACTAAGACCCCGCTGTCCGTCCGTCTGTCTGTCGGTTCGTCTGTCACCTGGCTTTATCTCATGAACCGTGATAGTTAGACAGTTGAAATTTTCACAGGTGAAGTATTTCTGTTGCCGCTATATAAGCAAATACTAAAAAACAGAATAAAATATACATTTATGGGGGCTCCCACTCCCATATAACAAACGTGAGTTTTTGCTCGTTTTTGCTCGATATTGATAACAGTAACAGATAGACGCTTTAAATATTCACAGAATATTTAGTTATATATTCACTTTAAGAATAAATAATTAAATTAAAATAAAACAAATATTTAAAGGGGGCTCCCATACAACAAAGATGATTTTTTATTTTCTATTCACATGCGTATGCGTAATAGTAGAAAAAGCCAAAGCCTTACGAAGTTTACTTTAATTACTAATTGTAGAACGAACGATCTTGACACCGTGTTTCCCGCGCACGTCATGACAACGGGCTTCCTCCTTTCGATTGGCCGTTGCACAAAAACTTCCTTAGGTCATCTAAAACTGGAGTCGCTCGTAACTTTCCAAGTTTCTTTGTCGAAATAATTACATTTTAGTTTTTATATAAGTATGAAATAGGATAATGTATTTTCTAAACCTGTATACGTGTTACTACACGTTATTGTAGCAAAATCGGTAGTTTTAGATTACCGTATCCCAAAATGAAAAAACAAAGTTTTATAACCTTGTTGGCTGTTTGTCTATCGCGAGCGTTTTTCACATGAACACGTGGAGATATCAAGTTGAAATTAATAGCCAACGCTTAAGTCTACGGTCGCTAGGAGTTATAAAAGATCGGCTCCTAAGCCAACGCCATCAAAAATACAGCTATTTACGCCATTATGTTAAATAAAAGTACCCTTAGGGTCTAAGTTGGACTCACACTTGCCCGGTTTGTATAGTTTAGATAGTTTAGTAGTTAGTAGTAGTAATTTTGTTAAAAATGATATCAATCTTACGAAACACTTTACATATAAATTGAATTTTATTGCACAGAAGTTATATTGAAAAAGATAATATTATATCCATAATATTGTATCCACAGTTATAATTTTACTACCTTGAGGTTAAAGGCAATGAAAGTCTCAATGGACGGTGCTTTGAACAAAATGGTATAAATATCGTATACTAACTTACCGCTCGCGGCTTCGCCCGTGTGGACTACACAGTTGTAATGGGACCGCTAAAGGGATGCGACGCACCAGGAAATTGTGAGACTTTCTAGAACATTCTAAAACTTAACTACCTAAGAAATCCTAATACCAAATTTCATATATCAATTAGTGTATATTTGGTCTACGGCGTATATTTTTGTGCTCACATTTTTGTTACCACAATGCGGTATCTATATTATGTAAGTACATCCATGGTCAGACAGACGAAGTCGTAGGTGATATAGTTGTAATCCACTATAGTCATACCTGAACTCAAAACAGGTACCCATTTTTAATTTTTTGTCTGTTCAATTCTTTGTTTGATCTCTGTTGGAAATACCATAAGTTGTCTAGGTTCGAGTGTTGGGTTACGCCACCCATATATGCTCATTAATTAATTAATTAATTAATAATAATTCTAGTTAGAGGTCATTGTACTCGTATTATTGTGTGTAAGAGGGTTCATAAGTTAACTGATCGAATGGTCGAGTGGTTAGAGACCCTAACTGCACAGCCAAAGGTCGCGAGTTCGATTCGTACTCGGTACAAATATTTATGTGCATAAACAAGTTTATTTCGTGTCTGGGTATAAATTATTTATACATACGTGTACTTGGTGGTGGACTTAAGCTCCAAGCCCCCCTCCTCACCCTGGAGGAGGACTAAGCCTTTGCAGTGGGGTAAAAAATTGGCTGATGATAATGATGATACGTGTACTTACATATTGTGAAAAAATATTTAAGAACGTATATCAGTTGTCTTGTACCCATAATACAGGTTCAAGCTACTCAGAGACTAAAAGACCGGGTGTGAGGATGCGCTAGATGCGATAAATAATACCTGGGACATCTCATACAGTGCTATATAGTCCTAAACTAAGCATAGCTTGTATTATGGATACTAACTGATTAGACTTAAATATTTTTTAAACTATTTACGTACTGATATAGTTATTTTACACCCAGATACGGAACAAATAGACATGTTCATGTACAGAAATATTTGTCCTGGGTGGGAATCGAACCAGCGACCTTTGGGTCTGCAGTTAGGATCTATGACCGCTCGACAAATCGGTCAGTCGGATTAATAACACGGTAAAACACATAAATCCTCTGTGAAATTTATTTACTCTATGGTAAAACGTAAACGTATTCTAGAGCAAATCTCGTTCAGATGTACCTACGGTAAGTCTGAGGCCAGCGGTAGGCGACACTCGACCAAATTGGTCGAGATTACGCACTTCCGCCGGCACTTCCGCCCGATAACGGCCGGACAAGACGCGGTCGCCACAAACTACTGCCACGTTATTATTAACGGCCCAATAAATATATTGTAAAGTGTTATATTTAGTGTTTTGCACGCTATTGGGATAATCGTAGGAAATGTTATTGGTATACCTAACCCTTTTCTAACGCCACTGTACAGCATTTTTTGCAGTTACTTACAGCTATTATAATTACAGTGGACTTTAAAGTTCAGTGGATGCTAAAGTTGTACCTAACGGAGTCGTACGGCTGTTGTAGACCCATTGTACTATTGTTAGAGGTTTTTAGAGCTACTTAAGTAGCTTAAGTAGCTCTAAAAGCTGCTTTCTACTCCCCTCCATGTTTTTCACGATTTTGTATTAATTAGTTATTAATCATATTACAGAAAGACTGTTACGAGACTGACTTTATGTATGATGTTGTTTTTGTCATTTCGCTTTTGCCTCCTATTTCGTCTGCTGTGGAGTACTTCGGTAGCTTGCGTCCTTTGATTATATAATGTCTGGATGGACCCTCTCAATATAATATCAACAAAAATTACAGGCCAACTTTTACATACTTGTGTGTGGGACTCAACAGACCACATGCTCTTGCTACGCCACATTAACCATGTATAAACCGTCTCTGTTATTATATAACCGAACCCTTAGGTGATATTTTTATCTACTTTTTTGACTGTGACTTTCTATCCAAACCTTATATAATTAAAGCTTGCGTTTATGTTCGAAACTGCGTATTCTTTTTCTTCTTTTGTTTTTAAATTTGTAAATGTCTCCCGCTGTTACGATTTCAACACTGTCTTACTTGACGAGACTATATCACGATAATAACAATTTGAACAATATAGTATCAAATATTATATTATATAACCCCCTCGAACCCATTTCTTCGTAAAAATTCGAAAAGTTTTATTTAAAAAAAAACATTTTTATTCTGACATTTAAAGTACTTTCTAATCCGTGAGGCTACGTTGCATTAGGGACAATCGCCTTAACGCACTTTCACGAAAAAGGCCACATACCTAGAGACGATTTGAAAGATATTTTCAATGACAAAATCAAAGATTTTTTATTCAATATAAAATGTGTACAGACACTTATTGAATGTCCAAATTAATTGAGTGAGTACAGCTCGCGCCAAAGTTCTAGTTCGTTATGAAGCCGAAGCTAATAGCGTCGCAGGAATGTCATTGGTCGCAGTGGGAAAAATGAGTGCAAGACAGTCGAGAGTGGACACCACACCTACGCAAAACGCACTCGCGTCAACTTCAGAGCGAAATAAAAGTTTGGCGCGAGCAGTACCAGTTCGAAAAATTAGAAGAAAATAGACCTAAATTAACACTTAACTCATTATAAATAAAAACAATACGCTTTTATTGGACGTAAAAAATTGATACTTCCATATCCATAATATTCTTGTAATATACGAACACCCTACACAAAGGAAATAGTCGTTCGTCGGAGGAACGTGGCTTGGACCGGAAGTGACCGTTCCCACGAGACTCACCGTTCTACTCTAGGAACCGTTATTATAAGTACTGTCGGTACCAATATGAAAAAGCTAATAATTACACAAACACTTGAGCTTTTACGTATTGTCTATTTAATGGAGTTAATTACAATACAATCTAAATACAAACTGAACATTCACTCAGTGTCTTTTCCTATATAAGAAAGCCATGATTATTGCTACGTATGTGGTATTTTTATCACTTTATACATATTAAATTGATATCAAACTAATAGGAGCTTTAACTTTTGATTCATGCAGTAAAAGGATAGATCAAATATCATTCTATAGTTTGATTTTAAATACAATGAAAACTCGATTATCTGTGGCTCAGTAATGTCAAATGTGTCAAATACATACTTGGAAATCACGAATTTGGAAATTTATGTAAAATGGCTTTTTGTTAAATAAATTATCTTAAACACTGTTGCACCTTATTGATTCTAAAAAGGATTTATTCTAAATAGGTACATTAGATAATATATAATATAATATAATATTTAATCAATAATTCATAATCAATAGATGTATATGAAACACCAGTTTATATTTTAAATTCGGTATTAATATAAAGAAATTAATTTGACTCTTTAACGCTACATACATTTTTAAATCTAATTGATTTATTTCAAATTAATTATTTTATTTCAGTAAAGGAAACTTATTTTAAGATTATTTTACTAATTAAATGTTAATTATATTATTATCAAAAAAAAAATAGTCCACTATTCTTTTAGCAGATTCTGAAGGGCTTAACAATTTCAACAGGATATAATTTGAATACCTATTCCAAAGTAGGTTAAGATTTTATACGAGGATTCGCGATTATTATTCGGAACTGCCCTGGGTCTCCTTGCTTAGGTATTTTGGACTCATAGGTTACAAAAACGCACAGAAATACAAAATAGCACAGCCTATAGGTACCTACCATATTTTGCCGCCTAACAGAAAACGATAAAGTTTCGGATTTCGGAGGGGTCCTTCACTGTGATATTCAACGCAATTTTAGTTTTGTTCTCAAGGGATATGAGGTATCGCTATTGAAATAATGGAAACACATATCAGGGTCCTTCCCGTCAGTACCCTAATGGAGGCCCTTGGCCCTGGGCACCGTAGGATAATGGGCCCGTATGACTGAGGACTATTTTATTATAACAGCCAAAAGGAGTATTTAACACGTTCATTGCATTATGAGGTCGAACAAGCCACATACGTGAGTTTTCGCAGGTGCGTCAGTCAAAATCGCTTTGTTTCACTCTGTGCGGGGGGTGCCTATATTAACATTTCTATGAGTATAACAGAGACAAATATATAAAATTGATTCTCTTGCGAAGCTTATGCTAACGGCGCAGTAAATACGATATGAGGTTGAATAGATCTCATACGCACTGAATAAAAGTTAATTCCGTCTAGTGCGGGGGAGGTCTTATCTGCCTCAAGAATTACAGGCCTCATACCCGCATGGAGTGAGGCGCGGGCGGCGCGGGCGCCACGCATCCAAGCATTAGTGTTGTGGCAAGAATCGATACGAAAGAACATTGTCGTCCGGCGCACACGCATTTTTACGATTTATAAGTGTACCGAAAAAAGTAATTGGTTTTCGTATTATGGATCGATCAAGCCGTAAACATTGCAAGAAGAGACTTATATTAGTCGATTCAGATTCGTCAAGTGGATCTGATGAAGTGAAACAGTTTAAATGTAGAAAAGTGTTACAGAGGATTACACCAACCAGAAGTTCTCCTGTGAAAAAGGTAAACATTTTGGATAATGTTCAAATTTGCCCCCCGTCTACTGCAAAGTCGCAAAATGAGATCGACACTGATTCTGAATCCGATATTTTGAGCTCCAATGAAAAATACAGGAAAATTTGTCACCAGTCCAAACAAGACAACAAATTGTTCGTTAGTCCAAGTAGTGGTAAAAAATATGGTGTTCTCAAAAATGCAGAAGTACAAAATCCAGGAGTTTTATGTAACCCAAGTTTGCTCACACCAACTCAAAAATGTAAACGAGAGAATAACTGCAACCAAAGCCGGGCGTCTTCCCCTGATTCTTTGAATATTTTTGGCGAAACAAGCAGGTGTTCCTCTTTGAGTAATATTTCATATTCTAACTTGTTGCCCGTACAGTTAAGTGAAGAAAATATGCAAGAATTAATAAAATCAACTTCGTCAAAATATACTAAAACTGAAAAACAGGAGGTAATTAATAATAAATATGTCTTTATTCATTCATTTGAAGATGAAAATACCGGAGATGCAAATATACCCGATTCACTTACAAAGAATATAACAATTAAAAAACATGCTGTAGAAAAGCAAACAAAACAGAAAGAAAGACATCAAAAATGGCACCAAGATGACTATAGACTACAACAAGAAGAACAGCAAAAAGAGCAACATACAAAATATACAGATTATCGAAAAGAATACCGAATAAAACAGCAAAAACCTCGGCAAAAAAGTCACCAAGAAGAACATCAAGAGCAAGCGAAACAGCAAAAAGAACAGAAAAATCAAAACAAAAAGCAGGGAGAAGAATGCCAAGAGCAGGGCGAAAAACATCAAGGAAAGGAAGAGAAATATATACAGCAGGAAGAGGTACATCAAGAGCAGGAAGAGGTACATCAAGAGCAGGAAGAGGAACATCTAGAGCAGGAAGAGGAACATCTAGCGCAGGAAGAGGAACATCTAGCGCAGGAAGAGGTACATCAAGAGCAGGAAGAGGAACATCCAGAGCAGGAAGAGGAACATCTAGATGAACAGCAAGCAGAACATGATACAGAGAGTGAAAATATAATTCAAGTTACTCGTAGAAGCAAATTTGACGAAGAAGATGAAGACACAGATATTTCGATTGAGAGCTTAGAATTAACGAACGTAGAAGTAGATGAAAGTGAATCAAGTGAAAATGAACTGGAAACCGACAACCAAACGAACGTAGAAGTAGATGAAAGTGAATCAAGTGAAAATGAACTGGAAACCGACAACAAAACAGCTGAAACAGAAGGTATTGACAAAGAGGACGGTTGGATTGACATATCTGATAATCATGGTATTGATTTCGACGAGAGCACCCTTGATAGTGCCATTATTCCTCACCTAGGTAATAAAACACCTACAGACATATACAGGCTGTTCCTAAGCGATGAAATTATTAATAAAATAGTACAGGACACTAACAAGTTTGCAGAGAAGTATTTCGAAGACAATCAAAATAACATAAAGGCGCAATCTCGTGTTAAAGCATGGAAACCCACTGATGACGAAGAAATGAGAAGATTTTTTGGAATCATGCTTGTAATGGGTCTAAACAAAGTACCACATCTGAACGACTATTGGTCTAAAAAGTCAATATATAGAAACGAGTACATTTGCTCTACAATATCAAGGGACAGATTTTTGATTATATTAAAATTTTGGCATTTCTGCGACGAGTCAATTGATAATACTGGAGATAAATTATATAAAATTCGCAAAATACACGACATGTTGAATTCTCGATATCAACAAGTACTTCGTCCTGGAAAAAATATAGTCATTGATGAATCAATGATACCGTGGCGCGGACGACTTATATTTCGCCAATACATCAAAAATAAATCACACAAATATGGCGTCAAATTATATAAATTGTGTACTCCCGAGGGATACTCGTACAATACACTTATTTATACAGGCAAAGAAGGCAACAATCGAGAACAAGAGCACGGCAAAAATACAGTTTTGAGACTAATTACAGGGTTAGAAAATGAGGGTCGTATTGTTGTTGCTGACAATTTCTACTCCTCTGTTGGGTTGGCTGAAGACCTTTTAGCAAAGAAAACTTTTTATTGTGGTACCCTCCGATCAAATCGTAGAGGACTACCTAAGAAGGTTATATCCACAAAATTAAAAAAAGGTCAAATTACAGGAAAAATGAATCTAAAGGGCGTAAAAATTATAAAATGGTTTGATAAGCGCCAAGTTTTAATGATCACGACCTGCAAAGGCCACAATGCTGTTTTAGTAAATACAGGCAAGAAAACAAGAGCCACTAACGAAGACATTAAAAAGCCTACATGTGTTCTTTTGTATAATGAAAACAAAAAAGGTATAGACTACAGTGACCAGATGTCTTCCTATTACTCGACTTTAAAACGAGGACTAAAATGGTATCGAAAGGTAATGGCAGAATTTTTATTTGGTACTTCTCTTGTGAACGCCTGGATAATTTATAATATGGTTAATAATAATAACAAAATGACAAAGAAAGATTTCACGGAATCAATAATTGAAGCACTCACTGGACGAAGTATTTCTGAAAGAGGTATATTACCATACTTTTATATTCATACACATACACATTTAAATACTTTAAAACTAAAAGTGGCGCTTATAGACACCTAACGTAAGTGTTTATTTCAGGATTTCCTCCGGGCAGATGTGCTGATCATGTGCTTCAAAAAGGGGGTCAACGAAAGCGCTGCGCAGGTTGCTATGACAAATTAAGGCTTACGTTAAATAGCACTCAGGCTGCAAAAAAAACTAAAAAAATTGTTACATTTTGTGTCCAGTGTGAGAAATCCTTCTGCTTGCCCTGTTTTAATGAAAAACATTTTGATTGATATCACTGAATAAATATTTTAATACAATATTATCGTAACTACACTATCTTTTATTCCCATCTCTAGTCGTGAGACAAACCGAACTTTCTTTCAGTGCGATGTGAGGCAGAAAAGATGTCATATATATTTTTGTCTTTTATTCAATAATGAAATGTCATAACTATGGGCGAAGCTGGATTCAAATTTAACAACTATGTAAGTTTATAATGGTAGAGCTTCAAGGAATTATTGTCACATATGGGCTATATTTAAGGTGTTTTTTAAAAACAACATTTTGTGAGGCCGAGTCGGTCTCATGCGCACTGCAAAGAAGTTCAACCTTGCCTCGAAAAGACCTCATACGCATTGGCTGACAGTCAGTCAAAATTGGCGTCGCAGCTAGCGTGTTAAACAAGATTCTAAAATATAAACTGTTATGTTCATTTTTTTACAGTCACATTAAATTCATATGCAACTAGAGTTACGCTCGCAGCTTCGCCCGCATGGACTACACAGTTGTACCGAGATCACTAAAGGGGTGCGACGCTCCACGAAATTGTAAGACTTTCTAGAAAATTCTGAAACTTAACAACTTAAGAAATCTCTATACCAAGTTTCATCGAAATCTTTAAAAGTAAAACAAAGACTTAAGACACCGTCGTCGTACTATATTTCATCAAAGTCCGTTTAGCCGTTTTAGCAACAATCCCACAAGAACCGTGATTTTATCCGAGATAAAAAATAGCTTATGTCACTCTCTACCTCATAGATTACATTTATGCAAAAAAACACTTCGATCCGTTTCTCCATTGCTGTGTGATTGACAGGCAAACATACAAACTTTCATATTTGTAATATAATCCGGAAAAGTACTTGTATTCCTTCAAGCATTCACTACACATGTTCATTGTAGAAGTGCCCTTCTATATAGCTTGAGACAAGCAACGATGGTTGTTGTCGTCCCTTGCATAGATCCGCCAATTTCAAAAGACGACAACAAGCATAGAGGCCCAAGGAAAATCGGTTATCGGTTGGTTATAGTTCGCCTTAAACTTTATGGCGGATAGGAATACAACACTATAGGCGTGCTTGCGCAGGTATAATCATATAACCCCGCTCCACTGTGTCCCGTTACACCTAAAACTGGTTACAGCGACGCAACTTGTGCCTATGTTCGGATACGCCATGAAGATGATTGGAACTGTATCTGGCAAGAACTAGAGAACCCCATTAATAGCCAGGCTCTTAGGCACTCTGAAGTGAGCAATGCAGAAGTTGGCACTGCTCATTATTTGACTTTTACTATGAAAATTGTTTCTTCTTCTCATAATTTCAATGATGCGAATTACCTACAACGGCAATTAGTTTAGCTAATAGAGTTTCTAATGTTTTGTACGAGAATTTTATATTACAGTGTACAGGGGTCAGTCCAATCTATGTTCGTATACCAATTATAGTATAGTAATAAAGTTCTTAACATGGGTCATTTTTAAACAAAAATGGACAAACAAAGCAATAAAAATTCAGATTTATTCGTCCATTACCCAAATTTATTCAAGCAACTCAAATAAATCTATTCATTCTAAACGGTGCTTGCTTATTCTAACACGATGCTTCCGAAAACAGTCCAGTCAGGCAATTCACTCGGAAAATTCGACACGGCCATTAACGCTCCGTAAATCATCGGTATTAAAATCGATGTGATTGTTTCGAAATTAGTCTTTGTTTATAATACTCGGGCTTGTAGCCTTGCTGCCAAATTGTTTAGTCTACGCAACGGGCGGGCGTCGCGACGGCGGCGGCTACGAACGGCGTGCGTGATCCTTTTCACATCAACCTAAAGTATGCCTGCTGCTAATGAGTAAGTCAAATAACAAGCGAGCGAAGTTTAAGATTTAGTTACTATGGGTTAAAAATAACGACCGGTTCGGGTATCGATGTACATACATACACGTGCATTGCTTCATACGAGGTGCGTACAGAAAATCGGTCTACTGTAAACGTCGCGTCGTCGCATTTATTTTGTATGCCTTTTTCGATACATATATGAGTCAGGCAACATTATGTCATTTTGTGGCTAATCTAGGATTTACCTCTCAGTTCCTCGTTCGTAAATACTTACTGGGTAGGTATCAACTCTAGAATGAATTCAGTTCACCGATATAATACGAGATGGGCTATATATTTACCAACGAGATTGTATTTACACAGAAAGAGACTAAAAAAGGAGAGTAAACAATTTTAAGAAGTATTTTAAATTATTTGAAGTAGATTTTCATTCTAAGTATTAATATTAAAAGTCGTAAAAACATTCTTTCCAAATTAGGTTTACTTAATACACTTAATATATTTGATTCAATTACAAGAAAATTGTTTAAAAAAATGCAAGGATAGGTACCTACTTAACTGAAATGCACTTGTATAAATCGTACTTAACCGCTTTTTTAATGAAAAATTAATCTATAAAGTTGATTATTGTTTTTTTGTTATACATACGTAAACATAAGAAAAGGTATCCTTAGTTAGATAAGTACCCACTCGCAGAATCGTAGATTACTTTTGTATCTACGATTTATTTTTTATATAATATAATTTTATGTCGAAGTCAAAGAGAAAGAGTTTAAAAAACAATACTTAAATTACGCTTAATCAAGAGTCATATGTCTGTAATAATTTATAATGCGTGGTACAACAAGCTATACAATCATAGAATTTTTAACTTTCCACTATCCGAGGGAAGTTATTGGTTTGGGTCCGTTTTTCGAAAATCGAGTTTACAACAGATCTCCACGTTTTGAAGTCCAGGAAAGCCATTCTGACAATTTCCGGCTGAACGTCCGTATGTGTGTGTGTGTATTTGTGTGTGTATAGATAGACGTTGATCTGATTACTGATTAATTTTTGAAGTCAATCAGTCGAGCTGTTTCAAAATTATTAAAAATTTTTTTTAATTTCTAACGTTTTTATTAGATAACTTTGAGATTTTCCAACCGATCTATTTATTAACTTTTATTAACTGCGGTGAATGCTGTCAAAAATATGAAAATCGATTGACGCGTTCAAAAAATATCGCAGTTTATAAATTTCCGAAAAAGTGTTTTTTTAACATAAATTTGAGATTTTGCGACCAATCAATTTTTGAATTTATACAAAAAATTTATGCTTACAAATATGCATAGATTGCCGTAAATTGCATTGAAATCAAGCAAAGCGTTCAAAAGATGTCTCTGTTCAAAAATTTTCAAAATAACGTTTTCTTTGAATATGTGCCTTGTTTTTGGTTTTTGAGCTCGAAGAACTCTAAATTTATAGAAATTCTATTTTTGAGCTTGGAGAGATCAGAAAATAAATATTGTGAGCTCAAAAAGCTCAAAAAACCATAAAAATCGATATTTTGAGCTTGAGCTCAATAGCTTTCTAATAAGGATATTTTCGAGTACTTTGATCTCGAAAATAGCGGGAAGTTTCAGGGATGGCCTGAAGGGTCAACCGATTTTTTCATTATAGTTTTAACCATAGATGATATAATCCCAGAAATTACGATTTTTTTAAAAACTAAGTAAGTAAAAGTTTAGTTAAAACTAAGCAAATATTCAATTTGAACGGAGACGATAATTATGTCGCGTCGTTTATATCGACAATTCGGTGGGTTTGTGGAGTAAGCTATCTTCTACGATTGCATCATTGTGAACCGAAATACCTTGGTGTGGCGAGCGTGCGCTGCGTAATCCTTCCACAATAATTTTAAAGAGTGACTCACTTCCTTTGTCCTGGATCGAAAAGTTACGTCAAACTTATGTAAATTATAAACTTATGTATTTTTTTATTTCTCTGTCAGAGCTCCTTCGCAACTAGCACACATAATACAATGTGTAACGTAATAAACTGACACCTCGAAAGTAGTTTTTTTAAGAATCGGTTACTGAATCGATTTCAGCGATTGTAAAATAGGTATTTTTTTGCTAAAAACAATTCATCTAATATATAGGCACCCCATCGTCCAACTGTCGTTAGAAGTCGTCGTCGTCGAAATAGGTAAGAGTTTATGGCTTTTGTGTGTTGCATCTAAGTGTGTGTGGGTAGATATGTACATTTGTACATACTATTCGCCCACAACGAGTATAAAACATTTCTTACAAAACAAAATTAAAACATATAAAAGTAATATTTTATTTTATGTGTTATGTGTATTATAAATGAATATCATATTTTAATTGGGACGTTTGAGGATCTCTGTTGTTCCTGATACAACTTAAGTAAAGCAGCTAAGAACTCTACAAATGGTAGTTCAACCGTTGTATTGCTACAAAAAAACCAATTGTACTTTGCCGTTGCACTTTACATTTACAAATGTATGTAATAATTTTACATTCATATGATTAATGACAAAATACGACTGGTTTGAAAAGCCCTCCGATCGTTCTTCTTTCTGTTTAGGAAGATTTAAGAAGCACCACTATATCAAAATTGACTAACCGATTGAACGAATGGTTAGAGACTTTAATTGCTGAGCCAAGAGTAACGGGTCCGATTCCCGCCCGCGATAAATATGTTTGTGCATGAGCATGTTTATTTGTTCCGTGTCTGGGTGTAACAAAGTGTATATATATGTTATTAAAAAAAATTTAAATATGTATACCAATTGTCTAGTATCCCATAATACTAAGAAAACTTACTTTGGGACTTGATGGCCCTGTGTGGAATGTCTCACGTATTATTTTTGTTAAAAATGTCGTTTGCAGTAATAAACCTCGTACGACAGTATTTTTTAGCACTCTGATTTACACTCCACAAATTGAGAACGAACCCAACCACTAGTTCCCCTCATAAATGGAGTTGTTCATATCGTCTGTTCTGACCATGGGTTCTTCCAAACCGTCTTAACGTATATTTGAAGACAACATACCTTAAGTTAACTGCCAATTAGCGATACAATAATTGAATAATGTAGTACCCGCTTCTAAAAAAAAACAGCAAGTGCTTGAAACTCGATATTTCTATTAGAATGTGTATTATATTTTTGGAAAGGATAAAAAAACAAGAAGTTCTGGTATTTTGTAGGACGATTCCCAAAAAACAAATAATTTAAACTCCTGTCAAATATTCATAGATTAGACTAAAATACTACAAAATCTTTAATTGTATCATATTTTGATTTAACTTAGATTTCAGTTTTAAATATTGATTTATTATAATGAATTATATAACACACGTGCACCATTTATTACTATAACAAAACTAGTTCTTAATCAATATCTTACAAATTTGATAAATTGCTACTGTACATTCTAGACGAATCTGAAGATTGTCCAGTTGTGCATTTCGTCTGCGACATGTCAACGTGTAATTTGTATAGCGTGCCCACAGTCTGTTCCGCGTTCGGGATATTTCGGAAGATGACTACCGTCTTCTATGTTAATATTTTATAACTATACTTGGTAAACTGAATATTGACATTTCGCACTTACCTATTGAATTATGTAATAACATAAGGTTGATTATTGCAAGTGTATTTTATTATCACGTTCATTTTAAGTCAACGTATCTAGCATTTGAAAAATATAAAACACCATTAGAAAAAAATTAAGATTTAAATGACAATCTACATACAAAAATTCACTCATAACGCGAAAAATCTGAATAAGTTTACGTAAAAAAAAAGTGTTCTCGAATAATATTGTAATCACAGTAACTGTGAAATCGATGATAAAAAAATCACAGATCTCGTGCTTTCTTGACTTTATGGCGTAATTAAAATGACTTTATTTCATTAATGCATTTATAAATATAGGCTCGCCATAGCGATCCAGCGCGGTAATGCCGCGAGCGTTATGGGTACCTTTGCATCAGGTTTGCCAGGCACTGGTTAATTTTAGCTTATATTATTGTATATATAGACCTTACATAAATTGATGTATGATAGTAGGTATAAATTTATAAATTAAAAATCTGTGAAAAAAGATTAACGTGGAAAGTAACAACTACGTACAAACATTTATTTTATTACATTACATTGTTAGGAATCATTCATTCATCTGCCGTTCCGCCTGACGCTCACTCCGTGCGGCGCGACGTACAGTGTGGTACAGTCCTCTTTGGTGTATATTTATTTAATGTATTTAAATAAATAATACTAATAAAAATGTAATCATTTGTTTCCTGCGTATTGGAGCGTGTTCACGAAAATGAAGAAAATTTTAAATTGGTAAATCAAGACTTACGAAGGGTTAAAGCGCCTCCATATTCAACAGTTGCACGTTGGTGAGCCGAATTTAAGATTGGAAGAACTACCACCGACAGCAACCCAAGAGCGCCCTATGACGGCAGTTACCGAACAAATTATTTAAAATAATTGACAAAATTGTTTTAGCGAATCATCGTGGTACTGGTCGTTTCACAATTTCAAGAAATGAAGATTTGTTTGGATTTTTTACAGCAAGATCCTGGCGAATTTTTGGCTCGATTCGTAACTATGGATGAAATATGGCTTCGCCATTACGACCCTGAAACGTAACAGCAGTTTATGACTTGGAAAAGTCATCTCCAAATCCTAAGAAGTTTAACGCATTTCCATTCGTCGGTGGGATCATAAGCTCTCTTTTCTGGGACAGCCAAAGGGTGGTAATGATCGAAAACCTCAGTCATGGAGCCACTAATACGGGGACTGTATATGCAGATGAAATTAAAAAATTGCCTCACGAAATACCACAAAAGTGCGAATTGACTAGAAGCCCTCTTCTGCGTTTATCGTCTAACCACTCATACTCTACCTAGCTGGTGCAAGATGACGAGTTTCAGTCCGCGAGGTCCTCATTATCCCCCGCGAAATCCTCACGCGCCGGTCTTCACCCCGCGAAATCGCTTTTGAAACTTTCGATACTGTGAAGTGACATTTATGACTCTATTAAAACCAACGCTGCTGTCAAATTTATTCACTCTATGCGAAATAGACAAGGAACAGTGCCCGTGGCCAACCAAAATAATGCCACCGCGCAGGGCCACGCACCAGTCCAGAGTTGCGTTGGCTACCATTGTAGATACTGGCTTAGAATTGATGGAACATCCTCTATATTCACCGGGACCTCGCCCCTGGTGACTTTTATTTCTTTTTACAGTTGAAAGAGCACCTCAAAGCTCGAGTATTTGAACACAATGAGGCAGTGGTCGCCGCAGTACTAGATTTTAGAGGCTCAGGGTGAAGAATTTTTTAGTAGAGGAATTTTAAGATAGAAAAAAGATACATCAAGTATATTAATTCAAAAGGTGACGTTGAAAAATGAAATAAGTTTTTTTTTAAAGATAACTGCGCCTTAGAAACTCCCGCAGCTCTTCCGTTTCTACACGTTTTGGTTCTTTAGATTTGTTTTCTCGAGATTTTAAGAAAAATCACGACGTCGCAGTTTCACCGAATGAGGTGATATAAACAACATTTAGAGAATAAAATGAAGTCATTATCATTACTCAGCTATACCCACACATTGATAGTTGTGTTAGGGCCTATGCAGGAAAAGCTTAATAAGCTCTGGAATCTTTAGAAATATAAAACAATAAAATGTCTAATGAAAATACTGATTTATTTATGAAACATCCGTTACATTTTTACTGCATTATTTAATGTTTCATAATTCTTAAGCATGAAACTTAATTTTTAAGTCGTGCGGTTGGCCGCAATTCCGACTTACGAGTATATAATATAAAGTACGGATATTTACGCATGTTTACACTCCGGACCGAGTTTATGACGGGCTTTCACTCCAAGTACGATCGTCAGATAGGTACTAAAATACGTTTGCGGTGACATCAGTATTTTGGTTTACTATCGTTTTAACGTTTTATTTACAAACATAGGTGTAACGGCTGGAGTATAGCATAGTGCAGTGCATTGCTTATGAAAGTGTTTCGTTCGATCATGGGGGTCAATACACGTTATTAAGGGTGCGCCTTCTGTTTAAAATGATTTGAATTTACGCTGTAATCTTAGTGCTTTAGTTGATGAAGGTGTTATGAGGCAATTTAAGAGGTCTCGTCTGAATTGGTATTGATGGATCGATTGATGGATGGATTGATGGATCGGTCTTTCTAGACCACTCATGTCAGGGAATACTAAAATGTGACTTTAAAACAAAATAATAAGTTTGTCCATTTCTGCTTTCCGACTGCTGCTCAGACGACTTGGAATCTCAAATCATGCTCAGATAACAAAGTCTTTGAATAATGCGTGTTGCGGAAGTCAAACGTGGTCCCACAATGTTAGTATCGTTATCAAACTCAAAATCACACAATGCGGTATATTATTCGGAAAGAGCTATAAATTCCCGTCAAAACAAATTGATGGCTATCATGAATCGGACACTGTAGCGTAGTACGGCATCGAATTAGGTGGAAAGATGACTTGGAAAGCATCCTCTACCAGCGTCGGTTGCAGGTGGCCCAAGACCCTTCGTTGTGGAGATCTAAGGAAGAGGTCTATGGTCAGCAGTGAACGTCTGGCGAACTGGCGACTGAAGCAAGCGGTATCTATAACTTACCTTATAACTTACATACAATTCCAACATTTTGGTGCGCTATTAAACTTACAAAAATAGCAAAATTTTGGTAATTTTTACACAAAGTTAGTTAAAATGTAAGCTACTGGTTCTGACAATAACACAACTGAGTTTGATTACTTATAG
The DNA here is from genome assembly GCA_949709985.1 of Luffia ferchaultella. Lineage (NCBI taxonomy): Eukaryota > Metazoa > Arthropoda > Insecta > Lepidoptera > Psychidae > Luffia > Luffia ferchaultella. The sequence goes on from OX453246.1 coordinate 5,648,783, forward strand.
CAATAGTTATGTAGTCACTATTTTTAGGTAACTAGTAATAAAAATTTTTTTTGTTACTTTTAACTAAAAACATTTTTCTGTGTAATGGATAAACTCTACCGCGGATAAGATTCCTGCATATAGACTTCGAAACGACATCTCATTTGTGTATTGACACAAAAGTTACAAGTAAATAATTGTGTAAAATTGACCATTTAGCGTTTGAGCATTTACACTTCACATTACAACCAATAACTATAAATATGTTTTCTTGCAACAATTTACGTTTGTCTATGGATATTAACAACACGATAGTTTATATAACATTTGGAATACAACACCCTAAAGCAATCTTGATCGTAAACGGCTTCTCGTATTTCACGAGGCTTCCAAATTGATTGGTCACATGATTCAATACCAATCAACGCCAGTCTGCACTCGGAAACCTTACGAATGTCCGCTGATTGAACCTCGATTGAATTGAATACTTGCTCTGTACATAAAATATTTATTAAAAGTATTCTGCTGTTTTTTTAATCAATTAATATGTTATTAAACGTTACGTTTCACGTTTCAGGGAATCGCAGCGGTTCGACGAGATCGAATTTCGTTTACATGTTTTGGATAAGGCTTTCGAATTCATACCAGGTTCCTGATCATTTGAAAGCTATTGTATTGTTCTATATTTTAATGTAATGACAGTACATTGTCAGTATATTCATGAAAATATATTATAAGTTGAGTAGAAATAAGGAAGTAGTACATTGTAATCTCTTTCCGATAAATAAACTTTTTTGTATTTTGTTCTTAATATATTGTCATACCAGTCTCTGTCAAGAAGGTGTTGATTAATATGCCAATATTGGTGTTCATAGAACTCAATTTGATTCAGTCACATCTGAAAATTTTCAAACTTTTGGGTAAAACTTAAATTCGGCCAAAGGTTACAAATACGACCAGAACCGGCCAAAACGTCTTGTCCGGATACATAAAAATATTAATAGTAATACATGGGACTTCCCACACAGCGCCATCTAGTCCGAAAGTAAGCAAGTATTATGCTTGTGTTATGGGTTACTAGACAACTGATATACATACGGAAATATTCTTTAAAATATATATATATAAATACTTCTGCGAAGACACCACATACATATAACAACCAAGACCCGGTACCAGCATCAATATTCATCATATAAATACTGACCCGACCTGGGATTCGAACCCGAGACCTACAGTTTCGTAGGCAGGATCGCTACCCACTAGGCTAAGCGGTAGTCATACATACATACATACATACATACAATATGCTGGTGTTTTAAATTGAGTGTTTTAAGGGCATGTTCGTGGTTTTTCACTATCGTACAAAATAAACATAAAAGCATTTTGAAAATAACCAATGGACAAAGAAAAGTCTAAATTTAGATTTCTTAAACTCATACATTTATCAAAGTAATATTACGGCCATTACACCTATTTCAAGTTTTATCGACTCAAAAAAGTCGCTTTATAACACATTTCTTTATTGTAATGCATGTAGGTGAATCACATAATCCTAATGCCAAGCTAAAAAAACTTCAATTCAGAGTAAAGAATTCATACTTTATATAATTATTTGTGTCGCCTATTCACATAATTTTTTAATACTCATATATATTTACTAAAAAAATGCTTTTTCTCAAAGATGTTACGATATACGATATCTTGCACAACCTTCTTTGGAATAAATCATACTTGCAGTACCGGACCAGAAAGTGTCCTGCAATGTTTTAGCAGGCGTGCTCGAGCGGTCGAATATGTAATTTGAAAATGGAACGAACTCTTTTAAACCCGAACATTGATAACTAAAGAAGCAACTCATCTAAGTTTTAATTCAATTTCCAACTGGCACGACAAAGAGAATCCGCCATTAAATGAATTTATAGAAGTAAAAAAAAAGAAATCGACATTGGAACGCGGCGAATTGGCGGCAAAATCGCTCCGGACCAACTGACCACCAAAAGTCACCACTAGTGGTCAGTTGGCACTTCGATGTCTCAACTGGCTACCAGTGATCAAATGACACGATAGTATTCCCATTTCACCACCAGTGATGTGAACTACTGGGGGTCGATTAGGAACAATTTTTAATCTTATTTATGAGTCCCTGTAAGTTGACTGTCGTCGAGTAGGCCTTCGAGTCCGATTAGACGCTGCGAGCGTATACATAAGTTAATAAGATAATTTTCTAAATTTTATTACAAAGGGGTTTACAAACAAAAATAAAATATAAAAATCGTATTTGGGAAATAACACCTCAAATTTTAATTTTTATAGATTTTCATGTTATTTTCATTAAATTGTAACGCGTAGACGACGATTTTATACGACTTTTTTGCGTTTATTCAGCATGGAACACATACTATTTAAATAATAAGACAATTTTTTGTACATTTACAAATATACTATATGCCTCGTACGTTTGATTTTTCTGTGATTGGTATTCGCAACCAGTTCGCTAAAAAAAAACCTGAAAAATTTATTGTTTCGTGCTTACTCAAAAACGTATGTTTGAATTTATTTTTTACTTATTTATATTACGTTGTTATATATATTGTTATACATATATTATGTTGTTATCTAAATTAAATATCATAGATTTACTAGATAAATAGGTGATGTATGACTATGCATTAAAAAAATATAGAATATATTAATGGTTATTGAGTTGACCTGAAAAAATAGTGCTTTTCATTTCAAATCAGTAGGGAGCCTTACTTCATTACGTATGATTCTTAATAGACATATACCACTTTATTTGTTGTTTTATTATAAGTCAGAGGAAAATTATACATGCTTCATTGTCATTATTTGCTGGGGTGAGCAAATAATGACTGGGGTGAGCCTCCAAGCAGACTATTTCTAACGGTTCAATTGTGTATTGCACGTTTTTGTATTAATAATAAAGCTTAAAGCCTTTATCTTTATAATAATAATTGAGAAATTGGACTGCCAAATTGCCACCAGTGGAGAGATTAGGTAGACCATTTCACCCCTAAATCTCACCACCAGTGGTCAGTTGAAACGAAAAATTTCTCAATTCACCACTGGTGATGAATTGGGAAAAAATTACTCCCAATTGACCACCAGTGGTCAGATGGGAAATTTTTTGTCTCAACTGACCACTGGTGGTTAGATTTGGTGGTGAAATGGTCCGGAGCGGGCAAAATTACCTAAACAATTTTTATAATTATACTACGATCAATATAATTAGTTTAAGTTAACTTTACCTACTATCATTATTCAAAATGAGTTCTACGAGTGATGAAGACATTTTAACACCACGTGAAATACAAAAAGCTGCAAGAGCTATTTTTGAAAATTGTGTACAACCGAAATCGAAGGACAGATACATGAAAAAATTTTCAATGGGAAAACGAAAGGAAATCTAAATTGTTGTCTGAAAACGTTTTCTTAGCTTATTTTGGTGAAATAGCTACAAAATTAAAACCTTGTACACTTTGGTTATTTGTATTATGTTCCATGTTAAAATGTACGATACAAATAAAACATAATATAAACTTGAAACAATCCCTGGAAATGTCACAAACTAATACCATTCCTGGGAAATCCACTTTCAATTTTCAAAAACTATAGCTTTACTAATTGTATTTTTAAATAAAAAATTTATGTAATTGTTTTAATTTACACGCATCTTGGAGAAAAGTACGTAATTTGCTTCATGGATTCATCATCATCATCAGCCCATTTTTACACCACTGCAGGGGCTTAGGCCTCCCCCAGGGTGAAGAGGGGGGCTTGGAGCTTAAGTCCACCACGCTGCTCCACTGCGGGTTGGGAACTGTAACGACCGCCATCTATTGACAGCGTCCGGGACCGACTGCTTAACGTGCCCTCCGAAGCACGGTGTCAGTGATATTGTGTACTTAAGTCAGAAAAACTCATTGGTACACGCCCGGATTCGAACCATGGCCTTATAAATTTGAGACAGGTTCGTTGCGCTCTGGGCTATCACGACATGGATGGCTTCATGGATTGTAATTCTTGAAACAGATCATATTATGATACCGCGGTAACTGACTAGGTAGGTATGTATCTACATCAAAACATGTGTAAGTTCGGCTAGATATTATTTAAAGATATTTTAGCATTGAATAAAAAAAGTTGATAGTAGAAATTAAAACTCAGTGCAACAGTGATCGGGTCAAAACATAAAATATTTTTTATATCGTAGGTCACAGAGACTATTAATAAAAAACTGCAACGTATATACAAAATTTCGTGTCCATGCTATTAACTGTTGAGGAAACAATCTCGGCTTCAGCATCAATTCGTGGTAAAATCATGGTTAACTACCAAAATGCAACGTATATATAAAATTTCGTGCTCGTGTTATTAACCGTTGAGGAGTGTCATCATAACGAGACAACCCTGGCTGCAGCATCAGGTCATGTTTATAATTTTAGTATATTGTCATCGAAGTTACATATGTCTTCCAAATTTCAGCCCGATAGGTTCAGTGGAAGTAGGTGAAAATCGTGTTCTAAGTTTCCATTCCATACTAACAAGCAAACAAACAATCAAACAAACAAACAAACAAACAAACAAACAAACAAACAAACAAACAGGTGGAACTAATATAAGCGTGTTAAAAATAAGACTTCCGGACAACATTAACCTTAGTTGATCATTATTTACTCATTTGATTTCCGCCCTCTCTTCTAATTTCGTCGGAAACCGAATACAGGTTTGTTAATGCAACTTTTTCAGATTAACTACATTAGTAGATGGTTGGATACCTATATAAGCAAATATTGCTTATCGGTTCAGCCGTTTTGGAGATTAGCCCGAACAGACAGACAGACAAAAAAAAAACGTATGTCACTCCTGCCAACCTTTGACAACTTCCAACCTGCGAAGTGTCATTAAAATCGGTTCAGCCGTTTTCGACATTATCTGGAACAGACAGACAGATAGACACTATGTATTCATGTACAAGTATAGCCTATATTATTCTTAGAGAATTGGGCTATTAAATACATAAAGAATTTTTCAAATCCGACTGGTAGTTCGAAAAATTTACGCGTTCAAGCAACCAAACAAACGAAAAAACTAACGAACAAACAAACTCTTCGGCTCTATGTATTAGTATAAACATCAGAGAACTAATTGTAGCACGCTGCTAGTATAGAATAAGTAAAGAGATACCTACATCTTGAAAGATTTAAATCTTTATTAAATATCACATTTCAATTTAAATAGCACATTAATTTTCAATTCTGCTGCTTTTAAAGTTTTAATATTAGCCTTTCTTTTGTTTAATGTAGCCTATTTTCGATTTTAATAACATCAAACGACAAAGTAGCGTTCAAAGATTTTTATTTCGACGCCTCTTTCCGTGAACTTTAATCGGAACAGGGCCGTTTTCGGTTTTGATCCCACGCCTAAAATAAAATATCATATTTCCTGTCAGTCTCTTTCTTCTTGAGTTTTTTTTTTGACGATACAGTTAAGCTTTTTAAGGAACTGCGCCGCACATGTTTGTTCAACATCGAGGTTCCTTTACTCCTGTTTTTTTTTTGTGTGACACGAAAAAGAACAAGCATGAATAGATAAGCGATGTCGAGAAATATTGCTACAGTATATTATTATGTATGAAAGAATATACACTTTGTCCATACTAACATTATAAATAAAAAAAAAATCATTTATTGTCGGATGCTAGCCCCATAGTTTTTACACGTTATTTACATATTATTAGGTTATTAAAACGAAATAGTACAATAAGCTAAAATATTAACTTACAATTATAACAATTAATTAAAGCAATTAAAGTTTAAAACTAAACAATCAATCGTTTATTTGACATGCAGATGTACCTAATGGGCCATAAATGGAGAGTCCCATTCATTAATTATTATTTATTAATAGGCAGTAGGTATATAAAAATCGCTGAAGCCGCTGCAAGCCAACTCAGACACTTCATTATTTATTTATTTATTTGTTACAGACAAACTTCAAAATTACTTATAATTTAAAAAAAAAATCACCTGTAGTAAGCTACATGAATAACATGGGTTATATTTTATTTTCAAACTAGCTTTTCGCAAGCGGTTCCGCTAGCATGGACTACACAGCTTTACTGGGTCAGCCATAATTTTTTGCTTACATATAGTTTATAAATTCAAGAGCGACATACGTTACTTTGTATCTCGGAAAAAGAGGTCCCAGTACAGCTGTGTAGTCCACGCGAGCGGAGCCGCAGGCGGAAAGCAAGTGTACAATAATTTGTCTAAAATATTTTATACTTTATTACAAATGTATGCTAGCTATGTCCGCGATTTTGCCTACAGCCGCATTTGGTTTTTATTCATAACTCTTTTCACACATGTTATCAGTTTGTGAAACTCCTCTCTTCATTACTTATTTATGTTTCCGGAGCTAAAAGCAATAAAATAAACCTTTGTGGTTTTGTCAGTCCATCTATCCATCTGTCCTTCTGCCCTGTCACATCCTCGTAATTTCTACATTTATAAAAATATTAACACGCTCACTGCGTAACAGGCCGATATCAGCCTGTCGCGGTACTTGAGCTGGTGCGAACGAAGAAAACTATGTCCCTCTCGCGTGTGCGAAACTATTATCTTAGGTGTTTGTAAAAATTCGACAGAGACAAATATATATTTCATCTTGCGGTCAAAATTGTAGGTGTTCTCCATCAAAACATAACGGCAGGCTTTTATCGACCTTACACGCACTGACGGTGAAAAAACATCCGCGAGTGCGGCAGTGGGCCTATTTCGGCCCGCCCTCCCAACAGGCAGCTGGCGACCCGATACCGCACAGAGTGCGTGCCCCGCCATTTAGTGTTGTGCTATCTAACTGATCTGACGTAGCGTTCTATATAATCAACGATGGCAAGCAATAAAAGAAAAATAAAAATTTTAATAAATTTAATAAATTGTGCAGTGTGCTACGACAGACTGCGAAAAACTTTGAATAGTACCCAAGCAAAAAAAAGTAAAGAAAATAAAAAAATATTGCAGGAAATGCAACCAAAACCTTTGCGTAACATGTTTCCAAGACAGGCATAAGTAAATAAAAACATTTTTCAGTTTTTTTACGATAATTCTGTTTTGTTTTTGATATCCCCTCATTTTTCTCTGTCCCATCACTACTGAAAGTACTTTCTAGTGCGGTTCAGGTCGATATCGGCCTGCCGCTTTTCCTGCTTTATTTCTCATTTCCTGTTTGGCAGATCCCGGGGCGAATCAAACCTAAGGAAGTTGGGTTCAAGGTCATTCTAACATATAAAAAAAATTGTATACATTATGTTTCCACGAAGTTACAGCAATTTAATCTGTCCTAGTGCCGGTGGGTCTAGAAAGTTCTGCCACGCACTGGCGGAAATATTATTGGGGGCGCATTTTGGCCCGCCGCCGCACCAGATGAAGAATTATGATTTTACTTGCCGCAGTAAACGTCTTAATGAATGAAATTTTACACGTATGTTGAATAGGCCTAGTTGATATTTAAAATGTTCAAAACGTACCTCCCCCTTATTGCGAAGTGGAAATGATTTTTTTCCGTTTATCCCATCACGTGGAGTATAGGTACCATTACAAAGCTTTTTTCTAAATGAAATAGAAGTTTTAGCTTTAGTATTCAGCTCAAGAATTTCTATACGATTTATAGAATAGCAATATATCTGTGTACATATTACATAGATATTACAAAAATAAAGTCAGTAATACAAATATTGTTTATTAATTAATACTAATCAGTAAACTATCGTTGGTTACATACACTCGTTCCCTCACAACTTAGTGCAGGTATAGATAGCTTCACAAAACGGTTGGATTACGTAACACAGCGGCGACGTAATACGGCGTAACATTATACATGTAGGGCGCATGCGTGCGCGTAATAGTAAACGCGTTTCTTAATCGCAATTAGTTTTCTTCATGCCTTAAGTTTGTGTGTCCAATCGATGCACGATGGACGTAGTAAGTGATAGTAAGTTTATGTGTTGAGGGTTCCGTACACAAAGGTCAAGGCTGTTACTCTGCTGTCTGGCTGTTCGTCCGTATATCACAGGCCGTATAGCTCGTAAAATGACGAGAGCGGTCTAATAAAAATTCTAGCCATGTCTAGAACTCATCGAGTAAAGAACAAATAATTTTTTTATTTTTATTATATATATTTTTAAAAATGTAGAAATAGGGAGGGGGGCTGTTAAAGTACTCGTTATTCGTCGTTTTATGACAGCTATCTCGTTTTGTCGCACTCGAATCTACACGTTAGCTCTGCGGAAAATGACAATCGTATTTTCACACAACATTGATTTCATGGCTTCCAGGGGGCGCTTTGCAAAAACTGTCATAGCTCCAAAAGCGAGAATAACCCACGCCGCTGTATCTGAGCGCTGGGCGTATATAAGGAAGTTAAGCTTGTTCACCGGCCGATATCTATAAAGACGAATATTATACGAAAATCGAACTCCAACTTCGAAATACATAGTTGCTACTGTTCCTTGCGGTACTCGTTAAGGTTACTCTTAATAGAGACGTAATTAAATGCCAGATTTTTACTCCAAAAAAAAAAACCCGTATTCGGTTTCAGATACCCATCACGGAACGTTAAAAGTTCTTGCAACGCGTGACAAGCACAAGCTGCCTATTATATTATAACAAAAGCGAAGGATTAATTCTGAATGGGCACGAGATATCGGTCATGCATCCCTATCTCCCATCAGAAAAAAATCTGAAATTCGGCGACGGGAATCGAATCCGCTATTCGGAAGCAGGCGCCATCTGCTAAAAGCAGTATCAGATACCGTACATAATAGAGTATTGCTTTACATGCGTCAAGCCAAAAGTTGTAAACGTAAGAGCGTGTTCACGCTCAATCGGTTTCGGATACCGTGTAATTTAAGTTATCGAGATATCTGTGGTTGTATTCTCAAGTAATTTGTAAACACTTTCGCAGATATATAATTATATAATCATGCTTGTTTCCCAGACGAGAGGCATAGGCAACAGATCTACAGTTCTTGCCATGTATATCACATCAGTCCATTATACTCCACTGCGGGGTTTAGGCCTCCCCTCGAATGAGGGTACTTGGAGCTTAATCACGCTGTTCCGGCAAGTAGTGACAGCAACCGGGACTGATAACTTAACCTGCTATATAACGAGGCATGAAGTCAGTGATAATTGTGTATCTACTTAAGTCAGAAAAACCTCATTGCTTTATGTCGATTTCAGGAATTCGAAGCACGACCTTCTGAACAAGAAGCGGGTTCGCCACCACTCGACTAATGTATATATGTTCATGTTGCCAGAAATGCGAGGCGCACGTCATATTGCGCAGATCTGTCGTATTTCCCGCCACAACGCTTCTTCATACATCATACATACATATATCACAACAATGTCTAGGCTCCAAACTAAGCATAATAATAGTCTAGGCTCCAAACTAAGCATAATAATAATAATAATAATAGTAATAATAATATTCATCATATAAATACTGACCCGACCTGGGATTCGAACCCGGGACCTCTAGCTTCGTAGGCAGGGTCACTACCCACTAGGCTAAGGGATCGTCTTGTAATTGTGGATTTTGTGACTAGCTTTAGAGCCGCACATATATATGTCTTTACATATTCCATATACAAAGCGAGGTTGTAAAAATTACTCTGTATTTTGAGATAAGAACATTACTGTTAATTTGAGTGTATGGCCACTTGCTGAGTGTTTGTCAATTTTTTATTCTTCAAACAGTGTGTGTCAATCAAAAAACGTTCTTTCTGTCGCAATGATTCTATACCAGAATAGGGCTCCGAGACGGATCATGTTTCCTATTGTGGGGCACACTCCGTCAGCAGGCGCGGGCGCACAATGCTCAGATACATCTTCAAGTATCAGGTTTTTGTCTGGAATCGACACCCTATTCTCAAAATGTACAGTCTTATTAAAATTTATGAAATAATTTGAAAATTCCAAATTTGCACGTGGCTGTTTCAGCTACCCGCGAGCGTCGACTGTAGTTCGCGCATGCCTATTTCATACATTTCTTACATCTGAGAACACTAAGTATCAAATATACGCATCCACTTAAGTTTTCCTAGAGTCTAATAGAAGCAAATGCCCCACAATCAGCTATCACACAAAATCAACTTTCTTGGTAACGAAGTCTTAAAAGCACACGTGTTTTCATTGAAATTGTTTCTTAAATGTCATTTTCTTGATTTTTCTATCACACGGTTGAAAAGCTAGAGAAGGGGGATAGATATGTTAATTTTGTAAAGATTTTAGGGGCTCATGTCTCGCGAAATATTTATCTAAATACAAAAGTAATTTAAAAACTATTTGCTACGTTTATTTTCGCCTGCTCCGTTGTAAAATCGACGTACAAAAAAAGATTATAAAACAAGTTCCTTTATAACTAAAATAAACTCTAGTAAATAAATCAAATTGTATCTCCCTTTAATTCAAAGCTTGGAGAGCCATCCACAAATAATGTAAATTGTTTAAATACCTATCTTTTAAATACTTATCTGTCTGTGAAATTTCAACAAAAACGGTAGCGCAGATAAAAACGTGTGATATACGGAAGGACAGACGTGCAATTATAAGGGTTTCGTTTTTATCATTTGGTTATCAAACGGTTTCTGGCACACCTTATGTATTTTTATAAAATCCTGTTGTACATTAATTTTATTCTTTTTGATCTTTATTTTTCCAACAACTTTATAGGGACATGTACCGACATAACTCTAATACAATTTCAATATAAACAAGTATACTGTTTACTTGAGTTTTTGATTCTCGACGTGATAGTAGATACAGTACGGCGTATTCTAATACAAGATGACCAATTTAATAAATATTTGAACCCATGACCTTACATGACATTTTACTGAAAAAAAAATGTGATACCATTAGTCTATTAAAAATATTTTCATCCATACGATATTTTGTCGATTATGATTAGAATTTAACCTCTGGAAATCACAATAATACCTCCTTGTGCGGTAGCCGTTTATCAGTGGCGTGTGGTGGGTTCAGAACATGGCTACGCCAACACGACATGTGAAGTTTAAAATCATTTTGGTGGAATCTTCAAAGCGCCCGCTGCCGCGCCGCCGCGCCCCGCCGCCGTTAATTATTCTAAGCTCACCACAAGCATGTATTTAATGGCAGTTTTAAGCACGATACCACAAAATCATACATGTAGTGGCTTTGAAAAAAGCCTGGTTTTGAAGGCTGTAACTGCTGCTGTTAACAAATGATTAAAAAAAACAGTAGATTTTTCGCTATTGCAACGAAATAATGTGTAAGAAAAAAAAATATTATTTGTATATTAAATCAATGCGTCTTTCCGTCTTTAAAAACTCATCAATGACTTCATTATAAAATAAACCTGATCGTTTCAGTTCTAAAAGTAATTCATTTTCTATCGCGATAATAGAAAGATTGGAAGTTCGTTCCTGACCGAAAGTATTGCGTAAATAGGTGTGGATTCGTTTCAGTGCCGAAAATGATCTTTCAGCCGAGGCTGTGCTCGTCGGAATAGTAATTATCAAGTGAGCTAATTTAACAATATCACCAAACGAATCTGTTAAACCATTATCGTTTAAAAAATCCAGCAACTTGAATACTTGTAAATTTTTAAGTTCTGCGGTGGAGTATAGACAAATTAATTGACGCTTTAATCTTTCTAAAATTTCTAAAAGTTGAGTTAACGAGTCAAATTCTTGTAATGGAAAACAATTATTATAATATTCAAATTTTGACGGCTCCATTAAATGCAAGAAAACTAATTTATTAATATCACTGTAACGAGTACGAATCTCAGCAGATACCTACGTTATCTATTATTTCAAAAAAAAATGCGCTTGTAATAAGTTTTAATGCAATCGACCCCACGTTTTCGTTTTAGTTTTGGAGCAGCGCAAGTCTCATAAACTTGGAAATATATTTCATCAAATTTTTCAGGAAACGTATTTTGAAGCCCCACTCCATCTGTGGGAACTTGTATATATGGGCGCGGGCATCATTTATATTTGGTTTATCTAGTTTTATCCATATTAACAGAGATGGCGCTGTCTTCATAAGTATAATAAATCGATTATCTCAATGTTAAAATTTGAAAAAACATTAGGTATTCTCTGTTTACCAAAAGAATGAAATTTTATAGTAGAATTCAAATGATTGTGTGATATTTCATGTTTTTTAATAGAGTTATGGATGTTATTAAGATATTTATAGCCACTTAATTTGGTTCAAAGAGTATTTAAATCTAATGAAAATAAAATACAATACCAACCATATACCAACAATAAAAACTGTTTAAGTGGGAACAACCAACTATCCAATTAGTTTTGTAAATTATTCTACTAAAATTACGTTTTCGATTACTTATGCTATCGACTAAGAATTTACGTTCTGTATAGGTTAAATTACTTATCTTGTTATTATGCAATAACTGCGATACACACTTCAATCCATTGCAATTCTCCGAAATTTCCATTTCTATTTTATCACAATGAATTTAACACAATTTTAACAGCACATACCAAAACAGCAAAGCAATTGAATGATTAGGTTAGGTGTTTACAAACATCAAACTGTCTCAGTTAATAACACGCGCAAACTTCACTTTGTAAGCCAGGCTTTCGAGACGTATGAAATTTCGATATATATATCAATGTAATACGACAGAAACGTGAGAGGGATGGATGCCAAATATCCTTACGTGTAAGAAAGAGACATACAGAAAAGCCATCTATTTCTGGCATTCGTGGAGCCGTGTCGTCCGAATTCGGCGAGGTCACTCGGTCACGTGTCGTGATAGGTCGAAATAACGCAGCCATTACAAGTTCGCGCGAAATTTAAATCCTCTCACTTCTTCTAACTCTCATTTCTGTGTTTTTTATGGAAAATTTTAGACATGCATGGCTTTTTGGCTTTCAAGGAAGATCCGCGCCTGCCGTTTATATCTCGACGGCTTGTCGCACACGGAACTAATACGTGGCTATGACTATTGAAGATGCTATAAAAAAAATTTGGTAGGCACTTTTTGTGTTTTTGAACGATCCAAATTTCATTACATTCGACTTGTTGAATATTAAACGTGTTATATATATTTATTTCATCATTTGTGAAGTTGCCAGAAGACAGTCGAATGTTTAGAGCCATCGATTTTTTTGTATAGATATTTGTATTTCTTTTTTTGTCTCTGTTTCTTTTTAATTAACAGTGTACGGATCCTTCTGGCATAAAAATATTAGTGTAATATGCTCGACAATTAATTCTATGTTTAGAGCGGTATCAACTAATTGTTATTAGTAAGTACATAATTGTGCTTTGTTAATTTTCTTATTGACAAAGATTTATATATCAGGTAGTTGGATACATGTGAATTCAGTTTTACTGCTTAACACGTCTAATTCCGTCCAGTAAAAAGCACAGTAAAATACGCGTTCCCAACAACTTGTCCTCCTGGGGAGACGACACCGCGTGGGGCCTTCCGTTTAGCGAGCCGGGAGATAATTTTCTATTTATATAGACAATCGATTTGGTAACAACTTTCTTCACAGTTTCAAACCATCTTGCTTGACTAGGCACACCCGGAAGCGTATCTTCGAGTCCAAAGCAATGGTTAGCAAATCTAAGATGTCATACGGACTGTATATATGGAGTTTGGGCATTAATGAAATAACATAACGATTTATTATCACAACTAATTTGTTCTCTCCAAATATGAAACCTATCTGACAGGTGAAAAATCAACAAACGACAAGGATATAAACGTCACATCTAGATCGGATGTTTGTAGTCTTGGTACTTAATACCTCAGAGGCCTCAGATAGCATAAATTATCAAGATGGAGCGCTCATATTTCGAAACGATCGAAAACGTGATCTAAATGTTAAACTCTAGTACAAATTTTACACGTGAATCACACAAAATTGTACTTCACAGTAAATATTTCAAAAGATCAAGTGGCGTATATTTGGTCTATGACATATATTTTTTTGTCCACATCTTTCCTGTCACTCGCTTGGACTACGAGAGACCGAGAAGTCCGAGATATGACGTGGTCAAGTGAACTTATAATATTCTAATAAGGAATAATATCTGGGACATCCCACACAGCTCCATCTAGTCCTAAAGTAAGCAAGTATTACGCTCGTATAATAGGGCACTAGACAACTGATATACATATTTAAATATTCCTTATAATATACGAGGTGAGATTTTAGTAACCGGCCAAAATTTTTCTAGATGTTAGGTATCATTAATAGAACTCATTGCGTAAATAAAAAATATGGATTACATTTTCATAATAAATTATTTTATCTACAGTGTTATTTTATAGCTTTTGGTGGCCTTCTTAACGCTATAGTAAACGTACGCGCTCGAGGCCTTGAAACGGAATGGAGCGGCGGGCATGAATGGTGACTAGAGATATTGGTTTTTTCGGGAAAGGTTTGTGTAGTCATATCTCAATATTTTTCTATATGACAATACTAAAAGGAAACAAGACGGCTATCGGCTTTCTACCAAAGATCATTATATTAAAATTTGGCTGGTTATTAAAATTTCACTCTGTATATGAGTACATGTATAGTTATTTTTACACCCAGACACGGAACAAATAGACGCGCCCGAAACGCAATGGCTTACAAGTTAGTTCTAATCATTATGTATATATCGGTTGTCACTATAACTAAATAAGCACAGCGTAAATAAATTTGACAGTAGCGTTTGGTTTTAATAGAGTCAGAAATGTCAGTTCACAATACCGAAAATGACAAACGCAATTTCGCGGGGGTGAAGGCCTCACGGACTGAAACTCGCCATCTTGCACCAGCCAGCTAGAGTATGAGTGGTTAGATGGTAAACACAGAAGAGCGCTTGTAGTCAATTCGTACTTTTATGTAAATAAGGATCAAATTTTATATAAACAAAAACAAAGAAAGGTTATTGATAAGACTATTTATGGACTTACGTGATGATTCGTCACAAACATTTGCGAACCATGTGTAACCAAGATAATGCCGCATAATAGGAATTGGAAATGCATTCATGTCACAGCTAATAAAAAGACAATAAGTGGTATTTTTTTAAATATTTTACTCATCAACTTTGCCTACTTGTTTAAGTTCGCTCTAAATCCGATGGTAGTTTTGATGCGACCTCCGTTTTAATAGCCAAATACGATTTTGAATATTGAATATAATTTTTTTTTACGATCCCTTTATTGTATGACCATAGTGTATGGCCGATGGCCGTGGTATATTAAAATATATTCCGAACAATGTGAAAGCAGGTTAGGTTTGGTTTTGTAATTATAGAGTGGTAAACAATTCACATGTGTTCAAGCTACAGCACATCCTAATTTGCACATGCGTGTCCTCATCGAATGAGGTTAATATGGCGCTGACGTCACAGGCGCCGGCGCCATATCTGTCCGCAAGAAATCCTATATATTACTTGGTTTAGCGTAGCATTGTATATTACACCATGCAGTTGCAAGACAAGTCTGACGGTGTACTTTTGATGCATCCGTATTAATGTTGTATTGTATGTATTTAAGTCTAAAGTATACGTTGACTGTATATTTCTGAAATATACGTTCCTCTGTACGAAGGATTTCTCTCAGTGTAGTATACTCAACTGCCTGCTGTTTTGCTTGAGTAAAATTTAGCTTTCTGTAATTAGATAGATAATGATAAATTATCAAAATTTGAAGTACAGAGAGATAGACGGGATAATCGACGTACTTGAAGGGAGCTATGCTTGGAGTTTCCCAATATTAAATAAAAATAATTCGCAACGAAACTGCAGAAGAACTGGACTGACCGACATAAGTAGCACAAAGTTGTTATTGGCAGGTCACATCCGACAACCGCTGGAAAAAAAAGATTTTTTTGTGGCGACCACTGAGACGGATTGGCCGATATACAAATGAGTAAAAAGGTTGTTTTACTCAATCTCTTGGCAGATATTCTTTGATAAATAATAAGCGAAAAAAGATTGTTGATTTATTGACAAAATCATTATCATCATCATCATCATCAGCCCATTTTTACTCCACTGCAAGGGCTTAGGCCAGGGTGAGGAGGGGGGCTTGGATCTTAAGTCCACCACGCTGCTCCATTGCGGGTTGGGAACTGTAACGACCGCCATATATTGACAGCGTCCGGCGACAAAGCGACAAAATCAACTAAACCGGTAATAAAACGAGACCATGATTATTATTTCAGATCGAATTGACCAAAACGGAAGATTTTTCGATATATATAATATTATGGTTTGTTAATAAATATTTATTAGTGTCACGGCGCCGGTCTCGAGCACCAGTGAAGTCATAAAACATGTTGTAATTTATCGCGTTCGTCACGCGACGACCGAGAGGACATCAGTTGCCAGGGACGGATTTGTCTCGAGATCATTAAATGTATACGTATATTTACTTAGTTAATTAACGACGCCCACGCGCCCTTTCGTGAAGATCTCGTCATATGCCTGCTATGTGCCTGTTTATTAGAAAACAGTGTATTCTGCACGTTCTTCATTTTTTTAGAGACACGGTTTTCATCTCTCCTCATTACTTGTCCATATCAAGACGAACAATTTTCGTGAAAAATACTGATAAGTAAAATAGGTCTTTTAAGGTAAGGTTTACTCATTTTTATTATTATTTCCATTGCAGTTATCTTTACAACTTATTTTTTGTTCTCGTTTTTGTTCTAGATGCCGTCTTAGGTTTAGCTTTCGATTTTTAGTTGCTTTTGGTTCTCAGTTCTAGTTTGGTTTGGTTTTTGGTTTTGTTGAGTTAAAATTCTTGTTTCCACTCTACTAGCCTAACAGCTGCTTGAATTTTTATTTGACGCAGTCTTAACTTGTTTCATCAAAAAAACAAAAAGAACATAAATTGTATTTTCAAATTTTGTAGATTTTATCAAATAAATAAATTGTATAGAGGTTTTAGATTAAACTAAGAATTTAATTGCAAGTGTTTGATTTATTTACATCAATTGTGTACGAACTAAATCCTTCATTCAGCATGTATGTAAACTCACTTTTGCGTACGTTCTTAAATTTCTTACAGAAAATTCAAACTTATTTTGAACTGTTTTTGCGCAGTTTTAGTTGGTCGAAAAATAAATACAGATATTGAGTACGAAAATTGAAGTTCGATATTTCAGTTGTTATAGGTAAGATAAGATCTCGAAATGGTGCGATATATTCTATGACGTGGAACACCCGGTTTATAGAAGACCGGAAAAATCGGTATCAAATGAACGCTAGTAACATAAGGAAAATAAATATAAATAAAATAACATATGTGTCCTCTGTTTTTTAATGTACTCGAAAAACGTTCGAAATGTACATCTATGTGCATTTTCATGATATATTAAAGATATGCAAAAGTACATGATATTTTTTTTAAATTTATGAATTCGAGGTAGATACTACAGTTATTTCCTTATTTCAAAATCCAAAGGTTTCGCTCTCTACCTGTCGTCAATTCCGTCTTTTAATTTTTTTTTAAATTCCATGTGTAAATGAATTCCTGATATATATTTTATCCTGCTATGACGCAGTAACTACGCAGTTTCTTTTCTTTACATAGAGATATTATCCTTATTATATTATTATTATTATTATTATTAGAGATTATATCCTTACTTTCGGAACTAAGATATAGCTAAGACCTATCTCGATTAATCATAATATAATATTACCTAGGACATTTCACACAGCTCTACCTAATCCCAAACTTAACAAAGCTTGTGTTATGAGTAATATACAATTGATATAATCAAATTTTTTTTTTAAATATATAAAAATTTTACACCTACACATGCAACAAATAGACAGTTCATGCACACAAATAATCAAATAATAGTCCCGGGCTGGAATCGAACCCGTGACCTTTGGTTCTAAATTTAGGGTCTCTAACCACTTGGCCAATCGGTCAAATTAGAATTTAAACAAACAAAAACTGCATCGATTTCGATGCCACAGAAAAACATCAGACCATAAAAGTACAAATACGCTCGGCTCGGTTCGCTGTTGTCTTACTCTATGTAACAGACAGACAAACAGACATATGCTTATAACACTCCTCCTTTTTCGTCGGGGTTTCAAAAAGTTTTTTTTTAACATTTTCCTCATACATGCAATGCATCTCTGTATATGATCACATGTGGCCTGGAGGAGTAGTTCTGGATATCATATTTCACGCGCTAGTAGCGTCGCGCCCTCACAATATTTAGAAGTACATATTTGTTTCAGAAAGTTTCATCCGAAGCAATGAAAAATTTCCTGTGCCACGGCGCTGCGGCGTAGGCGATATTTAATTTCTATAAGATTCTTTCGTTTGATTGATGGACACTAAATTTAATAAAAAATGTAATTATAGAAAAAATTGGGGAAAAAGGCGATTGGAAAAATTTGTTACAAGAAAAAACAATTCCGGGAAAGTGTCCAAACAAATTATTCTGAATAAAGGTTAAATATTCTTAGATTTATTATTAAGAATTAAGTTATATTAATTATTAAGTAATATTATTTGGTCTTAACTGGATTTCTTACATAAAAAGATCTAGAGTTAACAACGTGCTATATTTTCGTCTTAACTGTTTTGTCGCAACGGAACAGCAGTCAGCAGTAACTGTTTAATTTGTATTACACCATTTTATTGTATTTAGTTTATTTGTGTGATGTCACCGTAAATGTTTATTTCTATTTCTTATATAACCTATTTTATGTAGTAAGATATGAGGCTCTAGGTCTATGTGAAATTAAATGTTAAATAAAAATAAAAAACAAAAAGTATTTACCCCGTCGCTTGTATACAGCGCGGCAACGCGGCAAGCATCCTTGGTACCCTGAACCCATCGTCTCTTTAAAATTTTGTCATTGTCGTGAGCGAGTCGTGAGGGAGTCTACAGTGCAAGTATACCGTCTACGTCGTCTGCGTCTTGCTTAGTCGGGCAAAGTCATTAAAATACGAATTGACTAGAAGCCCTCTTTTGCGTTTACCATCTAACCATTCATACTCTAGCTAGCGCGTGTAAGATGGCGAGTTTCAGCCCGAAGTCGCGAAGTGCGCAAAGTCGCCAAACGCCGGTCTCTACCCCCGTGAAATCCCCGCGCGCCGGTCTTCAACGCCGCAAAATTGCGTAATATCGCTTCAATAGTGTGAAATGACGTTTATGACTCTACTAAAACCAAACGCTGCTGTCAAATTAATTTACTCTATGGGCAAACTTTACACACTGTGTCATGGCTAATATTACCATGGGAGATGTGACGTACCCATAGATATCGTCAATTCAAGATACGGCCATTCTTTACAGAAATACAGAATGATGTTGTAAAAGTTCTCATCCTGTACAATGTAATATTAACGCCGAACAACAACAACCGACTTATTATTCATACGCTTACATAAAAACTTAAAATAAAAAAAATTACTTTAAAGAAAGGAGCATTAATAGACAGCATATAGTTAATGAAGTTCTATATTTGTTATAGTTATAAATATAATCATTGTTGTTATTGTTATCACCTGGTAAGTACTCATTCGAAGTGTCTGAATATGCCGCCTATTAATCAATTAATGCTTCTTTCTTTATAGTGAAAATTTAATTCTTATCTTTTTATCATGTTTTTGAAGTCAGTCTCGGTTTAATTTTTTTTTTGTAAAGTTTATTTTTAAATTTTTAGTAATACGCAATTGTAACTTATTTGTATTTAGTATAAATGCGGCTTCTGAACGCGCTACTTAAATGAGACAGCGCCGTTTAGAGAAAACTGTCGACAAATCGCAGTGTATTATCCCTAGCTCCTAACCGTTAAGAGTACTGTAGCTTTTCTCAACAGCCTGTAATGATGACTTCCAGATCCAAACATCTGAAGAAAATAATATTTAACTTTTTTAAAAATTTAATTTAAATTATCACTTGTTATTACAAGTGCATATATAACTATATGTGAGTTGTGCAGCAAATTATCGACTTTCATTAAAAAAAAGTTAAAAGCTTTAGCGCAGCTTGATTGAAACCACATGATGCTGTCGAAACGACAAAATAAATTAAAAAACAATCACTGAGTCATTTGAGTCAACTAAAAAAAAAAACTCTCGATAAAGAGATACAAGCTCCCGAAAACTTATACGGAATCCCACTTATTCCCTAAGGACCTTGGACACGAAAACATCACGTAAGAGTAGTATGTAAAAAAAACTATAAACGGTAACTTGGAGGTTTTCGTTTGAAGTGTTTCGGTATGCGCGTGGGAAAGCTCACGGGGGTCAGGTGGCGGCGCATATGGGTGCATCTGTTTACGTGTTAAAAATAATATTTTTAACAGAGTACGAATGCACCGAGATTTCAGTTCGCGGGGGAGTTTGGGCATATGTTATGGATGCTTACACGGTGGTCTTTAAAACAATAACACCGCATGTATTTATATTAGTTATGATTCGGTTTACGATAATACCGCAACCGTACACTTTATGTTTGTACTTATATTTACGAATCGTAATAAAAAGCAGTTCTCGAGTTCGAAAATAGTTTCGGTTAACAACGATGAGTGCATGTTACGTTTTTATTTGTGAGGCGTTTTTTTTTTTTTAATTTATGGTTCATGTTTAATATTGACAACTATAATAATAATGGGATTAACATTAAAATAAAAACTAATTAAAAACTAAAACGAACTAGTTATAAAAATATACATTATAATCTACAAATTAAAAATACTATCGAATTATATTATTATTAAAATTTAATGTACTAACCCACCCCTTGTCACTCCCGGCGCAAAGGTGCCCAAGATACTGGTCGCATTGCCACGTTTTTTTTTTTTTTTTTTAAATAACCCCCCGGCTTTTCACTGGACGGGCCCTTTGGCATGCATCAATCCCTTTTCATACCATCACGCTTATTTTCTTCAATTTGCCCTACGACTTAATTCTATAGGGTAATAAATGTTCAATGGCTTCGTTTATTAGCTCTTTCTCATACATTACATCTTACATTAACAATCTTATACAACTTATGTCTATTACAAATTCTTTACAATTTTGTCGCTTTTTAAAATTCTTATTATTACTAATTACAATTACACAATTATACTATTATAGTTTCAAAATTTACAATTTTAATATTATTACATATCACAAAACAATTATTACATTTTTCGCTTACTAGAAATCACTACAGTCTTACAATAAGTTATTTACATATTTATTTTCTGTTCTCTTTATTTGTTCAATTCTTATTAAGTACATTTATTCTTTTTACCAAATCAATCATATATTCTATTAGATGCTTGCCTTTTCCTTTATCCCCTAAAATCCCCCCAAGACTTTCCCTCTCTATCCTGTCTCCAATTCTAATCTCTAATTCCGTTCTTTCTTTTAAAAATACAGGACAGTCCAATATAAGGTGGAGAATCGTTTGCTCACAGGAGGGGTCGCAGACGCAGCACGGCGAGTCCTTCAACTTAAATCTGTGAAGATATTGTGCGAACCCGCCGTGCCCCGTCAGCGCCTGTGCCAATTGTTGCGACATTTTGACTCCCCTCAGGACCCTATACGCTTCTTCCACCCGGGGAAAGAAGCACTTCGTGACCGACGCCGTGCTTCCCTCAGCGTACCTGTGATGCCACTTTTCCAGGGTCGCCGCTCTGATCACACGTTTAGCGTACGACAGCGGATATCGGTCATAATCCGCCGCCGTCCGTTTGGTCAGAGCGGCGTTCCTGGCGAGCTCGTCCGCACGCTCGTTTCCGGCCACTCCGACGTGCGCTCTAACCCAGAATAGGCGCACCTGCCGGCCCTCCGCACGCAGATCCGAGATGTCGCGCCGCACAGCGAAGGCCAGCGGGTGGAAGGTTCGCGCGCTGGTCAACAGTTCCAGCGAGGACTTAGAGTCGCTGAATATGTTGACCAGCGGTTCGCGACTACGTACCACCCACCGGACCGCCCTGTGCAGCGCGTACATCTCGGCCTGAAAAACAGTGCAGAAGGGCTCGAGTCGAAAGGCCGAGCGCACGGACTCCGCACCGTCCCGCCACACCGTCATGGCCGCACCTACTTTGTTGTCTATACGACTGCCGTCAGTATAGATGTGCGGCCCGACGATGGATAACTCGTCTAGCGTTGCAGAATCCATGCACCCGACGCTCTCGTACCCGATCATCGGCTGGTGCGCGGGGTGCAGCGCCTCGTCAAAGGGGACGGGACTCTCAAACATCCGGTCGGCTGCAATACCATCCAACTCCCTTCCCCGCCTCACCTCGTAGAGTTTCGCCGCTTCACCCACACGTATGTCACGCATTGCCACGTTGAATAGCAATGGACAATATCAGCGCCAGAGGAAGAATCCGGAACGGGAGTCAAAACCCCTCTCTCTCAAACAACGACCGAGGTCTGCGATAAAACGTTTAGCCTCACTGCCCCAGCAGCCAGCAGTTTCCACGGTGAGATGGACGAACAAGTATTGACACTAGGGCGGAGTTTTTAATATGTTTCTTAATAGAAAAAGGGAAATATTTTGTGTAAACAAATATAGTATATGCAACGAGCGGCCGTAAACGGTTTTTGGGGACGTAAAAGAAATGCCACATCGGCCTCGTCATGTGTTGGACAGTTTTTCCAACACATGACGAATTCCTTTTTATCTTTGCCTTTTCAAAAACATGTAATACAGGTGCGTTTCATTTTTTTATTTCCTACATCTCAAAACTTATTGAGTGACGCACGTATTAGGAAAGTATAGAAATCTATAAAAGATAATACAAATTGTTTCTGGTGTTTTGTTAATACACAGTCAGATTTGAACGCCATTCCTAGCATATTTGCTTCACTTATAAAAGCGTCATAGCCATATAAATAAATCTACAGCGGATTGTCTGGTGGCTCTGGTGCAACTCAACATGTATTTTTGTTCTATATGTCCTATGCTCTATGTCTAATAATCTATTTTGAAGAAAAAGTCTGCATCAAAATTGGAATACTTCGAGCTTATAATTTGTATTTTATTTTATAGATATCGCTTAGCAGAACGGGACAGTAATATAGTCCAAGTGAAAAAGAGGATTGGTTATAGTCGGAGAGCTCATGACCCACGTTTCATAAAGTGTTTGATTCAGGTACAAATTTAACACATTAGTATCTATAGGGTATAGGCTAGATATATATGTAATAGAGTGTTTGCTTGATCTACCTGTGCACGCTAGGTACTGCGCATTTAAGAAAATGTTAAAAAAATGATGTAAATTTTTTTTTTACCAGAAGCCAATAAGTACTATTTGAAAGTTAAGTTGGTTTTGAATACAAAAATTAATGAGGCAGACACTTTTGGGCGGGTTAACATTAAACCAGAATGTCTCAAAGTTGTATCTTTATATTTATAAAAATAAATATGAAAGTGATTTATTCATGCTGGAATTTTTCAACATTTCAGGAATTAGCCCGTTTTTTATACCTTACTGCAGGGGCTTAGGCCTCCCCTCAAGATTAGGGGCCTGGAGCTTAAATCCACCACATTGCTCCAATGCGGGTTGGCGGATTGTAACGACCGCCATCTATAGACAGCAACCGGGACCGACTTCATAAGGCACGGAGTCAGTGATAGTAAATGTACTTAAGTCAGAAAATACTCATTGGTACACGCCCGGATTCGAACCACGGCCACATGGCCTTATTTATTTGAAACAGGTTCGCTGCTATCACCACACTGATACTTGATAGTGTCGTAATATATTTAAAAATACTAACAAATAGGCAAACACTTTTTCTGGGGTATGACAATTGGCAAAACTCAAAATAAATCTTGCACGGGATAGAGAGAGCTACGCTACGATTACCTGGGTACGGGTACGGGCAACTGAATGATGCCAGTTGTCCCAGCCTGGGACTACGCACTGGGACTAATGGGACAGACCGAATAAATGTGAATGAGAGCCATCACCACTATCACTACACCACCGGTGTAGTCGTAGTCGCTCTCTGCGTTTGCAGCTTTACCAGCTATAGATTTCAAGACAGTAAGATAAACTAAGTGATTAAACATGACAAGGTTAAACTTAGGTAAACTGATCAAATTTTAACTGAAAACATCCAAAAATAAAGATTACTTACCTGACTACAACGGAAGTATAGAAGTTATTGCTCTATTGAATTCGATTATTTATACGTAGCACCTCATTGAAATTTTTTTATACGAAGTTTCACAACATACGCATAACTAGAAGATTTCAAGAATTGACATGCATACTCAAAGCAAGAAGAAACACGACAGTCCACTTGATAACGTTTACGAAAACCTGGATACGGGCGGAATCGGAATCTAAAACTTTTTACATGCATTTTTAACATTTTGTACGCAATTTATCTACTACTGGTTTAAACTTATATTGTGTACTTTAAAGCGCGGTTCATAAAATTACGGAGTCTGTAGTGGAAATCCTTCATTATAATGTATACGCTAGCGAACTTTTTGTTGCATTAACTACATATTTCAAATTGATAAATTGACAAACTAAAAACAAACCGAAATTAATTATGAATAAAAGCTTATACCAAATTAAAATCTAATTAAAAATTTAAATACAAAAATTACTAAAATTAAATGAAAAAAAAAAAAACTTTTATTAGTAACTTTAAAAATGTCATGTGCAAAATATTATTTTTTCGTTCAAGAAAGAGACTTTAATTTTTAATGTTTTGAACTGTCGAATCAAGATAAATTGCAAGTTGAATCCCTGATCCATGTGACCGATGAATACACGGTAAATCACGGTTATGTTCATTTTGTCCTTTCACCATTGCTAACAAGGATGCTGATTTCCACATGATTTGGTGAGAAGAATGCACGGTAGTCAAGCAAGGCACGCGAGCTGCCAAATCTCAACGTGGGTGTCCTATAGACACTTTTTGTTAAATTTTTACGTCGACGCATCTTCAATGCAGTCATTTATAATGGCTTTTTGTATACAAGACATTTTGAATTTACTCCCGGAATATGGGATACAACATAAGTACATATGTGTGTGTACAAAGTCACCGTATAGCCGCTTAGTTACAGACTTAGCGAAGCGTGACAGATCTCCATAGTTTTAATTTGGATTTCAAACATAGAAATTTTCATTAAAAACATATCCAAATAATCCAAAACACTTGATATTTTGTATGCAATAAGTTGACGACCGCTTAGCCTAGTGAGCAGCGACCCTGCCTGCGAAGCTGGAGGTCCCGGGTTCGAATCCCAGGTCGGGTCAGTATTCACATGATGAATATTAATACTGGCTCTTCTTCGTCGTCTTCGTCTTCGTTGTTATATATGTGGTGTCTTCGCTTGGTACCCAAAATACAAGCAAATGCTTAGTTTGCGACCTAGACGTTGTTGTGATTGTGTGTGTTATTATTATTATTATATCCATCCAATACCTACTTAATGTACTAAATATTTTTATGTCATTGGAAATGACTTTCATTTCGTTGGAGTATAGAGGGTCATTTGGGAGTTTTGTGAGACAGGCAGATTGCACGAAAAGTTTTCGAGATATCGGGATGAACTGGTGTCAAAAGACGCAGCTCGGCGAACTCTCTAAGCTGGCAAAAGACAATTTGGAAAAAGTTCAAAAACCAAAAAAATATCGGCCAAAAACGAAGAAATCGCAATTTTTTTCCCCGATTTTCATTTTGGGAGCCCGATATCTCGAGAACTAGGTCCGAATAAGAAAAAAATAAAAAAAACTGCTCGGGGTAATTAAACGGGGGATCGATTGAGACCAAAACTGTTAGAATCGGACAACCGGAAGTAGTGGTTAAGGGTGCCCTTAGTTGGAAGTCGGATATACGTCGGTGTTACATTTCGTACTAATTCGGTTTGTTCGATGGAAATGTCGTACAGAATGTTATATTTGGAAGTTTTAAGCTTATTCAGATACAGTTGTGTTATTTAAAAAAATATTATCCAAAATATATGTGTTTATTTTATTCCGCTAGGTTCATTTCTAATGTCGTAAGAAGTTCGTGCGAAAGCTGGAGATCCGTTGATTTTTTATATGACAACGTTTTACATCTCACGTTCTTGGTAAGTTAGCGTCACAAAATTATGTTTTTGGTTCCGTGCCAATTATTCGCTAAGGATAAGCAGTACATTAAATGTATGCGTTTACATAAAATAGTCAAGCCTCAAATACAAACTTATTGTTAGAACGTTATTGTGCTAATAGTCAATAATTTGACAATTACGACGACCGCTTGGCCTAGTGGGTAGCGACCCTGCCTACGAAGCTGGAGGTCCCGGGTTCGAATCCCAGGTCGGGTCAGTATTTATATGATGAATATTGATACTGGTACCGGGTCTTGGTTGTTATATGTATGTGGTGTCTTCGCTTGGTACCCAAAACACAAGTTAAGGCTTAGTTTGGGGCCTAGACGTTGTTGTCATGTGTACGTTATTATTATTATTCACAAACAATATATTATTTGTGAATTAAGCGATTTTTATTCTATAACATATCTGATGATAACCAAGGGAACTGTGGTGTTCTAGTGATTAAGGACCTCGCCTTTGACACAAAAGTCGTGGATTCGTTCCCACCATAGGCATATAGACAAATTAGTTTTTAATTTACTCAAGTTTTGTCGCTTAAATTAACAATAAATTGCTCCACACTCATCGATATGAATTTATTAAAAAACTAATGTAGAAATTATTTAAAAAAACCCTTTAACTTTGTTATTTGTTTAATATTTATACCTATGCAGCCGAATGAGCGAGCCTTCTCATTATTGCATTTTATAGTAATATATTGTATTTACTAAGAAAAACTAATCAGTGAAAGAATTTTATTGATTTTTACAAAAATGCCGAAGATACAAATTTTTAAAGTAAAACGTTCCATGACGTCTCGGTTGCATCACTATGGGCTAACGTGTATAATTTGTAGGCAGGGGCACCGAGTGACGTCACGAGAGGGTCGTAAAAACCCAAACTCGGGTTTGTTATATTTCCGATAATAATCGGTATTTTATCGAAATTTGAACAGTATAGTCATCAGTTTGTTAAACTCTAGCGTGTTAAATAGCGTATTATCGATATTATAATTTCAATGAAATGTGGAATGGGTCGAAAAATGTTGTACCACTTTCATTTTTGAATCGCCCTCAGAGATTTTAATATACTTTTTATTGAATTTTAAGCAAATAAAAAATTTCATTTGATGTCGACGGAAACGTAATGTTATTTCACTTCCCAGGAGTTTCCATTGGACCATTGAAGCTCTTAAGGAATACAATATAATTTTGTTCCCAGATATATATATGCTTTTAAAGATTTTGGTAACCCTACTTATTACGACATATATCCATGACAAAACATTTTCAAAATGAAAACGTTTTAGACCTTAGAGTATTTAAGAAATTCTACGAGCTGTGAAAAACTGATTGGTTTTCTGTTCATGCCGATTCATAGCGAAATATATATTGACACCCGCATTGTTTTATTTGTATTTGTTGAGCAAGAACAAAGCTTGACGATTGAATTTACTTTCGTATTAAAAATTTCTCAAAATACTCCCCTTAAAGTTTTTTTTCTCGCTAATGCGGCCTTGGATTTGTTGTACGGAAACGGAACTGAATGCGCGATGTAATTTCGCACCTGACAGGTAAATGCGTTATATCAAAATCTATAGATTGGTACTCATAAGTCTAATACCAAACACGGAAGCTTAACAAATGCTTCACCCGGCTAGCGCATGCGCGTGGTCGTTACAAGTATTGCCGTTACGTCATAGTTATTCTAAGCGTCCGGTTAATATTTCCTATTGTTGGCCGATATAGGATGACATACTAAAATGCTTTATGCAATGATTTTATTGCGATGTATGTGCGAAAAATCGGCCACCGAAATCTAATAGTTTTTGTTGTATAGAAACAACTCTATCGACGTGACACCGGGCATGGTTACTTCCGTTCTTTACGACTCTTCTACGGCATAGGATGGCCAGGAAGGGTGGTGGAAAAGGGAAATTTCAACCTTATCAGGATGTCATAAGACTTTTAACGTCAAAACACATTACGGCGCAGCAGGTTGGCAAAGCGCGTCTGCCGCCGCGCCGCAGGGAGTCTTCGCAAGCAGTAGGTACAAAAGCGCCACAATACGCTGCACCGTGTCAAGTCATGTCGCGGTCCATCGGGCCGTACCGTTAATTTGTCGATAAAATTGTGTTTTGGCTTTAACTGGAATAAATACACAAGTCAAATAAACTTCATTTTTAATCCATATCAGTCCATTATGTCCCACTGCAGGGACTTAGGCCTCCCCTCAGGATGAGGATGTTTGGAGCTTAATCCACTATGCGGCGCTGGTGCGGGTTGGTGGATTTTCACGAGTACGATGATGGTAACCGGGACCGACTCCTTAATGTGTTCTCCGAGACACGGAGTCGGTGACAGTTATGTACTTTGACGACCGCTTAGCCTAGTGGGTAGCGACCCTGCCTACGAAGCTGGCGGTCCCGGGTTCGAATCCCAGGTCGGGTCAGTATTTATATGATGAATATTGATACTGGTACCGGGTCTTGGTTGTTATATGTATGTGGTGTCTTCGCTTGGTACCCAAAACACAAGCTAATGCTTAGTTGGGGGCCTAGACGGTGTTGTGATGTATGCGTTATTATTATTATTACTTAAGTAAAAAAAAACTCTTTGGTACATGCTGGGGTCTGGGATTCGAACCAAACCAAACATTCGAATATTCTAAACAAGAACCTTGGTTCCGCTGTTAGGGTCACTCGGTCAATCGGTCAGATATCGACAAGATACACGCATACACACACGAAAATGGTAAACTTCATGTTGCGACATATTAAAAATAATTTCTTAAGATTAATAGATTGTAATTTTTCAAAATATATTATGACCAGGATTTGTCATATTTAAATACGATGAAAAATTATATGTTGAGTCCGCTATAGGTAAGTAATATTTGCAAATTTTAGGTTCTAATCGGCAAGGGGAAACGATTATAGAAGTCACACACGAATAGTTCCAAATTAATTTTTTTTTGCAACAATCACCTTGGCACGCGTTAAACGGTTTCTGCGTCACACTGATAATGTACGATAGTAACTTATTTTTCTAAATTCAACAATGTCATAGATGTTCCGTGAATGAAATATTATTATACACTATTTTTATATACAATAATAATAACAATAATAATGATAAAAAATAAAACTAATCCAATAATCCACCCCTCGATCGCCTCCGACGCAAATGTGCCCATGACGCTCATCGCATTGCCGCGATGCATTATTTTTATTAAATAATATACTTCCTATACCACGTATTAATTAAAATATATATGTACTGAAAATCAGAACGTGAGAGATATCCTATCTTCAAACTAAAAACTCCTCAATGAATGAAAAATGGAATGGAACAAAGCTCATATGTTGAAGCTTAGTAAAACTTACCGGTTATAGTTTTTTCATTTCTTGACTTTATTTTGTAATTGTTCAATTATATTATATGACATAAATAAACAAAATTATAAATACTAAAATAATAATAAGATATTTTGCGAAAATTGACTAAAATAGGTTTATTTTTTTGCATTGTGAAAGTAGGAAAACAAGCTTCGTATTTTACGTAACAACAAAATTAATTTCCGTACACGTGTAACGCAGGCGTAGCTATTGATCGGGTTGATCGATTTTGATTGTTTCAATATGTTTTAGAAGTTATTACATTTCCGGAATATTTAGGTACCTACTTCGAAGCCAGTTCGGGGAAGAAAAACAGTAAGTAGCATTTCTAACCCCAAGAGACAAGAGAATTGGCCTAAGTTTTCCCAAAAATAATCATCCTAGTGAATGAACAATACATACAAAAAATGAATTAAGTCCAAACACCAGGTAATTGCTGTAAAGCGTTGAGGAGTTCCCTCGATTGTCTTTCGGCTCCATCATCAGATCGATGCTCGACCTTCATTAAATGGTACTAGTGGTAGTACTCCATAAAAATAATAATAATAATAATAATAACACACACAATCACAACAACGTCTAGGTCCCAAACTAAGCATTAGCTTGTATTTTGGGTACCAAGCGAAGACAACACATACATATAACAACCAAGACCCGATGCCAGTATTAATATTCATCATATAAATATTGACCCGACCTGGGATTCGAACCCATACTTAAAATACGATACTTTAAGATATCATTTTCGAAGGTTCCCCTCAATTTCTCTGAGATGCCATCATCAGAATCTGGTTTCCTTAGCATGGTACCACTCTGGAAATACCTCCATTCCAACAAAAAAAATTATCCAATTCGGTTCATTCATAAACAACGAAGTTATCCCTGAACACACATTAAAAAAAAACATATATACGGTCGAATTGAGTAACCTCCTTCTTTTTTGAAGTCGTTTAAAAGTATGAATGGCTCGATATTAATATGTATTAGAACAAAAAATTGTTAGCTTATGTAACGCAAAGTGAGGAAGTGTTTATAGTCCAAAGATCGAATTTGCTCGTGTTAGTGTTCCGCGACGTGTATATTGTCATATAATAGTTAACCTCCTCCTCCCCCTTCTTTCGCCCCTACGTCCGTGTAGACATCTCACGTTACGTATCCGACAATAATTTGTACTTGTGTGGTCTACCTGTCTGTGACGAGATTAGGGCCAGCCGCACTGAAAGCTATGATTTTAAATAGCTTTTTTCCTGTAAATATTTGTGGCCCTAAACAATGGGTAAATAGTTTTAAAGTGTATTTAATGTTATTAATATCATTCTATTAATCAAAGATTATATTCGTTAATATTTTTTTTTTTGTTGCAAAAGCTGGACTTATAAATACAGTAACAAACTGCTGCGTGGTCTTTTGGCTGTTCTGCTACGTGCATTTAATGAAGTTCAGAAACATTTGTCGAGTCGTCAATTAACGTAATCTAGGGGCGCCCAACCCTTAGTTTTTCGATCCGTAGTCACAATCGAGAATTTTAAACACAAATGATGGTCAGTTTTGTTACATACATGTCACAAGCCTTTACGGATATTTTTCTATTATGTAGAACTAAATTCAGTTAAGTATAAGGTGAAGAACTGTTTTTCAAAATCGGCAAACAGATTACCCCATCGTTGTAGGTATAAAATTAAATAGATAATTTCACTTGTACACCCCGCTATGCATAAATTATAGTTATACCTGGAATACAGTCCTCAAATCTACGTACATGACACTTTCAGTAGCTGAGGAAGGATCATCGGCTCGTTTTACTTATGTCGTTAGACAGTCGCAGGTCACATGATCCATTCTTGATGTTACTAATTTTATGAGCCAACACTTCAGTTCCCAGTAATAAAGGAATCGGTCTATAATCCAGTAAATTATTTAAGTTTCCATTGATATAGCCCATATGTACGTATCAGGAGAACTAGCCAGTGGCGCGGCTCCGCTTACGTGGATTCATACTGCTATTCCTTCTCACGATCCGAAATTTTGCTTGTCATTTATTTTGTATCTTATAGGAACTTTCGACTGGGGTAAATAGTAGCCATGTTATTTTTCGTACTTTAAGCTATATCCATGCAAAAAATAATGTCTTTTGTCGTGGAGAATCGAGAGCAAATCCCGCATTTGCGCAAAACGCCTGGTCAAAAAATAACTGGGCCAATTTTGTGCGTTGATTTGCATATGTTTGGACCCTAGAGCAAGTTTTTGGGTTCTGTGGCCAAATAGCAAAATCGGAGCTCACATAATTTCACCCTGTCCATTTGTCACAAGCTTATTTAGCCGCCATCTTTCCGTCTTGATAAAATTCACGAGCCGACGTCTTATATGAACCGCCATTAAACTTTTTAAAGAATTTATGAAAAAAAATATCTGTGGCTTTATTATTTATTAAATTATACATTAAACATTGTATGGATAATGAAGATCTATATAGTAAAAAAAAACTAAAAGTATTTACAAGTTAAAAAATACTATGTAAATTATGATAAATGACAAAATTTTAAAGAGACGATGGGTTCAGGGTATCAAGGATGCCTGCCGCGTTGCCGCGCTGTATTGCGACAGTTTTTTTTAAATTAGTTCACGGCGGTGACAAACATAGAGGTTAGGCGTCTGCCTGTCGCTTAGTAGCAACGGGAGTAGACAGTAAGTAACTTTATGTAAAAAAAGAGCCCAATTAGTCTCACGAGGTTTCACGTTTTGCCGTGATGAGTATTTATTTGCCCTTTTCATGTTCGGAAAAGGTCTCTTCAAAAATCTACAGATTTCACACTACGCGTAACTATCTATCGGCATTGGAAAATGAATTTAGAAATACTAAAACTTGGGAAGGAGGAAATAAGTATGTAAACAAAAAAAAAATCATCGACTTTAAATATCGGAATAGAGAACATATTTCACGATACTATGCAAAGACAAAAACTTTTGACAGAAAATAATGATGGAAGATCTAAAATTTTATTCGAGTAAGGGCCGCGTTCACCAAGAAATAATAATAATAATAACACATACAATCACAACAACGTCTAGGCCCCAAACTAAGCATTAGCTTGTATTTTGGGTACCAAGCGAAGACACCACATACATATAACAACCAAGACCTGGTATAAATTCATATAAATACTGACCCGACCTGGGATTCGAACCCGGGACCTCCAGCTTCGTAGGCAGGGTCGCTGCCCACTAGGCTAAGCCAAACCTCAACATTTTTTATTCAATGTAAGATGTATTACACATACTTACTGAAAGTAAAAATGCGCTCACCACTGGTTCGGAAATTGCCAAGAATCTCCCTTTGGTATCTTTTACTGTATAATTTTTTTCAATCGAGTTTGCATGAAACTTTTATAATATTGACTAGGTATGTGTCATGGGCATTTAAATTTTCTTTGACAGAATAATAAGCTTTTCTTATAAGCTTACCTTTTATAAATTCAGTTGTTTGTTATTAAACTGTAAGACTTGTAATAATAAATAAAACAAACAGTCCATGAAGGAATTATTGGCTTTTGGAAGTCTGAATCTATAAATTCCAAACACATGCATTCTCTATCATTAATATTGTAGCCATCGCCCACTCTAATGTAATATAAAAGCACTAATTCAACAATAAATGGATCCACGTCGTTTTTACGCGCGAAAATTGTCAAAGCTCCATAATTGCTGCACAGTAATAAACTATTAGAGTCGAATCATTAAAAGTATATTTTTTTTAAATTTATTAATGTTATAAATTTATTAATTCGGTTATTAATATATAAAAATTATAAAATTTTATCAATTATTTTTTATTTACTGACTCTCTTTGTGACATATTGCTATGGTTAAAATATCATGAACAAATTTTGATGACATTATCTAAATAAAATTGCATTTTAGTCTCAGCTTTTAGTTAAAATCGGGGACTCGTAATTTACGAATCACTAAACTAATTAGGATTTTCAATACTTTGCAACTTTTATAGGATATTTCAAAATAATTCAGGAAATATATGTTTTTATTAAACTTCGGGTATATTATTCTTTCAATGAATACAAAAGTAGAGGATAAACAGTGGTCTAGAACTTCTGCTCGTTGTCGTCTATTCTTCGAATAGATCTTATATAAAAATAAAATTCTCAGATGAATATAGCATTCGTATCACATGACAAATATCAACATAAATTATGTTTTGATTTATCATCAGAGATATTTCAACTTTAACGTCATTCCAAAAAGGGCGATTTTGGTAAGATCAAGTGTGCTCGGATATACTAAAAGCACAACAATCATTCCGCACGGAGAAGCGTGATACGGAAGGCAAAGAAATAATTTAGGTGTGGGCGCGCCCATGCTATCTGGTCATTTGACGTGTTTATATTTACCTTGAATTTTGTCACATTTTTAGGGTTCTGTACCACAAATTATAATGATACCTGGGATATCCCACAGAGCGCCATCTAGTTCCAAAGTCAGCAATTATTATATTTGAATTATGGGGTACTAAAAAACCGGTAAACCTATTTAAAATTTGTTTTTATAATATATACATAAATAAATAACATTAAGAACCAGACACGGAACAAATAGATATGTTCATGCACACAAATATTTGTCCCGGGCAGAAATCGAACGCGCGAATCTTGGCTCCACGGTTAAGGTTTCTAACCACTCGGTCAATCAGTCAGTCAAATGGACCTTTCGTGGAAGTTTCGACCATGAGCTTATAAACTATCTGATAAAATAAATTTCTCGAATCCTGTAAATACAGAACGAGAGGCAAAGGGCCAAATTAATTTTAATTGTAATAAAACCACTGAGGTTGTATTATGTTACTGAAAGAGCGAACGACCTTTCACGCGCCAGGTGTTATAATCACAAGTTAAATTGTTATGATATATATGTCGCAGGATGACTTGATAATTCGAATTATCGCGAATACCTTAGGGATTTCGCAAAAACACGGGTAATTAGACAATGGTTAAAACATTTCTCAATCTTACTGGAAAAAGTTAGGGTTTTTACAAAAACACTAGTCGATATAGTAATACTGCGAAACGAAACGTTAGCTATCTATACTAATCAGTGGCGTATTCAGGGGGGGGGCCCGTGGGGGCCGGGCCCCCCCCAAACACAATGACATAAATTCACTTAAAAACATTCTGCAAAGAGATCTACACTGCAATTAGAAACTTATGCATTTCTATTTAATACTCAATATAATAGTAAATTATTTACACCACCAAAGTACCTATAATACAATTAAATAAGTATAGTACTATTTATTGAATGCTGACCACATTTTACTTAATAAGTTCTGTTTAAACATGGCATTTTTAGAGTGACGAATTTCCATACAAACGGCGTCAACGGCTGCACCCCATCAAACCTTAACCGAACAGCGCAAAAAATAATATATGGTATTCAGATCAGCAAAAACTAAGTTTACATGTTTTACAAAATTTTTAATAATACTATACAGAACCTGAATAATATTTATAAGATACGAGCCATTGGCCACTCCTTGGTTCCACAGAAAACCAGCGTCTCGGTCGGCATTCAAATGTTCTGACATATAGCTGAGTGGAAACCATTTTGGTCACTTACTTTTTGTTATTGTTTTAGTTTATTTAGAATCCCGACTGTTATATTTTTATTTTTTTATTAATTTACTTTGTTTATTTTTATATTTCTATTTTTACCTGTTATATTTTAAAACATTAATACTGGTGTTATTGTAAGTGTGCCAAATAAATATTTTTTTCTTTCTTTCTTTTACCATTGGAAATGATTATCAGATCCTTTTTCTGTGAGACGTAAATTTGGCTATATCTTCGAGGATAACGGAGGGATCGGGGTCCTATGGGTTTCAAAAGTTGCAAATTTATCGGGTATATCCGTTGGAAATTTTGAAAATCGGTTGGTAATTTTTTTTTTTTAATTGAAATTATGTCTAAAAATGGGGATTTTCGGGTGTCGTTTTATACAAAAATATGAATATTTTCGAAAACATTTGATTTTTCGAAAATTAGCCAAAAATCCATCTGAGGAACTAACTTGTCTAACGAATGGTGAATACGGTTTGAAAATCGGTTAATAATTGCGGCCTGTAGGTGGGCCCTAAAAATTTACAAATTTCAAAAAACTTGTATTTATGGATATAGGCATGGTATTGCTGGTTGGTTTAAGTTTTGAGTTGTTTAGTTTTCATATTACATGATTTCAAAATAAATAAATTAACACTATAGGTACGTGAATTTTTATTTTTTTCTAAAACTTCTCAAGTTATTTTCAATGCCTACGATGGTAGCGGGAACTACAAAATCTGTAAATTTTTGAATTTCCTAAATACATCATAAGAAAAAGAAACTTAAATGCGTGGGATTTTTTTCGAAATTGTTTCACCTTTCACAACATTTTAAAATGAAAGTAATTGCATTTGGATATCTCATCAAAATTCGTTATTTTTTTATATTTTTCACATGTGAAAATACAATTAGTTTCATATTAACATGTAAAAAAAGACAAAAAAAAAAAATAGAAAGAAAATCTCGTGCATTCAAGTTATCATAAGAAAGTTTTTTTTTATGATGTATCAAAATATTTTAAAAAATTAAAAAGGTATAAACCTATTTTTTGCTGATCTGAGTACCAAATATTTCTTTGCGCTAATCGGTTAAGGTTTAGTGGGGCGCAACCGTTTTCACCGTTTGTATGGGAATTCGCCACTACATGGCTACTACACAATCCAAATTGACTTACTAATTCTCAGTAAAATTAAGCAACACATTTTATATCTATGCATTTTCTCTCCATGAATAGGTATTTTGCGTTTCCTGTGGGAATGAGAAAACTTTCGTGCATATTACGGATTTTTGATTTAATTTTAGGCGTAGGAATTTCTGAGATAAAGGGGGCATTGGGAGATTATCATATATTTTCTTAAATGTCTATTAAACTACGCATTTTAAAATTGTAATAAACATTGTGAAATATATATATATATCTCATAACGAGCACTTTCATTTGATATGAACCATGACATCATCATCATCAGCTCGTGTCTCTCCACTGCAAGATATGGGCCTCTCCCAAGGCTCGCCACCACACACGGTCCTCCGCCTTTTGCATCCAACTACCCCCGGTATGATGCTTCAGGTCATCTGTCCATCTGGCCGGGGGGCCTCCAATGCTTCGCTTTCCGGTACGTGGCCTCCATTCGAGAACTCGTTTACCCCATCGGTTATCAGTTCTACGGCAAATGTGACCGGCCCATTGCCACTTCAGCTTGCTGATCGCTTCGGCTATGTCGACAACTTTGGTTCCTTGACGGATTTCAGTGTTTCTGATTTTATCCATCAAAGAAACACCGAGCATAGCCCGCTCCATAGCACGCTGAGCAACCCTGACATAGGGACTTGAGAATTGTTTTTAATAGTATAATTTTCCCCTAAAATGATATTATTTGTTTATCGTTTAGTTTTTCCTGTAAAATATAAATGAAGCTCTATTTTCCGTATTTATTTTTCCAAATTTTATTCACTATAGTTTCGGGGTTTCAAAATAAAAGAAAATTCAATATCCCCCATATTGAATTTTCTTTAATTTTGAAACCATGAATATTAAAGTTAAAAATAAAATATGCTTGTACTTTTTATAATAAGCACTTTCATTTGACACATCACTAGGAGCACTTAACAAGTTTTTTTTAAATTTTCTACTTTGCTCTCTAAAATGGAAATATTTCATTTACGCTATACGTTCGTTATTGGGCCACCAAACTTGTACATGTATCGAATTTCAACGTTTGCATTTAGTAGATTCGGAGAAAGAGGGTGTGACAGACGGACAGACAGACGGACACCAGAATGACCCTATACGGGTTCCTTTTTTCATCTTTGACGTACGGGACCCTAAAAAGGAACTCTCATAGATTCACTTCGTTGTCCGTCCGTAAGTCTGTCCAGACCTTTTTTCTCCGGAACGCGTGGAGGTATCAAGTTGACAGTATCAAATACTTAGGTTAATTTATTTACTATATGAGATGTCTTCATGAATTTAAGAAAATTCCCTAGCTTCCTTATTAAGATTGTAGAACGTGGTTTGCATGTATATAGCACTAATACAGGCTTTAAGTTCAATGAAAAATATGGGCCCCCCCCAAGCTTGAATCCTGGATACGCCACTGATACTAACATTATAAAGCTGAAGAGTTTCTTTGTTTGTTTGTTTGTTTGTTTGTTTGTTTGTTTGTTTGAACGCGCAAATCTCAGGAACTACTCGTTCGAATTAAAAAATTCTTTTTTTATTGGATAGTCTGTTTATTGAGGAAGGCTATAGGCTATATGTATAAAATAATACTATCTGTCTGTCTGTCTATCCGAGCAAATCTCCAAAACGGCTTAACTGATTTTGATGAAACTGCACAGATGTGGAAAGAAAGTGGTCAGAAATAACATGCACTACTTTTTGTATGTCTGTATGTACGTCCATTTGTCTATTCCAGCTAATCTCTAAAACGGCTAAATCGATTTTAATGAAATTTCACGGGTATGAAAAAGAGGTGGTCAAAAGTGATATACGTTACTTTTTGTCCGTCTATCTGTCCGTCTAAGTGTCTATTCGAGCTAATCTCCAAAACGGCTGAACAGATTTTAATGAAACTTTGCAGACGTGAAAGAAGGTTGTCAAGAGTGACATCAGTTACTTTTTGTGGCTGTCTGTCGTTTGTCCTCCCTGATCTATCAGCGTAGATAAAGCCGAAACTACTAAGTCTAGGAAGCCGAAATAGTGGTTTATTTTATAACGTGAGTATTAATTTTTTAGAAAGGAATATTTGGAAATTTCAAAATTAAGGAGGGTGGGATTAAGGGGCTTCGTATGAGAGTCTTTGTTCTTTAAAGTTAGAAACTTAAAAATTTTAACATAAATAATGACGTGTTTCATGGTTTTTGGATATTAAAGGTGGGAAACGGGGGGTGAAAAGTATGGGAGTATCGATTTTCTTAAAGGAGTGGCGAGAATGAAGATTGAAAGTTTGAATGGGTGTGCCCAATATTAGTTTCAGCAAAAAGTACCTACGTATAAACCATTTCGAATGTTAATACTACGTAAAACAGGAATGTGTAGTCTACGCAAGCGAAGCCGCGGGCGGTCGCTAGTTACGAAATAAAAACGCTGATTGACCGGTCGGAGCGCCCAAATAGAGACCTCTTCTGATTGGTTGACGTTTTAAATGTCAATCATTCACGCACGTTGTTTTGTTTATTTTTTTGAGGGCAACGCAGCAGTCTTTTATTTTAAATGTGGTTAAAGGCGTGCAAAAGTTTCTATAAATCGATATTGTTACTTCTAACCCTTCATAACTCAATGATCTAATACTTCAAAACTCACAGCGTAAAACTAGAAACCAATCAGAACAAGATGTGGTCAGTAAGCAAAAATCTATCAGAGTTAAGGATATTCAATATTACTAGAGCGACTCGCGTTTTTGTAAAAACATTAACTTTTCCAGTAAGATTTGCAAATGTTTTCGCCACTTTCTAACTATCCGTGTTTTCACAATATATCTAGGGTTTTCGCAAAAAAACGAATTATCAAATTATCTTACCACATATATATATTTTAGAATCCCGCCCGGTGGATCACGTAGAGCTTTGTTTTTAAGTCTTGCAAAAGCACTACGCAACGAGGGGCTTGTAATTAGCTATTTCAATTCCCTAATAATAATATAATATTGTATAGTTATTGTTTCATAAGGTCTTTATGCTTTTGTTATGAAGATTGGTGAATAAAATCGTAAATGAACGAAACTAGATCCTCTGTAAATATTACAATACTAGTCACCTTAACCTAATCAAATACGATAACATATTACATTATATTGGCAGCCATTATTGGCAGGTATTACGTTAGTGGCAACGTAACGCGGGAGAAAGCCGACCTTGGCAGCCAACGGCCGGCGTAATTGGCGCGCGCAGGCGCACCACGAACGCCACACTTTCGTTGTCAATGAACTTGGAAAGCAGAAGACGCTCCGTCATTGTAATCTAGGCATGCGCTCTCACTACATCTTACTACGTATGTCTAATAGCGTGGGTGGGTTTTTTTCTGCGTCGACACCACTGGGTACTGTCAACTGTAAGAAAACGTGTTGGCGTAACGTGAATTTGTGATTTAATTTACGTATAGGTATTGACCTAGAAGCATTTTTAGACAATGCGTGCTAAAATTATTTAATTTAAATAAATATGCAAGGAAATAAAATTAATTGGTTTAATAGGTCAGTGCTGGCAAAAGTATTATAATTTATGTTATTTATATATATATGAATTTTTATTGTATATATATATTATTTATTTAGAAATTTTTATATATATGTAGCACAGAATATAAACCGTAGTGTTTTTTCGTAGCCGTGGTGTTGTTGTGTAGATTGGATTTAATTTGATTTAAATGTACGTAACGTAACGTAACGAACGTAAATTCATGCTACTTGGAGTATTTTTAATGTATTTTATTTCCAATTACATAAATATTTGAAAAAGTAAAGAATATATACATAAAAACAAACTACAATATTTCTATGTATACAACATAATTTTACATCACGCGAGACGCGTCGGTGTAGGGCCCCAGCCGCCCTGGCCTAGCCGCTTGTCGCGCTATAGTTTTTATTTCTCGATAACTCCGAAGATATTAATTTAAATTGTATGGTGTAGAGGGTAATTATAATTTGCATAAAATTCTGAAGGTAAATAAAGGATTTAATTTGATAAGGATTAATACTGTATCCGTATAAATTGTTTTTCAATCACCTCATCATATGACACCATTTTTTTAAACGTAGAAATAGCTATAGTAAGCTATCTATAAAAGACAGACATATGCCATCGCGGACTTTCTTGTAGGCATATAAAAAAGAAACAATTCCTTCTTACATTATTTTGTTATATCTCAAAGGGATTAGGCAGCGTTTTTGATGAAAGCTTCCAGATATCCATAAAAGACAGACATATGCCATCGCGGACTTTCTTGTAGTCCTATAAAAAATAAACAATTCCTTCATACATTATTTTGTTATATCTCAAAGGGATTAAGCAGCATTTTTGATGAAAGCTTCCAGTCGGCTAAATATTTTCCGCTGTCTTCAACAATAATCGCCATATTTCAACTAATTTGCGCAAAATATTACTAACCCAGGCACTACACATTAACCCATTTAGGTAAGACCCAAGGTCACGAGTATTTGAATGACAGAGACAATTGATTGATAATAATTGATGACAAGTTAATAGGTTAAACTAGACACATAAACCTTCCCCTTGAATCACTTCATCCATTGGTGTCAATCATATGCCAATCCGTTTGGTAGTTTTCGAGTTTATCTCGTTCAAACAGACAGACAGACGCGGCGGGGGACTTAATTTTAAAATATGTAATGATTTTAGTTTTATGTTGGGAAAACAACCCAAATATTTTAGTATTTTGATAGATAGGCAAACGTTAAAACAACTTCAATCAATACAGATAGGCTCGAGCCTAACTCTGTAGCCGATCCGAATATAGCGTCGATTGTTTTCGCAGTAGCAAATAGGTATCAACCATGTGTCAACAGATGCTATATCTCGTTTCCCTCTCGTGTTCATTATAAAAGTTGGCGCGAACTTACTAATGAGGTTTTAGTATTAAGAGTAACGGAGTTTGAACACGATTTACGATGACAAGTTGTGTTCGATTACAATTTTGATGTTAAGTGGAGGCAGAGAAGTAAATTCCCAATATCCTTTTTATAATAGGTATATACGGCCGTCAAAAGAGTACATTGTATATTTCTTATAAAACAATCAATTTACGATCTTAGCTTTTAAGGTTTAAGCCTCTGCAAAGCTAGTCCGTATAAGGTAGATATATCTTTGTATCTTTGTCTATGAATACAAGTAGATCATCATCACCATCATAATCATCAGCCCGTGTCTCTCCATTGCATATTATAGGCCTCTCCTAAGGTTCGCCACCACACACGGTCCTCTGCCTATCACATCCGACTGCCCTCGGTATGGTGCTTCAGGTCATCTGTCCACCTGGCCGGGGGCGTCCAACGCTTCGCTTTCCGGTACGTGGCCTCCACTCGAGAACTCGTCTACCCCAACGGTTATCAGTTCTACGGCAGATGTGACCGGCCCACTGCCACTTCAGCTTGCTGATAGCTTCATCTATGTCGACTACTTTGATTCTTTGACGGATTTCAGTGTTTCTGATTTTATACACCAAAAAAATACCAAGCACAGCCCGCTACATAGCTCGCTGAGCGACTTTAAATTTGTGAATCAGTCCTGCCGTGAGAGTCAATGTTTCGGCACCGTACGTCATTGTAGGTAGGACGC
Source organism: Luffia ferchaultella (assembly GCA_949709985.1). Lineage (NCBI taxonomy): Eukaryota > Metazoa > Arthropoda > Insecta > Lepidoptera > Psychidae > Luffia > Luffia ferchaultella. Next base: position 5,690,703 of record OX453246.1, read on the forward strand.
ATTGGTTGATACTACAAGTAGATATAAATGTAATATTGCAAACATAACGTGATTAAAGGAGTACTGGCAAATCCTAGACATTAAACTCAAGGATATTTGGATTGATACATGTTTTTCCAGGTAGAAAAATGAGCATTTAATCTCACACGCTGATTGGATACCTCTTCAAGTTGATATGACGAAGTTAATCTCACTGTAAGTTTTCCTACGAACGAAGGTAGGTACGTGTGCTAAAATAAAAACCGAATATATTTTCTAAAATATATTTTTAGTAGGTACAAGGCACAAAAAATATTACGGGAACATGAATGAAGAACAGTTTAAACTCCAAATATATTAAATAAATTTAATAAAACTTTTAATGACAATAAATAATAAAAAAATAAAACCAATGTGTAAACCTACTTTCTGTGAATGCTTTTTATTCTTTTAAAAACAAACTATTATTTAAAAATTCCGTTATTTTTGACTACTTACTTGCAATGCAATTAGTTAGATGTTTTGTTAATATAAATCAAAACATCCAAGTAGTTGTGCGTAGACGCACGTTGTGGGAAAGTATCGGACCGTTCGAGTGCGCTGCGGCACTTGACGCTTGAGCGGCCACGAGTGATATTGCGCCGCTTGCATTTGCACAGGGAATTCATGGGGCCGATTTTGACTAATACAGATAAAAAAGTGTATTCTACATGGCTAAAATATTTGTGGGCCTACGTGAGCCTGGATAGGAACTTCCTCTGCTATATCAGTCACTTCCTCCAGCATCGACCTCTACTTTTGATGTCATAAAAGTAAAACCATCAAAATCACCAGCCACATTTTTTGTTGTCTTTAGAGATGAATAATTATTGTAAAAAGTACTTATCCTTTAACGGTGGGTTATGTTAGCCTTGCTGTGAAGCTACATGAAAAGTTGTTTGCAGATGAGATAATAATCTACAACTCAGCAAATCTGGTAGCATACTAATATTAGAGGTATATTCTCTATAATTATTCAACCGATCCCAAAAATAATGCTAAACTATCCCTGAGTAATGTAGGCTATAATTTACCGTTAGAAGCCACCAGAGGGTATTACAGTAGATACGTTTCTCTAAAATTGCTTATCAGAATTCAAAGCAGTTTTTGGCATTATATGGGTATTACCTTAAAACAAATTCACAGAGGATTCTATAATTATAGACCATCAGCGTACATCGCAGTAGATGTTTTATTTTTAAATGGTAGGACCAATTTTAAAACGATTTTTTTTCATTAAATGGGTAATGATAATGCAAAAAACCTTAGAATAGATTCATAGACAATTATGAATTGTAGGCCATCAGTGGACGTCACTATAGACGTATTACTCTAAATCGGCTGGGCGGATGTTAATGCGGTTTTCTCAATACATACAGATATCATCTCAGAGCAGGTTCTTATATACCTACAAAGAGCTTTTTCCACGATATGATCATGTATATTATGATGAAATATTGATACTTTGTGCCAAAGTAATATAAAAATACATCAAAAATAACTGGAGCGGCTGCTGAGTCAGCAGTTCGTAGGAAAATAGCCAAGCACGTAGAACTTTTAAATCGTTACCAATTCATACCTTTCGCTGTCGAGACGATGGATCCCTGATCCAAGGATGCTAAATTATTTGCTCACGATTTGGGTGTCGCACTGCGTCTGTTGACAGGTGATCCTTTGAGCAAGGCATACCTTGTTCAGAGGATCAGTGTCGCAATACAGCGTAGCAACGCGGCAAGTATCCTTAGCACCCTGAACCCGTCGTCTCTTTAAAATTCTCTCATTTATCGTTATTTAGATAGTATTTTTAATTTATAGGTATTTTTTTTTAAATCAGATTTTAATTTCGAATTTACTTATAATGTGTAATATGTTATATAATTATCAAAATTATTCAGGTAATAAAATATTTCAATTTAATATTGAAAAGTAAAGGTAAAGCGTCTCAATACATTCGTTGTCCAAAATCACAGAGCGCAGGCAATAAGTAAGAAAAGGTTCAGAGGAAGCTCGCTCCATTGGCGTTGCCGTCACGCCCGAAGCTCGCTGCCACCTAAACCAAGCACCCAAAACACCACAGATTATGTATAGATACACATATATGATGCATCGATTCTGATCGAGAATTGAAACTGAAAGTTAATCTTAACGTTACAAAACAATACTATATACCTATATCTATTAAGATTAACAAAAATTAGGTCCTTAGAAAACCGGCTTGAATAAAACTTCGAATAAATGGATATTGATTCGTAAGCTATTAATTGTTTTTATAATTGTAATTTTAATTTTTTCATTCAATATGCTTGTTCTCTCCGTACTCAATTTGTTGCCTTACCTTCTATGTCAAACCAGAGATGAAAATTATCTCGTGAATAATTTCGTTATTGAAATATTTACTCTGTACTCATGAAGCTATCTTTTTTATATTTTTATCATTCATTTACAAAAACATTGTTTGTTGTGATTTCAAAGTGCCAACGTCCAGTGATGTTTTACATAAATAACCATCATTACCAAAGATTTCAAATTTTTGACGTGCGCAACTTTTACGTAAATATTTTCTGTGTAACGTAGTAATTGTTTCGATTGAACTCTATTGAAAAGAACATAATGGTAAAAACCGCTTACAAACTTATTTTGTGAATATTGCTTGTAGTTGGGCCTCGTAACATCTTAAATTGTTATACTATATCCATGGTTCATATTTGTTCGTACTACCACATAGCGACATCTGTTGGCATAGATTGAAATAAAAATTTTAAAACCAATATTAAACTAAATTGCCACTAACTAATGTAAACCATAACATGCACGTCCAGTTATGTTACCAATAAAGACATAAAATATATAAAATGACAGTAATGAGAATATAGAGTTCGTAGCCACTATAGCACCTGCGTATCAGGATTCTTCCACAATTTCAGATACCAGGGCAGTAATAATCGAAGGAAGTGAGCGGATTGAGCCTTGACATTTCCTGCGCGGCTTACCAGGAAGTAGGAACAGCGGTACCTGCCCTTCCCCTCTCGATTACCACTTACTTCCCCCCTCGACGCTCCACACGGCGATGTTATGGCGTGTCCGCATTTCCAAGGCTGTTGTGACATTCTAAGAGTTAAGAGATTGAGTATCAAATTCCATTCGACAGTTGAATTTAATGTAAAAATGGTTTCTTCAGGAATCCTCGGAATTCATAAGTAAGAACAACTAAATCGCATTTACAAAGTGGAGCGCGATTGTTAAAAAAGATGCCACGGACCATGCTAATCGAGTGGATTTTTTTTTACTGGATGGTATCTACCAAGGCAAAACTTTGACACGTGTAATATCTATTAAAAGATCCAGTCGGCATGTGAGAGCGTCATTCATAGCAGCTTTTTTACGGACGGCGTTTTCCATATGTAATTTCAAGTAAACTTAATTACTCGAAATTGTAGGAAACATAAGAAAATAATATCAAAACAGAGATAAAAGAGATAAAATTCAAACCAAAATCTTTACAAATTGAACTTATCTAAAATAAATCTGTACTGATTGATTGAGGAGTTTAGCGTACGCATTGAGTGTATGCCACAATGTACCCGCACCGGACATTGTCCTTTTGTAATGCAGAGAAAAGAAATCAGAGACAACTGCCCTTTGTATGGCACATAGAGCGCTTTGTTCTTTGTAAAATCAACTCAGGTGGTAAAACAAAACCAATTAATAAATGTGGATACGAATAATGTAAGAGGTATCATCGAAAGAATACGGAAAAATCTCAATTTTTACGTAGTTATTATTCACGAGTTTTGACATAGTTGACAGGGTAGCGACCCTGCCTATGAAGCTGGAAGTCCCGGGTTCGAATTCTAGGTCGGGTCAGTATTTATATGATAAATATCGATACTGGTACCGGGTTTTGGTTGTTATATGTATGTGGTGTCTTCGCTTGGTAGGCACCCAAAACACAAGCTAATGCTTAGTTTGGGGCCTAGACGTTGTCATGTGTACGTTATTATTATTATAGTTATTTTATTGTCTGTAAAAATACATTAATGTAGAAAATAATAAATTAATAAAAATTAATAAAAATTTAAACTATAAATTCAAATTATAATTGATGTAAAATAAAACTGATACTAACTAGATGTTATTATTGAAAAATTTAAAATTCACAACGCTGATGACTTATTTTACCTTTTAATGTTTCTAAGCGAAAATTAAATTCAATATGCATGTACCTATATAGATATTCATTTAAAATATGATCTAAAATCTATTGATGCTTATCGTAACCTTTTATTGTAACCTTTTAATTTATTAATATAAATTACAGTATATATTTTAAATGTAGTTATTTATTTAAAAATATTTAGAAAGGAGTATTAGACACTAAGCACTGTAGATACCTAATGAGAGCATTTACTTACGTACCTTTTCGAGTGATATTAGGCTAAACTGTGAATTAGTTAAATACAACAGTTACATAAAAATAATAGCGTATTCCAGTTTATTTAATTTTAATTGCACATAATTATATTTCCGTCGGTTGTCGTAGCAAAATATGTACCTATACATTTTGGGTACAATCATACCACCGATACAAAGAAAAATTTTAATTCATTAAAAAATCGTAATACTTTTTAAAGTAGTTCCCGAGTAGTTTTAAAGTAGTTTACGAAAACAAGGTAATTACGTCGCAAAAATTTAAAAATTAAATTGAAAATACAAAAATTCATACCTATACAAATGTAAGGACAGATATGGTATACGTCAAAACAGTAAATTGTAAATTGAATCATATGCACGACTTTGATTTAATAATGTCTGGATGGGACCAACGCAATACAACAATGTCAACAAAAATGACAGGCCAACTTTTATATACTTGTGTGTGTGACTCAACAGACCATAATATAGTCTCATTACGTTATAGGTACTAACCCTGTACAAACCGTCTCCATGTGCTTGAATCATAACAGTAAGGTGATATTTTTATGTAATTTCTATCCAGACATATAATCAAAGATGCGCGAATAACATTTTAATAATAATAATAATACATGGGACTTCCCACACAGCGCCATCTAGTCCCAAAGTAAGCAAGTATTATGCTTGTGTTATGGGTTACTAGACAACTGATATACATACTTAAATATTATTCATAATATATACATATATAAAATATTTTTTTTTTATATATAACAACCAAGACCCGGTACCAGTATCAATATTCATCATATTAATACTGACCCGACCTGGGATTCGAACCCGGGACCTCTAGGAACCCGGGAACATTACATTTTAATTTGTGAGACCGCCCATAATTTGACGTATTAGTTAAATTTTCAACCATAGACAGTAGTTAGGTGCTTTATTCATCATCATCACCAGCCGATTTTTACCCCACTGCAGGGGCTTAGGCCTCCCCCAGGGTGAGGAGGGGGGCTTGGAGCTTAAGTCCACCACGCTGCTCCACTGCGAGTAGGGAACTGTAACGACCGCCATCTATTGACAGCGACAGGTGCTTTATTATCAATATATATTATAATGTATTTGCATTAATGCAGTGAAACTATTATATGCAAATACCGACATCTAAATGTTAATTAAAATGTTCAAATGAATACCACAACAAAGCTTTATGGGTACATCGAACAGTTGACTAAATTCGGAACCTAACAAGTCAAATAGGAACTCGGGTTGCATAATAACAAGGTGGATACGTTATTATGCTTACAAACTGACCGGAATAAGAATGAGCGAAGTTTTAAGTTTTGTCTCTATTACCAGTCAGCGTGGGAACGTTGTTGGTAGTGTTTTGACATTGCATCATCACACGAATAAGTAAAAATGTCACGGAACTATTACTTACGGTTTAGAGTCAAAAATAGCTGCCACGGAAATTGTGAGCGCTGTTATAACGAAGTTACGGCAATTTTTTTCTTAGTTTCATATATGAAAATATAATATGTTATCTATTTTCAGGATCAGATTTTCAAAGGGCAGGAATATTTTCTTTCAAGGGAAATTGCATCCATTTTCATAATGAAATGTTTGACAATCTATAAAATGCATTAATTAAAGACCAGCTAACAAAGAAAGCTTATATATATATTTACATAAATGAAATAAATAGGAAGGAGTTTTTTGCTGGTTTTTCTCGTTCTAGTTTTCCGAACGTAATCAATATGATTTGCTTTCAATAAATGTGTGTGTATGTAGGTACAGTTATAATATTCAATATTTCTTTAGGTTTTTGACTTATTGTAACCTACTTATATTATAAATGGAATATCCTACTGTTTTTAGGTCGCACACACTACCGATATTGTAGGGTTGGAAAATACTTATATCAACTAAAAAAATATTGATTTTCTTACGAGTTTCTAAGTATAATATTAGCTACATAGATGTCAGATATCAGAATTATTAAAATGCCGTATCTCAAAATTATAGATATTTATTGGTTTTGGTAAATAATGAAACACAAAAAGAAGCTTAGTTTTATTTTTGGGCAAATCTCACGAAATAAGTGTTATGTACCTACCTACTGTATGTAAAACTAAAAACTAGAAACTTAAAACTAATTCGAATAAAAAAGCCCACCTCTTAACTCGTCCCGCCCAAAAGTGCCCATCACGCTGGCGGCGTTACCGCGCTGAATTACATATGTATGCAATTCCAGAATCATTATTTCTTTTTCAGAAAATTTTGAATTTTATTTTTTATATATATATTTATTTGAGTTTTGAATCTTATTTTTATTTATTTTTATCATTACCATTGATAGGTACTATGCAAGAAGACATTTTGCATTATAATATTAGTACCTACTACAGTCGGTCCATAATAAATAGAGTACTTTTTTTGCTCAAATTTTTATGATCAGATTGCAATCTTGCTTGACGTCAGAACTAGACGAATAAAAATATAAAAAAAAAAAATATAAAGAAATCATTTTCGGTTTTGTTTTCTCTAGCGTCATCTAGTGTCGAATAGCACAACCAATGGAATGTTTTATATTTATTTTCAATTTTATTTATAACTGTTTTATAAATCTATATTAGGTAACAAACTTTTTCAGGTTTTTCAGCGAAAGTCTCTAAACTATTGAAACAATTAATAATATGAGTTGAAAACATTAAAGAGCATAATATTTTTTTAGTAGCTCTTAATAATTTATCAGCGGAAAGCATAGGCGGAAAGGTATAAATGTGTCCATAAAATAATAATAATCGTTTTTGTATTGTGGCATCATCTATCGTCAAAAAGCCGTACTAGATAGGCTACGTTACACCACTTACACCTTACTTTACAAATTTAACCAACTTGTCGATCTTAGGTCAAGTTTATATTTCAGTAATATAAATTTGGCTTTGTGCTGCGTAGTGTGAATTATTTATATTATTATTTTTATTGTCAAATTTTTTATTACCACGCCATTACGATTAATTAATTGAGAGACAGTAGGTACATAGGTATGTTAGTACAGTACGCATCTGCATACTCCAACCAACTATTGAGATATACTTACCTACTTAATTTATAATTTAGACTTCTTATTTTATTTCCGCAATATCTGGAATAAACTCCGGGTTTTATAGAACTTATTAACTGCTTGATAAGTAACTGAATAAGCAATACTTTTAGAACTATAAAAAGAACAAATCGTAAAATAAATAGACGTATTTTCCTACTTTAGAATATTGCATAATGAAATTGCACGAATCCCACAGAAATAAGTATTTAATTAAATAATAATATCTGGGACATCCTCACACAGCGTCATCTAGTCCCAAAGTAAGCAAGCATTGTGCTTGCATTATGGGGTACTACACAATTAGTAGGTATACTTAAATATTCTTTTTTCGTATAATATATGTATAAATAGATAGTTTTTACACCCAGACACGGAACAAATAGACATGTTCATGCACACAAATATTTGTTCCGGGCGGGAATCGAACCCGCGACCCTTGGCTCCGCAGTCAGGGTCTATACCCACTCGGCCAATCGATCAGTCTATTATGTTTTCTATTTAATTATACCTACTAACATTCTATACGACAGAGTTTTGCATTTGCAAATTGAGAACCACGTCGGCGCGACCACAAAGCATTGTTTCTTTGCTGATTCCTTTATAAGGTAAGTGGTAACATTCTGTGGTGGTTACCTGGAAAAGCCAGTACGTACGCTCCAAATTATTTAAATTCATACAACGATATATCCGGCAATGATTCGCGTTTGCTCACGTACATACACGAATCGTGTTCGTTTTTATAAATATAACCATATTATAATTTTTGGACAATAATCTTGTTCGAATTTTAAAGTTTTCAACGCCGTGGTTCCCGTTAGGTATTGTTATGTATGCATTCATACTCACCATTTTATGTCATACTCGTAAATGTCAAAACCGGAAACACAATATAACTTATTCACACTAATATTCGATGAAAACTTAAAAATTTTTCATAATTTTTCACCTCAAAATTTAAAAGTTGAAAGAGGGGGAACACTTTTTAGGACTTTAGAAGTACAACTCAACGACTATTGTCTTAAATTTTTTATACAAAGAAGTCATTTTTAAAACTCAATGTCCAAAACTGCAAATATCATGTTCTATCTAAAGATATTAAAGACCTATTATAGGTACCCTTCACATTAATGTGCGCTGGAATTTTTTTTTTCGTCCCTCAGATGTTGGCGATCTTCCCCAAAATTATTGTTCATAATTTTGCTACACGATTGCAGTTCATAGATTACATAAACTTCACAAATTTCATCTGTACACGGACGAACAGACAGACAAACGAACAGAACAAAGTTGTTCCATTTTTTGAATACATGAATACACTTTGAATAATGATTAAAAAAACATCATTTAGAGAGTACACCATTAGGAGTAAAATAACTCTTCAAATAATTATTCTAATAATCATCTTCATACCAATTAATACTTCAAATTCAATCAAAATAATCCATATTTGATCTGTCAAAAATGGCCGAAAAAATCTTACAAACATAGATACCTAATAATTTACACTCAACATTCTTCTGTTTTGGTAAAAGTAAATGAATGTAAATTGTATCTTTGTGTCTTTTTCGTTGGTACAGTCGGCTCCGATTGCAGTAACCCTAGGCTCGAACCGAACCTAGGCCCTAAGCCCGAGTAACCAAGATTTCGATACCACTCCAACTCAGTTCGTACAAAAACCATACCTAGTGAACTGGTCTGACCATAGAGCAATAGGCAGATACGCTGTTATATACGTAATGGATACTGAAGACAGATCTTATAACCGAAATTCTAAAATGCGACCTCTTCTATAATCATATCAAAGATGCAAGGGAAAGGGACGAACGAGATAACCGCTTTCTAAAATTAAAACTACTTATTTACGTATACGCAATGCGTATATGTAACATTTTTACTTATCTTCGTCGTCTGAGTATTTATTTTTGAGACTTGTGTTTCCGAACAAATACTGTCACATGGGCTCTCTAACCTATTCGATTGTCAGTGGGCACAACACACCTAGCTTTTTAACGGAACCAACCAAATACCCCCCTAACTATATAGCCTAGTGTCCGACCGAAACCCAATATATTCCTTCGGCCGAAACCGAAATCGAAACTTTACTTTCTAATTCATTTCGGCCGAAACCGAAACTGAAACTTTTGAATTTTATTTTCTTCCGGCCGAAATATCACAGCCGTAAAAATATTACATGAGGCACAAGGACCTAGCAAAAATTTTTCTACCACTCATAAGCTATTTGACACTACCTATCAACCCTACGTCCAATAATAATTATCAATCAAAAAATATGACAAAAACGCGGCGTGGCGGACGTGACAGAGTGACAGACCTTCCCTGCTCGTGCAGTGAGCTTGTTGCGACATGTCAAAATTTATTTCGGTTTGAACCGCAAATTGCGTTTTCTTTAGGCCGAAACCGAAATGATGCCGAATGATGAATTTTTTTTGGCCAAAAGTTTAAAAAAGGGCCGAAAATTATAAAAGCCGAAACCGAATATTCGGTCGGACACTACATAGCTCACAGAAACCGCATGGCTTCGCGGGGTGAGCGCCGTGCATATCATTATTGTTTCATATCATTATTGGCCTAGACACATATATACCGCTGTTTGTTAAAACAGAGAAAGAAAAATTGGAAAAAAATTTAAAAATACACTAAAAACAATTATACCGTCGCAATTATGTTTTATTTGTAGTTTTAGCTATGCATTAACATTTTACGATAATAATTAGAAAGATTCCATAAAAAAATTTTACAAGACAAAAACTCATAAATCCAATAAGTAGGTATTTAAATATGCACCTAAAATGTCTACGGTCCTCCTGAAATAATCATTTATTTTCTTAATTTTTTTCTAATATATATAACTAAAAACTAGAAACTTAAAACTAATCCGAACAGAAAAGCCCACCTCTTAACTCGTCCCGCCCAAAAGTGCCCATCACGCTGGCGGCGTTGCCGCGCTGAATGGCCAGCGAAATGGGCAATTGCAATAACTTTGTCCTACCTTCTAATGAAGCACCTTTTAACCACCCAACATATAGGTATACCAGTCTCCAAACTCTATCGGAAACCGCGCGAGAACGATCGTTCCAAAACGGGACGATTTCCAGTCCGGCACCGCAAAAGACACCGTCCCAAAAGGGGACTGTTCCCAGTCGGGGGCGGGACATTCAGCAGGAACCAAGTCGGAGTTAAACTGTGGTCTTGTGTCTCTGGCTGACTGTACCATAGTTAAAATACTGCAATTTTGGTTATGTGATGTACTTACGTAACAGTATATAATAACACAGTACGTATGTCTAAAACAGTCAAATGTTAATTAGGTGCCAGTGTACAATGGTGGTAACGCAAATAGCTTCACGCCATTACAACTGTGGAGCCAACACCTTACTGGAATACAAAAGCGCCAGATATAGTGAGTAAATCTTATGCATTGCTAGAAAAATATTGTATACCTACTACTACAAAGTTTAACTTATAAACATGTAAATGTGTTCCACAATTACAATCAAATTTTTGGGGAAATTCCGAGGCAATTTAGAGGATTTTCGTTTAGGTTTTAAGTAAAAGTTTCTTATAGCAAAAACGTGTGAAGGTATGAGATTGAAATTAATATCAAACGCTCAAGTCAACGATTACTCAAAGCTGTGAAAACTCAAACTTCTGCGAGTAAACGGAATAAAAAATAATGCACTTGTGCCGCATGTTTTGAAACTTGCAATGTCAATCAAAAGCTATTATTATAAAAACCAATCAAACTTTCTTCCCGAATTTGTACCTTCTTCCCGTTTATCTAGAATTTTGTCATTCAGAAGAAATAAGGTCTCACAGCACAAGTAAAGGAAAAATCTGAAAAGTGTATATTCGACTACCTACAAACCTACCTTTTTTGGTGTATACATAACACAAATATTACTTATTATGTACATCGTGAATATACGGATCCCTCGGTATTCAAGGCCGACTCGCACTTGGCCGGTTATCTAATGATTTAAACTATAAAAATATACAATTGTTTTCGTTCGAAGAGGTAAACAAAAAAAAAATCATATCATGTAGGTTAAATTTTAAATCAATTTTTAAGTATACATAACAACAACGTCTCGACCCCAAACGTAGCATTAGCTTGTGTTTTGGGTACCAAACGAAGACACCACATACATACTCGTATAACAACCAAGACCCGTTACCAGTATCAATATACATCATATAAATACCGACCTGACCTGGGATTCGAACCCGGACCTCCAGCTTCGTAGGCAGGGTCGCTACTCACTAGGCTAAGCGGTCGTCAAATTGTGTTCAATTGTGTCAAAACTATGTATATGTGTACTTATACCTACTCCCTTACTCCATGTTAATAAATAACCAAACAAAGTATATTACATTCTATGGTAGTGTGTTGCATACGCGCGGTCACCGACTCGCCTCCCTCCCTCCCTCCCTGCACCCAAGCCACGTGCTCCCGCGCATACGGACCGCAAAAATGGGCATTTCCACGAATCAACCGAACTCGAACCGGAACTCGAAACTCCATGAAATTTAATAGCTCTGCGCCGGGCATGCCTATGGTGTATCAGGTGGATGTGAGTGTGAAGTTTGTGTATAATTGAAACATATCTAAAGAAATAAAACAGTATGATACCTTACGTGATTTATAACTTATACCTCCTCTGTAAGAGAGCAAAGACTCTAGTTATTTTTTCTATGAACGGGTAGATGTATCAAGAAATACGGAGGTCTACAGTTTCAAGTCAGTGCCATAAAAAGTTTTGAAACACGTATTTTCAGACTAAATGTTGAGTTAGCAAAATCTTTAGAGGGCTTCCCATTAACCTAGAGTATTGAAATTTAGCAAAAAAGAAGGTCTTCACTAGAATACGAGCAAAACAAAATAATTGTAAAAAATAACAATTTCTAGTTTAGGGAGCGTTCAAGTATTACGTAACACAATTACATTATTTTTATTACATACATTTTTCCAGTATTCTTACATATACGCTTTCGTGTCATCTATGGCGCGGTGAGTACGTTAAAATACGGTAAATAACAGCACAGAACCTTCAGGTCGTAAGTCCAACTCGCACTTGGTCGGTGTTTTAAATACATTTTGAATTGAATAAGGTATTTGCGTATTTGTGTTTCAATTTTAATGCTTTTTATAAATATGACAGGCAAGTGCACCTAGTCTGCGTTTACCGTTCCATATAAAACCTACGGGGTTGTTCAAGTATTACGGAAGCATCGAAGGTGAGGATGTTTATATTGCTTTAAGACATGGAATCTGAGGGGGGCGGGGAGTTGAATGGCGATTGCCGGTTATGTCAACCAACAAAGAATACAGCAGTAAACAGACAAACAATAAAACATGCGATGTTTTAGACGACTTGAAGTCATAAATTCAAGTGTCTCAGACTGAAGATGATTAAATTATTACTTAAAATATTTTTTAAATAATACGTACCTAGAAAATTTTAGGTGTGAATTATTTATTCCGATAACGATACTTGCTTATGAGTCTAAGAATTATCCAATTTTGTGAAAACATACAAAATGCTTGCGTAAGCGGATTGGGGTTGACTTACATAATACTTGAACGACCCCAAATGGCGGATTTTTAGTCCAATTCAAATAGAACATAACATACACATACAATCACAACAACGTTTAGGTCCCAAACTAAGCATTAGCTTGTATGTTGGGTACCAAGCGAAGACACCACATACATATAACAACCAAGACCCGGTACCAGTATCATTCTTTATAATATATACATATATAAATATTTTTGCGAAGACACCACAACATATAACAATCAAGACCCAGTACCAGTATCAATATTCATCATATAAATACTGACCCGACCTGGGATTCGAACCCGGGACCTCCAGCTTCGTAGGCAGGGTCGCTGCCCACTAGGCTAAGCGGTCGTCGAACGAAACGAAACGTATCTGAGAATCGTCTCGTAAACACCTACATTTATATAAAAAAAAAAAACCGCATTGCAATCAGTTGCAATGCGGTTTCATTCTGTACTAAATTAGAGAATAGGTACAAGAGCTTTGATTAAGCTCTAAGATTTTGATCGAAAGCCGGTTTATGACATAATCGAGACAATTTTATCATATTCCTGAACGAATCCTGAGTTTTGGTTAAAACTTTAAATAAGTTCAGGGTTATGTTCAAATAAGTATTTCCTTTGATCAAGGAGATAAATTAAATATATTACTAACGCAATAGATAGTGCACTTCTTTATACAGGAAGAAATTTTAGCAACCATCCAAAAAAAATTGTAGATGTTAGGTAGCTATCACAAATAGATCTCATTACGTTAATAAAAAATATAAGTTACATTTTCATAATAAATTATTTGATCTATAGTGTTATTTTATAACGTTTGGTTGCTTTCTTTGTGACGACGCGCCCGAGACCTTGAGACCGAGACGGGGTGGAACGTGCGGCGGTTGTGAATGGTGACTAGAGTTATTGATTTTTTCGGGAAAGGTTTTGTCTCAATATCTCAATATTTTACTGTTGAACGATACTAAAACGAAACAAGACGGCCATCGGTTTTTTACCAAAGATCAATACGTTACAATTTGGATAATTGTTAAAATTTCACCTTGTATATCAAGGGCACGTGACTTTATAGCAACCAGCGTTTGCTTACGGCTTCGCCCGAAACCCCATAATAAGGATAAGTATGAATTTGCAGTTCTAGACTGGCAACTATAAACGAAAACAAAACCTGGTGAATGTTTTTAATTTGAATTTTTTTTTTTATTATAAGTCACTGTGTTCTGAATTCGAAATCAATAAAACTACTTGGTAATTGTTTTTCGTTCGTTTTCATAATCTCTTCTGTACAATGGATGTATAGCATTTTCCTTTAAAGTTCGTAGATGATTGGATAGCTTACTATATTTGAGTACAAAATAGTAAAATGATCTTTGGTTTATTGTGATAAAGTTCAAAATCTTTAATCGGACGAGAAAAATCTGCCAAGCAAGACTTGCCGAAATGTGCGGAGGGAATGTTTGTGACATTTTCAGGCTTAGGCCGTTGCACTGATTTTCATATTTGATATAAATAACTCGAATCCTGAGAAAAGACATAGGCTACTTTTTACTGCAGGAATTTTTGTTACCTTTTCAGGCTTAAACTGTTTAACCGATTTTGATGAAATGTGGTATTTGAGTACCGTGAGCTCTGGGGACTGACAAAGAATAGTTTTTATAAGTCAATACAATCTTACAATGTACACTGTCAAAATTTTGGTCGAAGTAAAAAAACGTAAATATCGTTTTATTTAAAAATTATGGATTAGTCATTGATTTTGATAAAGTATTGTGGGATAGGAGACATGGCGTAATAAAAAAACATCCTTGAAAAATAATATGTAGGGATTTTTAATTTTACTTACTTGTTAATTAAACATATGGGTATATGCACAAAGTGCAAATGACTGTATTACTAAGACAGAAGTGTTCGAAAAGTTAAATTAATTGGGTTACTATTTTTAAGCTCCATGTGGTTAAGCTACGATTGTTCTGTTCAGCCCATAGAAAAATATATATTAAAATAATTCCTTGGTATGGTTACCACATAAAACGAAACAACCCTCCTCTATACTTATTAACGCCTAGTTCGGCGCAATTTCAATCAAAGTAGTCGTTACTTTAATATATACCTATACTAACCTAGTTGGGGAGTAAGGGAGAAGGTAATTAACATCTTCTACCTCCCGCTGTCGCTAACACGTGTGCAGGTGGACACGCCGGATGGCGGTGGAAGACAATCGGCTTCCGTGGCATTCCCTGCTGGATAATCAACCTACGTACCTGGAGTAGATGCGGCTACAGAAGCTTTGATATCAAAATTCACCTCTCAAAGTACTGGAGCAGAAAGCAATTGGAAACCTCTGCTACCATTTTTTCCTAGAGAGTCATGGAATCGGAACATCCATGATCACGACCACCCTCAGGAATGTAAGACTGAGAAGAAGAAGAATACTAACCAAAAACTCAAACAGGAACAGGTCGAAAATTCGACTATTCTTTGAATACGTATTCCGTCGTGGCACCAACGCCACAGATACAGCTCGTAACAGCAATGTTGTATTTAGAAGAAACATGACTAACGAACGCACCGTGCGTTTTTGGTTTAGTCAACCACAGATATACATCAGTACGTATTGGGCGGTTGTCATTATAGCTAGGTAATGAGTCTTTCATGAGGAAAGGCTACGAAAAAGACTGATAGTACTACGGAGTTATGTGACGGTTCTTCACAAAAATTTACGGACCATTTGTCCGTATTATGCACCATATTATGGTGACGCCCCATCCATGTAATAACTAAATCAATGATCCCAACTTCTAGAACAGGTAGTTGACCCATTACAGTGTTATGTATAGGTATCTAATGGGCATATTTATGATTTTATATCACGTATTTAGTTGGCAATAGTTCTAAGCTGCCAAACAATAGTGACCGTAAAGCTGCTTCTTATTCTGTGGGGTCTCGCTGTCCACAAATGCCCCTATTGGCATGCAGCCGACGATCGGACGAGAAGGCACGCAACACGGATGTCTGCTATACGTACAATATGGTTATATCTTAGACCATATTTCACGCAGCTATGTGTTCTACGTGAATGCATGGTACTTATATGAGGTCGATGGCTTCAAAGTGTTAATATAGGTACACCTGCGCTCAAGTATTTATGAGATTCGAATATTTATGAGAGGTTTAGTTATTTATAAGGATTATTTTTAGAAGATGGGAAGGGTTGCTGTGATATTGTTCAGTTAATTGCAATATTACTAAAAGCGTCATAAACAGGAAACAAAGACAAGTGAATTTGCACATTAGTAAGGTTTCGTATGTGATGAGTTCTGTTAAAACTATCTTAGACGTTTTCCCTTGTTGTAACTAATGTAGCGTCTCTATCACATGATTATAGCAACGAATATTAATAAAAAAATTATAAAAAAACAATATCATGATGTTTCATCAAAATAACGTCTATTAACGGTTACTTATTGTTTAATTACAGCACCCTGACTACTGACACAATAATTTAGCGCAAGAGTCACGCTGCGGTTGTTGACCTAAGTTATTGTGCTAGTGTCCCATAAGACTGGACTGGACCTGGTAATCACAAGCATGAGGATGTACTGTATGTATTGTGAGATTACTTGGAATGATAAATGAATTGGCTTAGACCAAAATTTTAAAGAAGCCTGATGGTTATTAAAATTGAAAGGAGTGAAGTTTTAAAACAATCTCTCAAAATAATTGGTTATTCTTTCTACAAATTTGCCGGTTATTTATGAAAATTAATCTGAGGTTGGAATTGTCCCTCTGACGTCATCTAGACAAATAAACTTATTCTGTTGCGTTTCACAGCAAAAAAAAAAGAAAAGCAAGAAGTAGGTAGGTATATAAATACAAAATATTTAGGTTAGCCATCATGTCAAATAAAATTGTAATACTCATGAATCAATTAATAAAAACTTAGAATATGTCGGTCTACCATGTATATTATTTTATTTTTTACTTGCTCATAAATTATCGAAAAAAAATATTGTCAATGCATAGCACAAAATGCCAGTGGATTAGGTTGGTATATTATCAACAATATCTTAGTCATACATACATCCGTTCATTTACAGTTCTATAATAGTTTAGATAACTTTAGTTAAAAATAGTTAAATAAAAAAGTCGAGAGACGGTATTAGGAAGTATCATTACGCAGCTTCCGCGTCATTTTATTAATCAGTGAACGCGCGCCAGCCTATAAAAGAACGACGTTTATTGAGCGCTCGGCCGCGGAACCCGTAAATTACGACGAAAGAGTCCGCCGGATCTCATTCGTATCCAACATCAGAAGACGGATTTCAAAAGTCTGCCGTTTGTCATTCCGGTTATAAACTTCAGGTGTGTTTATTTTAGATATACCGTGGCAAACTCTTTTGTTGTTTTTTTTTGTTAAATATTTGTCTTCTATTGCTTTTCGATATACAAAAATTTAAAAAACCCCCGACACAAAAAAAAAAACTACACTAAACTTTAACTTCTGTAAAAAATTACACTTGTAAATAGCTTGGCTAATAAAGATATAGCCAAGCGATTTATAAAATACTACTATATAAAGATTTTGGATATTGCACTTAAAAGGTGCATACGCTATCTTTCACTACAATTATAATTTTTTTATATGATAATCTATAAAAAAATATTTCGACTGACCGAGTTCGAAAACAAACAGCATATTTTGAACATGACGCGCCATCTAGTAGTGATTAGGAACATTAATATTTTTGTAATTTCGTTTTTATCCTTAAAAATATTGTTATTGTCATATATTATTATTTTTTTCACTGTACATTGTTATTTTTTGTAGATTAAACAATAACATAACCGCTAGTGAATGACATAATAGAAAAAGGAAACTAAAAAAGTGTCGTAAAATAATTCGATTCGGCACTTTTCTGTAATGGGAGTTGGGTATTGTTAAAAACGTGATATGAACAAAATGCAACACATTTTAGAATATCATGTGTGTACAATAAAATATGGTCACAATCTTTTCAAGCACGAATGACGCCATTCACGAGATGTCGAAATATTTTGTTTCGATATCAAACAATCAAAACAGTCCTCGCATCTCTTTACACCGTTCTTTATACTTTACCGATGGTTCCTGCTTCAAACAGATGCCGAACTTTTGTTAAGTGTATTGTGCCGCGCCGCCAAAAGACTACTTTTGATGTACCCACACTATAGATAAAAACAACGTAGGGGCACATTCTGTTTGCATTTCACGTGAGAGAGTTTTATTTACAATATAGGCACAACACAGACTTCTTAGGTACCCAATCGTGTGGGTCATGTGCGTCCCGCCCGTCTATTTATCTCATCTAATAGCTCAAATGTGATAACTTGGTTCTCAAACCAAACGGCCAGCATTACTTACTCCTTTATTATAATACTTCAAAGCCCGGGGAGCAATACCCCTGCCCTTTCAGCTTGTGTACCAAAACGTTATGATCCTTAGCTGGGAGGTGTGGGCTGGCTGGTGGCGCAGGCCTGTACGCTTATGCTGTGAACGCCAGCGGCGCTTGTAGCTGACGAGCTACATTAGCCTGGAAAAGTGGCACTGCTAGCAGCAGCTAACGACGAGCACTATGTATTTACCCATTCCCAGCCTGGTGTCTGTTTTGTCTGCAAGATTTTGACGAGATCTATGTGACCACGTGACCAAATTTTTAAATGCTTATATTTTCGAAACCATCAATCGCAGACCTATCGTGCTGGTACTCAAACTTGATGTTTTGACGAGATCTATGTGACCATTATTGTGACCACATTTTTTTATTTGTCTGTCTGTCTGTCTATTCGAGCTAATCTCCGAAACGGTTGAACCGATTTCAATGAAACTTCACAGATATGATAAAAAGCTTATCAGGAATGACATACAACACTTTTTGTTTATGTGTCTGTCTGTCAGTCTGTCCGTCTGTTTGTTCGAACTGATCTCCGTAAGGGCTCAACTTATTTCAATGAAACTTTAAAAGATGTGATTAAAAGATTGTCAGGAGTGACATACAAAACTTTTTGTTTGTCTGTCTGGCTATCTTTCTGTTTGTTTGAGCTGAACTCTAAAACATTAAAACCAATTTTAATGAAACTTCGCAGACGTGAAAAGACGGGTGTAAGGAGTGACATACGCTACTTTTTGTTTGTTTATTTGTCTGTCTGTCTGTCTGCCCGTCCGTCCTTCCGTCCGTCTGTCTGTCTGTCTATTAGTTCAAGCTAAACTTTTGAAGATTTTAATAAAACTATGCAGACAATAAAAATAGGTTTTCAAGAGTGATATAGGTAACTTTTTGTGTGTGGTTGTCTGTCTATCTTTTTGTTTCAGCTTATCTCCAAAACAACTAAACCATTTCTATGAATCTTCGCAGACATAAAAAGGAGGTTATCAGGAGTGACATAAGTTGGTTTTTGTCTGTGTGTTTGTCTGTCTGTTTGTTAGGGCTAATCGTCGAAATGGCTGATCCGATTTTACTGAAATTCTGCTAATATAAAGTGGGCGTTGTCGGAAGTGAAAAACATTTATATATATATATATATAAAATCGTAGTGTGTGTTAGTCTATCTGTCTGTTCCGGTTAATCTCCAAAACGGCTGACTGATTTCGGGACCGACTTGTGGGATAGCTATTCTTCATGCTAAAATGGCTAAATGGATTTTTAAGAAATTAGGTATAGAGATTTCTTAGGTAGTTAAGTTTCAAAATGTTCTAGAAAGTGTTACAATGTTCTGAAGCGTCGCGTTCCTTTAACTGTCCCAGTACAACTGTGGTCAACGCGAGCGAAGCCCGCGGGCGGAAAGCTAGTTAACTATAAAACAAAGGCGTTGTTCATAACCTTTTTACATGCTAAAGCTATAAAGTCATATTTCGAGAGCATTCAACAATACATTATTGCCTCCATTATGAAAATCCAACAACAAACATTACTTATTGTATATTTCTGTTTGTATTTCAAACTGAAGTGTGAATTATGATTGTACTAGTTGAAACTGTTTATCTACAAGTTCATATTTCTGAAATTCGAGCAACAAAATCTTATTTTTTGTCATTTTTCTCCAAAACTTACAGGGTCTAGTTGCTAGTGTAGGCAATTTCTTTTTTGTAGTTCACCTTTATCATGGACAGAATAATATCGGGTTTTCTAAATACGGGGACAATATATATTCTAAAAATTGTAAACGTTAAATGAGATTTCATAATAGCTACTCGAACGACGCTGATTAGGCGCATCGGATTCCCGAACCCCAAATTATAATAATTGTTGCTAATGGCAGTGGCTAAACCATGGAACATGTTACCTATTAAGGTTGGAAGAGTTTCAACGTATTTTAGCGAAAATCGGTGTAGACGCTTTTCAATACATTTGCAATTAAAAATAGTAAAATACAACATTAAGGTACAAATTTCGATGTCATAAAAACCGTATTAATAGCAAATGTATTGAGAATGAACATTAGGAACCTGTAGGAACAAAAGGTTAGATGACATAACAAGAAAGTAAAATGTTGTTATTAACTATTATAACGAGTTGAGCTAAGTATAAGTAGGCTTATGAATGAGCGTGATGGTGGAAGGTGGTAAGGGAGTGACTGTAAGGGGTGGTTGGAGGTCACTATAAGGATAAAAAAATCCCGCGGTTTAGTTAACTCGTGATTTATGTATGCTTAGGCACATGAATTGCCCCAAAACGAAAGATGCAAAGTAGCGTTGTCGTAATTGTCGATCCGTGGAATTGAGATTCCATGGGTAATAGAACTAGACAACTAAGTTCTGAGCCGTCAACATATTTATCTGTATTTTGTGTATATAACTTAAATATGCGCTGCAATAAATCGTTCATAGAACAGGCATTCAAGGACGGCTTTCAGATAGAATCTCAGGTAAGAATATCGTCAAAAAAATGGTAAGTGTAAGTATTCGACCTTGGTGATAGCAAATGTATAAATGCATCACTGCATACAAGTAATTAGAAAAGGTGACTATAATATACAGAAGTGTCAATATCCACTCTATACTCTTCATTAGATTACTTCCATTGTAGTTATTTTCCCGCCAAAATTTCTATTTAGTCGAGTAACCAACGGTCTACTCTTTATATCAGACAGTACATCCCACAGTATATGTGCGACGCGGATGCCTGGAAGAAAAAAAAATCATATATTATATAAAAGCAAAAGTCAGTTTGCCTTTCTTCGTGTCATAACCGAGCGATCATGATCTTTGATATGTTGATGATTTGAGGATCGGAAGGTGATGTGAGCTATTATTAAACCTGGTGGAGGATGCCCGAAAGGCAGTTGGGCGCTTTATGTGTATATAAGTGAGCCACAGAAGAATGCTAATAAACATTTAACAAGACAAACGTAGTGTTGTGTAAATGTCGTCATAACCGAGTGGTAGCGAGCCCGCTTCTTGTTCAGAAGGCCGTGGTTCAAATCCAAGGGCATGTACCAATAACTTTCTTCTAACTTAGTACATAACTATCACTGACTGTGCCTCGGAGAGCACGTTAAGCCGTCGGTACCGGTTGCCATCAATATAAGGCAGTCGTTAAAATCCACTAACCCGCACTGGAGCAGTGTGGTGGATTAAGCTCTAAGCTCCCTCATCCCGAGGAGAGGCCAAGACAAACGTAAGAATTTGGCAAGTACCGTTTATTTTATTGTCATATGACCCTTCAATTGCAAAATCCTCCAATTGGCTCCAAAATGGTGCCATCAATACTAGAGGTCAAAGGAACCCCCTGAGCCAAGTTTCAATGAAATCCGTTGGAAAATAATGACTCACAAATGGAGCGAATTGAACAATTATTATTAGTTAGGGGAGACCAGGGACAGTGGTACCAAAATAACTTTGCCGCGTAACAGTATCAAAAGTATGACAATAAGATGAGATTTACAGCTGCGACCAGTTCAGTAATATATTTAGCTATCAAAAGACGGCAGTTTCGTTATTCGAAATATAATCCAACCGATATTATAGGCTGATAATTAGCGAGAGGGAAGTTGGTAAAACTGACCTCGCCTAAGGGTCAATTCTACCAGTAGGAAATTGTACTAAAAATCATAAAAAAAATTGATTAATCAAAATTCTTTTAATGAGAATTTATTGAAAAACGGCATTCTTCACTAGGTACAATATTAACAATGATAGCAAAATATAAATATTAAATGACACAAAATAATTTTTTGCATGGCCTAAACAAAATTTATGAACACATAACAAAGCCATTGCTTTTTTAACATTTTCATCTTCTTTTGGGTCACACATAGAAAAAACAATAATATAATATATATGTCAATGATATTGCAAGTAAGAAATGACGAAAAAACGGATATGAAAATAGTATGAAAAATAAATGGTACATTCGTCCCAGTGGTACAACTGTCCCTAGAAAAGTATAATTTACATTCATATAATAATAATATTTATGTGCAGTTGCTCGAGATAAGCTTGTCGCTTTTGCTTAATATTGATTGAATAGAGAGCTCCGGGTGCCTTATCATAAAACCACTGAACCGATCTGCCCTTGGCAACTCTTTTCTATTATTATTATCTGTGTCGATTTCTTGATATTATATTTAACTGTTAACCGGTATGCAAATTATGATGAAATGTGCATGGTCGGTGATTTCGTTTAGGTAGTATTATTTGTAGCAGATATGTAGGTAGCAGACCAATGTGAAAGAAAGTAGCAGCGGTGCGACATATGATTACGTATTTCATGTGATTTTGAACATGCTACGTGTGAAATGTTCCAAGCTTAATTATTATCAAAACGACGTCAAAAGTACCTACTTACGTCATTCGATATCCGTCATTTCGAAAAAACTTAGTTATTGAAAAAAGTCCACTCTTGAATAAAGCGTAAATATGTCGTCATAAACGGACTTATCAATCACCATTTTGAGAAATAAATAGCAAAAAAACAGTATCTTCTTGAACTATAAATAGGCACCTATAAAATCAGTTTTTATTTGAACCATATTTTCATACCGAAAATTATTATATTTTCAATGAATTGGAACGCAACCTAAATATTTTGACAGTTAGTGAGTATAAATTTGAAATTGAAAATGACAGCCTGGCCTGACTGACAGATTTAAATAATCGTGATTCTTTTTAACTACATTGTTTTAAATCTAAAGAATGATATAAATAAATATTTTCCAATTTGATAATAACAGAAAAAAACATGCAAAGTACTATTAAAGAGTTATTGGATGCTTTGGGGTGAGTATTGCGACAATAAGGCAATTGTGGGATTGAAGACGTCTACATAATTAAAGTATGATTATTTTTGTTTCATTTAATTTCCAGGTGTAGTTTGGAGGTGGACGCAATTGTAGACTATCTCCAGAATGATCCTAACTATGGAAATAACAAATTGTCTTCAAAGCAAGTGGCGGAATACGCTCAACGTTTGGCTTTGAAAGCTTCTAATGCGAAGGCCTTTTTGAAAAAATACGACGACATGAAAACTCGAAAGTAATTTACTGAAGATTGTATGATAATCTAATTCTGAGACCTGACATTTTGATATAAATTTATAATATATTTTTCTCGTGTTCTTCAAAATAATAGTCATGTTGTTGTGTTCAAAGAGAGCTTTTAAATTATTATTAGAGTCACCTTTCCAAAAGAGCAACTTGTTTAATGTATGTCTAGTTAGAAATTAGAAGAAGGATACTAGGACCACAGAAGTTTTTTTGATCCATTCAAAATTCAGCGAAGATAGGTTAATGGTCCACCTTTTCTTTAGGTTAAATTAGATTTGTTTATGTCAATGTGAAGAGCGAAGCAGGTATAAAATAAAAAAAAATATTCAATATAAGATGTTTACACACACTTATAGAAAATCAAAATGAATTGCAACGAGCCACCCAGAAGATGAACATTTTAAAAGTAATTTAACAGTAGTTTCAAGTATTTTCACGACAGAAATAAATTAATGCCTTTATAGCAGCTTCATATGTTTTGTTTTTAGTTTTCTTGCATTTTGCAAGAAATTCCGAAAGGTATTTCTGTCTACTCCTCATGTTACTTATATGTTTAGGGTGACCGTTTTAGAAAGTGCTACAAAATATGTCAATAGTTTGTGCTCATGGCTCCACTTGGAATACATTGTGTTTCTTTAACTATGTTTTCCTATTACCATTCTCAAAGTTATATCGGCTAGTTTTACTTGTAGAAATTTATTTCAGAACTACCTTCTCACGATTTGAAGCTTTGGTCATTGAATCTTAAATAATTTTCTGTCCCATGGGAATTTTTGACAAGGATAAAATTAAATAATAACCTATGTTACTTTCTAAACCTTCGGCTATCTCTATATATAAAATTACATTGTGTCGTTGCTTCATTACAACATAAAAAAAGAATAAACACACTTGCATTTATGATATGAAATATAGATTATATTAACTATAAAGTCTTAGTAAAATATAATATTATTTGCAGTGTGGACAGTTTAGGTGATATAATTGTGCTGTTTTACAAGTTATTGTGTGATGATAAAAAAGGTAGAAGCTCTAAGCCAAAAGTGGCACCTAAGCCTGTTTTGTCTGACAGTAAGCACCAGTATACCAAGGAAGATTTACCACAGGTATTTGATAGTGATAAATAGTATAAGTATAATTTTATCCTATATACACATTTCTTGAATATTTTCTTCAATAGTTACATATTTTGTAGATCAAAGACAAGCTACTCAAAGCAGTAGATGAAAATAAAAAGTTACTCAAAAAGTCATTTGAAGAAAAGGAAAGCAAAATGCAACCAAACTGGTACAGTACTATCAATCTTCCTAATTGGCAGAAAGATCATCCAGCGATGTCTTGGGACTTTCCAAAAGAATCAATGGAAATTAAATCATCACTTGGTAATTAGTATTTTTTTCTTCAAAGTAATCATATTGACGACTGCTTAGCCTAGTGAGTAGCGACCCTGCCTACGAAGCTGGAGGTCCCGGGTTCAAATCCCAGGTTAGGTCAGTATTTATATGATGAATATTGATACTGGTACAGGGTCTTGGTTGTTATATATGTATGTGATGTCTTCGCTTGGTACCCAAAACACAAGCTAATGCTTAGTTTGGGGCCTAGACGTTGTTGTGACATATACATTATTATTATTATTATTATATAGCTATGTAATTACTACACTAAAACAGTTCTATATTGTTCACAAACTTAGTTATGAAACTGGTACATTAAGTTTCTCATTTGTTAGTTAAATCAAAATAAGTAGTTATTAGGCAAGTTTATATATTTCACTCTAAGTCAGTGTTCCAGCCTAGCCCATCTAAGATAGTTAAAAACATCTATTCCATGTTGGCTCATCATAGTCCAAACTCATAAAGCTGTAGAGCATACCAAACTAAACAAAAACATAACAAACAAACTAACGGCTACTGAAAAAATCATTTAAATTTTTTATTTTTTCAGTTGTTCACTTCGGTAAGCTCTATACACTCTAAAGTTTTGACTACAAGTTGAATGAGCTGTATAGCCAAAGAGCACCAATACAATATAACATGTATTGTGTATTATTATTATTATTCTTTTGCTGATACGCTAATATCATTCCCTTCTCACTTGCTGCTCAAGTACTTATCCAGGTAGCTTTTGAATTTGGCGGTTCAAGTTTCATTCATGACTTCTCTAGGCAACTTGTTTCAGTCTCCAACCACTCTATTGGTTAAATAGTGCTGAAAAGGGTAAGACATAGTGAGCTCTCATCACAGCTTTGTGTCATGCTTACGGAAGTTTGTGTATTTTTGTTTTGTAAATTTTGACTCCAGCAGCACCACATTGTAATGATTTCGTAGTATTTTGTAGGTCTCAATGAGATCACTCCATTTATGTCTCTGGTGGGCAATGTGCAAGTAAGTTCTGTAGTAGTAGTCAACCAAGTATAATGAAAAATTAATTATAAACGGCCGCCACCCTCTTCTCTTTCATACTTCCATCAAATTTACACTTATTGAGTTGTGTTAAAACATAGCCAGACATAATTTTTTCTACATCAACATTGATTCCTACCTTTACTTTAAAATACCTTTTGATTCAAAAACAGTGCTATAAATATCTCATTATAGGTAAACATGTATGTGAAGAAAGTGTGTATTATGTTAATGCTAATCAAATTCATTAAAAATGGTTTCAGCTGGTGTACCGTTTGCATCACAAGAAAATATAATAATTGATGAGCTTCTATATGTGTTTTCTGGTATACCTGGCAACTATGTCATTCATCAGCCAGTAAAAGATATATTTGAGCAGAGGAATTTCACTATATCAGATGATCTGGACGATGCTTTGAAACGTATCATCCAACAAATGTTACCTCTCGCTTCAAATTACTCAGTCGTAAGAAGATTTGTCGAGCACTGTGATCTTTGGTCAGGACAAGTGCTACATGCTTTCGTTGCAGCAATAGAAACTTTATTAAAGGATTATTATGTAAGTAAAAACAATATGATAGCAATATTTTATTTTGCCATTATTATTATTAATATTATTATATTATTATTATTATTAATAGCCATTTTCATAGGAACTGGAGTAGCAATGTTCATACTCATACATCATCTCATTTACTACTTATTTATAGTGTTCAGATTATACACTTAAACAAATAATAGGATATAGGTTATTTTAAATCAAAGAAGCGCATTTAATCCTTTAGCCGCCCCAGTCAAATTAATCTGACAAGTACTTTCGCCCATGACAAACTTTACTCATGGATATAATCATTTGTAAAAAACCGTACAAAGTAAAACCAACAAACATTAAATTTATTTTCAAATAAACTGCTCGATCATAGAAATAACAAAAAAAAAACAATTTTTTGGCAATAATATATCGGTATTGTACAATATACACAATTGTTAAATGCTCGTGTAGACAAAATCCAACAGTAGTAAAAGGACACAGCGCATGATGTAGGAATTCGTAAAGAAGAAATGAAGCACTAAATTCATGTTTGTACATACCTCCTACAAAATAAATCTTGTTATTGAAATTACGTGTTGTTGTTGAAATTATTTAGCTTGGAATATAAATAATATTGGTTATTTATTATTCGCGGGTTCGAAACCCACCCGTGACAAATATTTGTGTGCATGAACATGTCTATTTGTTCCATGTAATAAAACAGAGAATATTTCATATATGTATGTATTATAAAAAATATTTAAGTATGTATATCCGTTGTCTGGTAATCATAATACAAGCTTTGCTCAGTTTGGGACTAGATATTGCTGTGTGTGATGTCCCAGGTATTATTATTATATAATTTGTTAGGTCTCTTATTAAAATATAAATGACTTTTTAAACACCTTTCCTCATATATTCCGGTATTTATCCATAAGCAATCTTTTGAACTACTATAGTTCCAATCAAACTTTATGGCGGATCGGAATACAACGCTTTATGCATGCTTGCGCAGGTTCATTCATATGTCCCTCGCTCCACTGCGTCCCGCTACACCTAAAACTGGTTACTGCGACGCGACTTATGCCTATGTTCAGATCCGCCATAAAGGTTGATTGGAACTGTACCTACTTGGAATGTATGCGTAAGACTATCATTCTATAATTTTTAATTAATGGTGTTCATGCGTACTTGTTCAATATTGACTACTATCATAATTGCGAAAATGTGTCATTTGTTTGTTTTTTCTTCAAGACGTAACAGAGCAACGAAATAACGTAATTTTATACTTAGAAATAGTTCAAAAAATGAAAAGTAACACAGCCTACTATTTACTCTTGTCATTGGTTCCTATGGTACATAATATTAATCAATATTTGAAATGAATGTTAAATGTACCTATTTAAATGACTAGAAAAAGGACTACAAAAGAAGAACAGGATAAATAAAAATAGTTATGAATTAATGAATGAAATAATTTATTTTAAAAAATCTCATTGACATGCACTTGATATATCAAGTCATTATTTTAAATCCATACAAAGAAGAGCAGCAAACAAAAGCTAGTTGTGTATTTTTTTGTTGTAGGGTTGCAAAATTGAGAATATTTTAAATTAGAAACAGTTTGGCCTGGCTTTGCCCAGGGTTGTATGTGGGTTCGACCCCTATATTGTTTTTACCATGCTCATGGAGGCCTTAAGTTTCCATTAAATCTAATCTCCTGGTAAAGCTTCCACTGCCACTGCCCTTCCAGTTTTGATCTCAGTCACTTTATATTTTTACATGTAGTGTATTGCGTTGTCTCACTAGATTTAAAAAAAAAGTACTATTAATAATGAAATAGTTTGAGTAAATTGACTGACAGATCGGCCATGGTATCGATCGGTTAGATATCCTAATAGCAAAGCCTTGGGTCGCGGGTTTGATTCCCGCCGGGGATAAATATTTGTGTGCATAAACATGTCTATTTGTTATGTGTCTGGGTGTAAAAAGTACATGTGTATATATTATAAAAAAATATTTAGTATGTTTCCCAGTTCTGTAGTACCCCATAATACAAGCATAATACTTGGTTGTTTTGAAACTTAAAGGCACTGTATGGGATGTCCCATGTAGTACTATTATTATTGTAAATAGTGGATTAAATATCATATTGCGTAACTGACTGAAATCGATTTGTGCAAATTTTCAAATAAATCCATTAAATTCTTAGAATTCCAAGGAGAAACAAACAAACACAGTGATTGTTTAACTTTTATGTTTTGCCATGTATTTATATTTTCTATTATATTTTTCAGACCATGATAGCACAGTTGGAGACAGAGCATCTGGCTGGATGTCTAACACTACAAAAGTTGTGGTATTTTGTTCAGCCCACAATGCACACTATGCAAGTGTTGGCTGCAATTGTCACCACTATAGGAAAAGTATGTTTCTTTTAATACTAGTTTTTAGCCATTAATAATAATCAATTCTTATTGATCTCAAATATGAATACCTTACATGTTGTATAAGTATCAGTGAAAAAGTTCTTTTTTTCAAATACTGGAGACATTTCCATCATTTATAGCTCGCGCCAAACTTGTTGTTCGCTCTGAAGTAGAAGCAAATAGTGTAGCAGTAGCAAAAATGGATATCAAAGGATCGAAAGCGAGCCCCGTACCAACACAAAATGCAATCGCGTCAATTTAAGAGCAAACAAGTAGTTTGGCACAAGCTGTAACATTGTTATGGTTGTAAGTCAGTAAGTAATTTGAAAATAGTGAACCAATAACTCAATAAAAATCATCTCAATTGGTATGTGAAGCATTAGAGATAATTTTAGCTTCAATAATCATGGTATTATAAATAAACCAACTCTGGTAGGTTTATTTAGAGTAACGAAATTGACAGTGTCCATTATGTAGAGATAACATTTCGATTGTTTCGTCCAACCATTTATACATCAATTTTGTGGTGTTTACGTTGCCCATTTGTAGACAGAACAGCTGATGCTGGCAACACCCTCATAACCCTCCCACATCCGAAACTTCAGTTCACATTAGATCCATAGTTCGAACTAAGAATTTACAGTACAGCAAAAAAAAAACTAGTCAATTAATGAGATCGCTACTGTCATCTATCTGGCAACACAAATACTATGACTTAAATAATTTTGATACTTTTATCTAAGTATCTATTTTAACTGTCCAAACCCAACAATGTATCACAAAAAATAAAAAAATAAAATATTAGAAACCAGAATAAAAACACAAATCTGATAGGGATGTTACAGTTCATATCAGTGTTGCCTGATGGGATGTTAATTAAATCCCAAAAAAATTATTGAATACTCTTTTTTTTTAAGCTGTAACGAAACCTTGTGCTGCTGTTTTGTACTTTTATGATAAATGCTTATCCATAAATACGTATTATTGAATAGTATTCGCAATATTTTTTTTTTAGGTTATTTTGTGTAGCTTTCAGTTTTATTACATTTATAGTTTTTACATCATATTTTTTTAACATAGTATTACGAGTTGTATACTAATATGAAATGTAAAAAAAACATATAGTAACTGCATTGACATATTCATTATAAATGTTTTAGATATAAAATATATCTTAGGCTAGAGTTTTTAAAAAATCATGTTAAACATTTGAGAGTCCTGCCTTTCAAACACAATTTTCAGTTTTTAGATGCACAGAAATATACAGAAAAATAATTAATTTGTACTATAATTTTTGTTCCAGAGCGAGTTACACGGGGGCGCTGTACTGTCTGCTCTCCATGGACGAACCAACAGTATGATCGCAGATGCGCGTGCGCAGGAGATAGCACTGTTCTTGACAGAGCGTACCAGTAAACCTTACTTCAATATTCTTGATATGTGGATACATAAAGGCACTATTGTCGATCCTTTTCATGTATGTGGCTTTTGTTAGTCCTGTATACTTCTTAAGTATTTTCATAAATTGTGTCCTTTGTAATCTGTGAATGTGATAAATAATGTGTTGTTGGTTGTGGATTTATGGATGTTATGCTTATTCTTGTAACTTTTTAAAGCCAATGCCGTTGTTGTAATCGTAATTTTCGCTTTTGTTACTTATATTTTTAAATTTATTTAATTATTCATTGATACCTGTGCATATATTATCTCATACCCTTGTTATCAAATTGAGTAATTTTATTGAAATTGACAATGAGATTGTAATATGTAGAAAAGAAAATTTGATGCTTTTCTACTTAAAAGCATCAATTTCAACAAGTAACAATTTCAAGCAACAATTCCTTTAGATGCGTAAACATGCGACTGCGTCATCGTACGTGCAAGGGCGACGAGCTGAGAGACTAGATCTTCTTTGCTCGCTATTTCATGCGACGAACGTGTTTTTCGCCCGTGTATACTACGCCCTTGTATTAGCGCATAATTATTACATCCAAACCTAGTTTATTTATTATCACTAAAAAATTTCACGCTTCTAGTCTTTTCCCGTGACTCTCCTCTTAATTTATTATCACTATCTTCCGTAACAGCACTTTAGCTTCTTTAATACTAAAGTGGGAGACCTGGGATATTATACAATTTGTTATCATACACAAGAAAACTTTTATCTATCCTTTATTTTAGCTGTATTAAATGTGTGACCTGTATTGAAATAATATTTAAACTTAAACACAAATAGATTCCACTTGAAACAAGCAGTATGTTTGAGAGCGACCAACTTCTGGCTCATTGCCACCCAAATAGTTATGAAACAATACCATTCCTTTATAATGCCAATGCCTTTTTTATACCCCACTGCAGGGGATTAGGCCTCCTCTCAAGATGAGAGGACTTGGAGCTTAAATCCACTACGCTCCTCTAATGCGGGTTGGCGGATTGTAACGACCGCCATCTATTAACAGCAACCGAGACCGACTGCTTAACGTGCTCTCCGAGGCACGGAGTCAGTAATAGTTAATGTACTGAAGTCAGAAAAAAATTCATTGGTACACGCCCGAATTCAAACCACGGCCTTATAGATTTGAAATAGGTTCGCTGCGTTCGGGCTATCACGACACTTCTATGACATGAAATAATAAATTGTCTCAAGCTTCATTAATAATTTTCAGGAGTTTATGATAGAAGATAATGAACTGATCAACAAAGAAGAACTGCCAGTTGACTATTCTGCTGACTATTGGGAAAAACGTTACAGCATACAACGCGATAGGGTTCCGACGTTTCTGGAAAAATATACCCATATCATTATGAGGACTGGCAAGTACCTCAACGTGATCAGCCAATGTGGTAAGATATTTTATAGAAAAAGACCATCTTTTTCAACAGATTTATATATCGCATGATAGAGTATTGTTAATTACGATCCGCGCTGTCCCATAGTACCGCACGCGGATTCGTAATAAACGTAAGGCGTGACCAACTTAAATTTTTTTGTAACTTCGCTATTTTTGAAGATATCAAAACTCGAAGATTTCACTCGTTAGGTTCTCTTGATAAATACATTTCTATATACAATACTATAGTTAAAAAACAAAAAAGACATAATCTTATTGTTTAAAAAATTCTGATAGTGCACAATAAATAGATTTACTTTTCATGGCCAAAGTTATCTCGTTCACCTACTGTGATCTTGATCTATGACCATTGTCCATTTGTATTTTTTGCAAACTGGCAGTTGCTATGTTGTTGGGGAGTGAAGAGGTTAGTATCGGCTATTCGACGTGTTTTATACTAGCGACGCACTTAACTCATATATGGAGATGTGCATAATGCCAGAGCGTTAAAAGACTGAATCGCCGTAGTGAGGATAGTGGTAGATCAGAAGATCATATTCTAGCTTTGAGAGCGCGTAGATAAGATGTCCAATTACCAGATTTGGATATTAGACAAATGAAATTGCCCATTGTCACGAAATTAGTTTAAGAAAGTGAATTAATATAGATACAGTACAATATTAGAATATAGAAAAATATTGCAATAAAATTCTAATACAGTAAACAGTTTAGTTCTATTGGTGAATAGCAAGAATAATAATAATACATGGGACATCCCACGCAGCGCCATCTAGTCCCAAAGTAAACAAGTATTATGTCTGTGTTATAGGTTACTAGACAACTGATGTACGAGCATATATATATATATATTTAAATATTCTTTTTTAAAATAATATATTACATATATAAATATTATACACCCAGGACGGAACTAAATAAACAAGTTCATGTACACAAATATTTGTCCCAGGCGGGAATCGAATCTGCGACCTTTGGCTCCGCAGTTAGGGCCTCAAACCACTCGGTCATTCAGTTAGTCAAGAACACTGCTTAAAAAGGCCTGAAGGTTTTAATTTATGTACAATTGTAGTTAATGTGTTAATTTTAAATTGGCAGAACTGATTTGGATTATATTTAAGATATGATACTTTGTTTGTATCTGTAACGTGCTACTTTTTCGAAAAACCCAACCAAAACAAGGTGACAAATAGTTTTCCCTCTTTTTTTTTTTCTTTTCTTTCGGCCGCAATTGTTCATGTGAAAAAAACCATTAATAAACTTTGCAAAAGGTGCAAACCTGTATAAAAATGTTTATTTCTAAAATAATAAAAAACATTGGCAATAGATGTTTTATTATGGCAATTAGTTGGTACAATGCTACGGTTATTCGGCTAACACAAACGTCCTGCTTATAACCCTGCTTTGTGCAAACGAGGAAATTATATCAATAATCTAATATGCTTTCCGATACTTTTGGTCCCCTATTATAGTTTGACCGCAACCGCTGTACCGCGCCTTAGGTATGTGCGCGGCGCGGAGGGAGATAGATCTGCTCTGTCAGTCCGTCGTCAACGCTTAGGAGCTGCTTTCCCTCCTCTCCCCGTACATACCTAAGGCGCGGTATTGCGGTTTCGGTCAAATTATAAGTAAGACTAGCAATCATATGTCTTGAATTGAAATTTTAATATAAAATATACACAATATTGGTGATTAACCTTCCTTCAGTCGCCAATAACATTAAGTTGTCTTTATGGAACTAAGCTATATATCTATGTTTAAAATTTTACTCCCAATAAGGGGGATTATACAAAGTGCATAATTATTGTCTAAATATTGATTATTTTTTTTTGTATTTACAGGAAAACCTATCACAAAAACGAATACAGAAGAAATGAAATATTCACTTAGAGAACAAAACTATAGTGCCATAATACAAAAAGCTCATGCATATGCCAGCAAATTCCTTCTAGAGCTATTGATGAAAGAGTACGATTTGATGGGAAGATTGCGAACTGTTAAAAATTATTTCCTAATGAGCCAGGGTGATTTTATTGTTCAGTTTATGGATGCAACTGATCAAGAGCTGTCCAAGAACATAGACGATGTCATACCTTCGAAGTTGGAGTCTCTACTAGGGCTGTGTTTAAGGTATGAAATCTTTGAATGTAATTATTTCCTTAACCTATTAACTTGTCATCGATCGTTATCGATCAATTGATTCTGTCGATCGAATTGCTCGTCACCTTGGATATAACCCGAGTGGGTTAATTTGTAGTACCTGGGTTTATAGTATATAATGTGACTAATTAGCTATATAATGTGACCTCCTGTTATAGCTATAACAATAAGTAATATTATATAGTGTCGACTCTACTTCATGAAAGAACGAAACGCCGACAACTGTTCACCTTGAGCGTCTCTCACCGGGCAGCGAACAACTCTCGCCATCGTCCTAATACAGGGTTGTCGGCAAACAAACGAAAATAAAATATTTCATTAGAACCATACAATCATGTTTTGTAAAATATCAGCCAAATAGATATGTTTTTGTAAAAAATACATAATAAGAATTACTTTAACTCTAACCTCTCATTCTAGTAGCATCCACCGATGAACCTCCACCACTGGATCTGTGGATAATTTTTTGCTTCTAATCCTCCGGTGGATGTACAGATATTTTTCTTCCTCTTTGATCCAGTGGTGGATATACGGATACTTTTGTCGTCGACCCCCCAAACGATTTTCATGATTACGAGGGGAGTTTCCATACTTCCTACTTAAAGAACTTCCTAGCTCTATGAACATAGTTTTGAACAAATACTTTGCCACCTGTTTATTTATTTACAAATACATATTCATTTGTTTTTTATTCGTCGAAATCATACCTTTTCGTTGTAGATCGAGGTGAAATAAGAAATATATGATTAATTTAGATCCACTTTTTGCGCCCTGCACTTGGTGGATTGTAGAGGAAAAAAATATGCATAGATCCACCGGTGGAGTCTCATCTGTAAATCCTAGTGGAATGAGAGACCCTCATTAAATATCCTGCTCCAGTAGGAGCGGCGGTTTAGGTGTTTAAGTGTGTTCTCTATGCGTAGCATTACTACTTACTCGTATGCTATGGCTATAGTTATCATAGTAATATTATTTCCTAGGTTAGTTAGTACTTAAATACACAATCTGAGCAGTCAGAAAAAATTGGGGCTGAATTTAGGTTCAAAATAGATCTATCGAGCTGAACACAGATCATGTCTTTGTGGTAACCTCGTAATGTGTGTATATCAAATTATTACATATTGTATAATGTATTTAATAAATGAATGAACGAAGAAGCTTTTCCTAATATTTGTGTATGTAAAAATTATTAATTGTGTCATATAAAAACAGACTTTTTTAAATATAATAATGTTACATGATTAATCAGTTCCAGGCATGCACAGACCAGTCAACCTATAGACCACGCTTTAATAAACGTCAGTACGAAAACGAAATCGCCAAAAAGTGGCGGGGTGCGGGGAGAGGTCGGCTAGTTTTCATTGGCTCGTTCAAAATTGACAATTTAATGGCTTCCGACGTGCTTCCAACTGACGGCTCACTAATGACGTAGTTATGTAGTGTCACTACATAGCCTTGGCGAATGCTACTCCCTGTCAAAGCGTGGTCTATAAGGTTGACTTGTCTGTGCAGGCATGGTTTATGTAAGTGATGTCATGACCTTTCTATTTAAGGTTGTCTGCTGCTAGTCATGACCCGTACAATGAAGATATGAGGGTAGAGCTGTTTCCATATGATTTATATTACCAGATGTGTAAAATACATTCCATTGAGACGAAAAAGGAGGAAGGTAGTTTATGATAATTCCTATACTTATTAAAGTCCTTGTTATGTGTCACCATAGATGTGATGTTTCTCGATTGTAAATTAATAAGTTATTCGAGTACCAAAATTGCCGTAAATGTATGTGCGGCTTTAAAGCTAGTAACATAAATGTCTTAATTATTTTGACAGAGACCTGAGATTTCTTTTACATTACCTTCTGAACACCTCTCTACTTGAACATTTCCAATGTTAACAGTCCTGGCAATGCTTTTTTGTCTGGCTGGACTGTCCCCATTCAGTACTTAGATATATGTTAGGTTATACTTAGATATAGGTCTTGTTATAATTTTCATGTAAAGCTGTGGGCATTACAAAATGCAAACAAAACTCACTAGATTTGGTAAGTGATGTTATTTATAATTTTTTTATTCCAGATTACAAAGAATATAAAGATAAACAGAACAAAGAAAATAAAGAAGAGAAACAAAAAGGTGTCGACATATTTTCCTTTGGCATGGAAGTGAAGTGGCCAGTATCATTAGTACTGAACCACAGAGCCATCGCTTGTTACCAGATGTTGTTTAGGCATCTTTTCTACTGCAAACATGTTGAGAGGCTGCTGTGCAAGTAAGTGTGAATAAATGTATCAACGATTTTATAGAAGTCATAATTTTTTACGTTAAAAGTAACTTTCTTTCCTCATTCACAAGAAGAAAATACTGCGTCAATTTAAAGGCAAAAGGGGAATTTAAACTAATGCGCCAAGGCAACGAAATGTGGCGCAGAAGGATGCAGGGTGATAAGGAGTCACTATTAGAGATTATCTGAATTCAGGGTAGTGCAAGTATAAAGAATGCAGATTTAAGTACGTCTCATTTAATTAATTTAATTAAAAATAGTTCAGCGAACAGGGACCGCGTATACAGATGTAAACGAAACAGGTTGCGATATACCAGTAGGCGGTGCATGTCGAATACTTCAAGCGAAAGGAACGTGTCGCAAGCGAGCGACATTACGGCGAGCACAGCTACGGAACCAAAAAAATCCTACAAAATAACACACGCGCATGGGGAGAACACAGTGGAACTCACTCGGGATACTGGCCGGGCGGCGACCCTCGTTTTCAAGAACCGCACGCGCCGTTTTCACTAAGACGCACTGCCATTTAACGAGCGCTGCTTTGACATAGGATACGGCTATCAAACCTGCTAAAGTGCAATTCTTATGACACTAGGGTATACGACGTAGGAGGCTACAAGATTGTTTTGGGTTGCGACGTACATTGGATAACGATTGCTTTCAGAGTACTATCTGTGGCGGTGGCTAATCTTGAAGTTCATGTCTTTCCACTGCTGATGCACATGGAAGTGCCTAGGAAATCACGGTTTAGCGCTCTACTTAGTTTGCTGACTTGCTGAATCAGACCATATTTTGAAAATCCGCTGTCATCTTTCATTGTGCGAGCGTTTTCATTGACTGCACCGATTTCATAGGCGAAGCGACTAAGCAAAGAGCGATGGGCGGATATACTTATCAATCAATACAATATGAAGTTTTTTTTTATTTCTTCAGAATAATTATATTATTAAAAAAATATTTTTTAGGGGTACTAAGGCGGCCTTTTCCGCTAGATCACTGGAGAATATCGCAGTTGACTACATATTTTGAATTGGTTTAAATGGACGCGTTTACTTTATAAATATTGTAATAACCTAAAACATTAATTCTTTTTATATAATAAATAATCAAGTTATGAATATTTAAAAATGTCCTATTAGGCAGAGTATGTTAATTTTATTATTCTCATATTTTCAGCTTTATATAAATGCATATTGGATTGAATATCAAATGTTAGTTTCCTATGAACAGTTCATACTAACATTTACTTTAAGATCATTATCGACCGATATTTGTTTTCACCTTCTTCTTATTAAAGCAAGTGAAATATTCTGTTCTAAATCTATTAAAAGCCCAGAAAATACAGTTACTGTGTCAACATCATAATAACAGTTTGATATATCCATATTGCCTAGCTTTTAAAAATAATTTTAGATCTAGCGATAAAATAGGATAGATTTTATTATCATGAAATTAATTTTACTTTTATTTTATTAAATAGTAATTTTATAGATTATTACATAAAATTTAAATTATTGTTTTAATGTAGAGTATGGCTGAACAGTAAAGTGGTGAAACGTTTTTCGGAGGCCCGAGGATACTACAAGGCGTTTGCTCTGCGACAGCGCATGTTGACGTGTATGCAACACTTACAATACTATATGTGCGTTGAGGTGATTGAGCCACTGTGGACACAGCTCATACAGAGTCTAGAAAAGGTAAGTTAATGTTTTCAACCCTTTTTATGGATTAACATAGTACTGTCGCCTCCGAGGATTAATTAACTATGGTATGTGCCATTATTAATGCCGACTTATCTGTATGGATATAAATAGTACCTAGTGATTTTATCTTTAGCATTTTTACGCCGCTAAAAAAATAAGACAGTCGTTCATAGACATAAATAAAGGACCGGCCGAACAACGCGTCTCAATGTCTCCACGTTAAGTGTCCTAATTTCTAGTTTTAGGACACTCGTCAACTCAGTCACGCTCGGAACATCGTCGCGTGCACGTCGTTGTTGATTCATAAAAATGCCAAATTAAGTTGTGTTAGGTTGCACCAACTATGATAGGAAGGTCAATAAACAAAAAAAAATTACATTTCTTATCATCAGTAAGAAAAAATTATGTACAAATAATACCCTCTTAACTTGATATTGATTAAATACCATTTTCGAGTTTTATCGTTCGTCATAGCACAGTAAACCTACTCCGAACAAATTTTTTGTTCGTCTGTTAGGCATCCATCTCTTTCACACATGCAGTACACGTTTCATGTGTGAAAGAGATGTAGGAAACTTATCTCGACAAAAAATATGTTCGGTCGGAGAATCACTGTACCGCCACGCACCGCGCGTCTACACTGTATACGGTTTAACCTTGTAAAGGCGTCTGGTCCATGTATGTAGTTAGGTATAAAGATTTGAACTAATAGGTACATATTATAGTGAACATTAGAAAAATCTAAAGAACTAATTTTATTTGATGGCTAATGATAACACACTATAATATTTTCTTTTGTAATAAAAAATCATAATACACGTATTTTTCATTCTAAAATTAAGTTCTTTCTGGTTTCTTATCGTACTTATATAAAGAAAAAATCATACCTAGATAACATAATATTGAATATAATATAATAATATTAATAATAATCGTTTATATTAATTTTGATAAAATTTTATAGATTTACAAATTTTATGGGAAAAAATATTACAAAATATAATGTCGCTTTATAAGGTGACTAGCGACCGCCCGCAGCTTCGCTTGCGTAGACTGCACATTCCTGATTTAGGTACTATTAACTTTCGAAATGGTTTATACATACTTTTTGCTCAAACTAATATTGGGTACACCCATTCAAACTTTCAATCTTCATTCTCCCCACTCCTTTAAGAAAACCGATACTCCCATACTTTTCACCTCCCGTTTCCCACCCTTAAAATGTGGAAATCCAAAAACCCTGAAAGACATCATTATTTATTTATGTCAAAATTTTTATGTTTCTAACTTTAAAGAACAAAGACTCATACAAAGCCCTTCCGTCCCTCCCTCCTTAAATTTGAAATTTCCAAATATTTCTTTCATAAAAAATTGATACGTTATAAAATAAACCGCTGTTCCAAATTTCGGCTTCCTAGACTTAGTAGTTTCGGCTTTATCTACGTTGACAGATCAGTGAAGACAAACGACAGACAGACACAAAAAGTAGCTGATGTCACTCTTGACAACCTTCTTTCACGTCTGCAAAGTTTCATTAACATCTGTTGAGCCGTTTTGAAGATTAGCTTGAATAGACACGTAGACGTACAGACAAACAGACGGACAAAAAGTAGCGTATGTCACTTTTGACCACCTCCTTTTCATACCCGTGAAATTTCATTAAAGTCGGTTTAACCGTTTTGGAGATTAGCTCGAATAGACAGATGGACGTACATACAGACATACAAAAAGTAGTGTATGTCACTTTTGACCTTTTCCTTTCCATATTTGTGAAGTTTCTTTAAAATCAGTTTAGCCGTTTTGGAGATTCGCTCAAATGGACAGATAGACAGATAGTATTATTTTATACATATAGCCTATAGCCTTCCTCAATAAATAGACTATCCAACACAAAAAGAATTTTTTAATTCCAACCAGTAGTTCCTGAGATTTGCGCGTTCAAACAAACAAACAAACAAACTCTTCAGCTTTATAATATTAGTATAGATTGCAGACAGCCATATGACTCAATCATGGCAACACTTTATTTTTAGTTTCATTACACTGCTAAATGAGTTGTTTCATTCTGGGCTAGGTTTTTGTACACCTTTATAAATAACAAAAAATAACAAAAAATAAAGAGATCTTCGTAAAATACACAAAATTTTGTTGATGTAGTAACTCGGTTGAACAAAAATTATTTCTATCAGTATTTTTCGATATGAAAGACTATATTGATTTCACATATATTGAAAGACAAATGTTTAATTCAGCCAAGATTGACAAACTTCAGATGGCGTCAGAACAAAAGACCTTCTCGTTCACACATGAAATACTCGAAACATACCCATTTATTTCTTTCATAAAACGTAGGCAGTGCTATCTCGACAAAAAAATTGTTTGGAGTGTCACTGTCCTGGCAGATGACAGTGTTAAGATATGTGACAGTTTTGTTTGTCATTCTATATACCACCATTTTTATATCAGAGTGTTTTAATTGTTTAACTTAAAAAACAATTTGTGCGGCTACAAAACACGCCAGATTGCTGGAATTCATAGTAAAACTTGTTAATTTCCTTGATTATGTATTTTTGAAGTACTGTACAATGTCCTAGCCCAGATGCCCATACACTGTGAAAAGTTTCCTTACTGTTAATACATAGTTATGTATGTAGACGTTTACATTCAATTAAGTACGTCCCGACAAGGTTACATCGATGTCTCAATAATAGGTTGATTGCTTACCGGCTACGTAGTTCTAATGAATAATAACAGATGGCGTTTATTTAACAATAACGATCTGAGGATTCTGAGGCCGCCGTTCGTATTGTGAAATGTTCTATACGGCCTATCCTGACTTTATATCTATGCAGTCGTTTTATTTATCTGAAATTACAAATCAAAAATAGAATAATAACACGAAAAAGACTTTATTTTGTTTTAATATTAATAACTAGTCACTCAAATATTAGTTGTATGTGATTATTGGTTGGTTTGCGGATATCTTGAGCAGCTGTTCGATTATTTTAAAACGAATACGAGAACAAACATGTAAGGCTATATTTGTTGCTCTAATCTGGAAAAATTAACGAAAAAAGAATGCAACGTTATTTGTTGTATATTTACGCAAACAAAATGGCCATAATATATTGCTGTGATTGAATTATGACTCTTTTTGGGAATTCACATTGTTGTTAAGATGTAAAATTACTAAATAATACATTTGTCAAACTTTTTTGTATTTATCCTCTTCCATTGGATAGAACACTGTTATTTGATTGCGTGTAATTACGGAGATATGAGGCAACGTTAGTTTGTAGTTTTTCCTTTAATAATGTATGTAAAAATAGACTGTAAAGGTTATCTTATATCGATAAAACCATGTGTATTGTATATATCTGTCATTCTTGATTTAGGACATTCCATGACGTATTTCAGAAAGATTTGTGACGCATATAGATAAAATCGGAATCTAGACTACACAAAAATAACAGATCGGGAAAAGCTGTATGAGGCCGTCAATAAACCAATTCCTTTTCAGCGTTACACCGTCCAGACATTTTGCTTGACTCCTCTCTCCATCTTCTCAAAGGTGATGCAACTGTTCACATTAAATAACTCCCGATTTTTCACATATTTTTAAAATATTTTTTTTTTATTTAAAAATGGTAGCAATAAAATCGTATCCAGTTTTTAAGGAGTAAAAGTATTATGTGACAATAATAATAAACCCACCTTTTCCTTCGTAACGCCATGTAGACGTTGGTGGTTATCTCTCTCACTTCCTTAGCGCATTCCCCACCGTAGCGCTGAGCGGCGCGGGCGGTGAGTGGCGCGGCTATAGCGGCGCGGTGAACAATAGAAACAAGTCAATGGAAAAAAAATCAACAATCCTTATTAGCTCCATTATTAGCTCTACTATAAGTTGTTAACCGGAATGCGTCGTATTACTAACAACTATGTATATAATTCGAAATATTAGATGTCAATAGATTGCAGTGACAGTTTTCATAAAATTTCTAATAATAATAATAATAATAATACATGGGACTTCCCACACAGCGCCATCTAGACCCAAAGTAAGCAAGTATTATGCTTGTGTTATGGGTTACTAGACAACTGATATACATACTTAAATATTCTTTATAATATATACATATATAAATATTTTTGCGAAGACACCACATACATATAACAACCAAGACCCGGTACCAGTATCAATATTCATCATATAAATACTGACCCGATCTGGGATTCGAACCCGGGACCTCCAGCTTCGTAGGCAGGGTCCCCCACTAGGCTAAGCGGTCGTCAAATCTTAATCTAAATCTTAAGAGTGCATGTTACGGACGCCACAAGTCCAAACTACGCTGCGGTAAAATAAGAGACGGAGACGGCCCGCTCGGTAGAATTCGTCAGTGCCGCTCTCCCGCACTGTCACTGCACCGTGGCACCGCATGTTACTGTACATAGGTTGTGATAGAGCGAAATTTGAAATTTTTATTTTGTTTTAATACTTACCTTCCAAGTATTGGTTTGGTCGATCAAGTTAATATAATTAAATGAAATTACAAACATTTACTTTTTATTAAAATATTTTTAAAGTACTGACATTTAAAAGCATAGCATAATTAAAATTGATAATGTTATAAGTTATCAGTTAAAGCTGTGTCTTAATAGACTAATGTCAATGTGTAAGAATAACAACATATATTTTGTGAGGTATATGACGCTTATCACTAAATAGTCTATTTAAAATAAATACAAATCTGGTATATGAAAAAAAAAATGTGAAATGTCGTCGTCGTCGCTTCATTAAATTAGTTTGATCATATTTTCGATATCAAACATGAGCTTCAAAAACTAATCCGGAATAAATAAAAAAAATGCAATTCTGTTGTTAAAAGGTTAATAGTTTTTGTTTGTTTGAATTGTTTGTAACAATTTTTTTATAGTGTTTTCAAGGCTCTCCATTTTGTTTTCATATTGGCACAGCTTGTCTTTGATTTCATCGAATTCTGATACATTGTTTTTCTTGTGAATAATTAATTTTGCATTTTTAACTATTTTTCTTTCGAGTCTATAATTTTGACAACGCTCTAAACAACATCCGCCTTGTTCGATATCTTCATAGTCATCTCCGAATTTTCCCAAAGGCTCTGCGTGAGGAATTTCAATTTTGTTGCGTTGATTCGGTTTCACAATTATCCTGTATTTGGGCAAAAAATGAGGAAACAGACTTATCCGTTTTGCGAATGGCTTTATGCACAACATTGATGGTTTGATGAAATTAATATTTTCAAGTCGGAGCGGAAACCAAGAAGAATCTCTCATTGGTTTGGCATAAGCTTTAACATTTCCAATCAGTACACTTTCAAAGTATGAAATTAATTTGATCCTTGAAATATGCCCGACTAATTCAGCATCCGCTCTGATTTCCTGCGTATCGCTTACTGCTAAACCGTTAAGTAAGTTAAAAAGGACTATAGGTATCATAAATACGAACACAATGAAAATCACGTGGCTCGTAAATGGGAATGTACTGAATTTTATTGATCCTGCATCAAACTCTCCTGTCAACATGACAATAGTTTTGAATAGGGATCTGCCCGGATCTTCAAAGAAATCTTCTTCTTCGTCTTCCTGTTTTTCAGTATTATTAGGATTCGGTGGTGTCTGTTCTTCGTCCTGGTCGATGTTTCTAAACAATGTGTAGAAGCTAAGTGCAAAAGCTATAATCAAAATGCAATACCAAAGCATGAATTTGAAGAAATTCCACGAAACTGTTTTAAGCATTACGATATTTGTCGACAAGGAGGGAAATTGGCCGATTAAGAGTACCAACTCTGCCGACGATAATAAGATTGCCACAGCGGAAAGTTGTTGTTTAGTTGACTCGCTTGCTGAGTCATAACACACGATCCAAGCTGTCACAAATATCAAAGCGATTTCCATCCAATTTTCGAAACTTTGCAGATATCTAATGGGTGACACCAGCAATTGGAATAATTCTCGAATTATCAAGAGTATGAGACCGATTATAGCACCAACATGAGTCACTACGTTTAATATTTCAATTGCATTTGACTGCTTTTTCTCTATACCATATCCTAGTATAACGTATAAAATCAAACACAACCACAGGAGCGAATAAAACGTTATGTTTGCGTAGAACAAACAACTTATTCGTTGCCATTTCAAATATAAGAAACTCGTGATAACTGGATGTTTCAATAAAGGTCTGAGCTCTTCGTTTCTAGTCATATACAGCAGTGCGTCAGTTTCGGGTGCCAAAATGGTATCACACTCTTTGTTGCTATTGTTAGAGTTATTCATTAGTGGCACTTTGCATAGTTCGTTCTCCAATGAATTATTTGGATATACCAGGAAACTATATTTCATATGTATCTCGTAGTCATCGTCGCTGGGCCTCTCGCCGTTTGTAGTAAGGCATTCATCTAAGTAAGTTTCG
Source organism: Luffia ferchaultella (assembly GCA_949709985.1). Classification (NCBI taxonomy): domain Eukaryota; kingdom Metazoa; phylum Arthropoda; class Insecta; order Lepidoptera; family Psychidae; genus Luffia; species Luffia ferchaultella. Next base: position 5,735,166 of record OX453246.1, read on the forward strand.
AGCGTTTTAGCGTTGATATCAGCTAAAGGCGGTTCGTTGAATTTATTCCTCAGTCCCACACAAGCGCCGTGGCGTAATAGGTCAAGTACGATGTCGTTGTCTCCGTTTCTTGCGGCATAATGTAAAGCGGTGCTGTCTTTACTATCGCAAAAGTTTACGTTCATATTTAATTTCGGATGTTTTAAAAGCGTGTCTAGACAACTTTTATAGTCGGATTTTGGATCGGTAGAATATCCTCTCATACCTTTTATAGTAACTTGTAGTAAAGAATCGCCGTTGACCGAATCGAAAAGGGTCGATTCGTGGTCGATGAACATTTTTAAAATTTTGTTATAACCATTTTGGCAAGCGATTGCTATAGGCCGGCTCGTGTTACCAGGTGAGGTAGCATTCGGGTCAGCACCGGCATTTAATAGCTTGGCCACAACTTTTTCTAGACCTTTTTCAGTTGCCATTTGCAACATTGTATTGATTCCATTGTTGGCAGCCAGAGCGGAACGATGTTCATTTTTCTTTTGTAATAAATTGAAATTCTTTATAAACTCATCTTCTTCATGTCTACTAAGACAATAGAAGAGTTTGTCGTTGTCCACAGTTTGTTCCACCTCCGTCACGGCATCAAATCGAGCCAATAAATGCGGGAAAGCTTCATTCAGGAAATATCTGGCTGTTTTCTCTCGTCTGTCTTTATATGTGTCTAAATCCACTGGGTCTTTAGAGTAATCTAAAATTAATGAAATCACTCTTTCAAGTCCTTGTTTAGCAGCGGAATAAACTGGAGTGATGCCTTTTAAGTCTGGCGAGTTGACGTCGCAGCCGGCCTTGAGGAGCAGTTCCACCATATCTTCGTATATTACCAAGTCGTTTTCTCGATCTTCGTCCAAATCTTCGATTTTCTTTATAGCGAATAGCAAAGCCGTGTTTCCTTTGGTCTTCACATTGACGTCTATACGATCATCCTCGAGCAGAGCTTTTAATGCTTCGATATTTCCACTCTCTATAGCAAAATGAATTGGGGCGAGCCCGTGGGTTTCATTAATTTTGTTCACTTGTACTTCATGTTGTAGCAAGAGTTTTATGTATTCTTGTCTGTTGGGTTCCGAAATGGCGATTTCGAGGCAGGTTTTGTAGTCGGGATACTGGTACACGTACTCAAGGTCGACGGCTCCATAATTGACTAGTTTTTTGAAAGTAGCGAAGTCGTTTGTTCGCAGAGCTGTACGAAGCTGCGTTTGAGGATCAGCCCCGAAGAGTGATCCGCCTCGTGAAAGCCGATTACTTAACTCGTAACTGTCTCGTGACATGGCTCGTCCTCAAATGGCATCTGAAACGTAGAAACGTATGGATTTTAGTACGTGTAATTATTTAATTAAGGTTGATTGAAAGATCGAAACAAAGGTACTTATTATCTCGCTAAGAAAGAAATACTAAAGTAATCTTTTAATTAAAAGCTCGTACACATTTTAAAGACCAACAAAATGTTTTTTTTTGTATGAAGTTGTGTATATACATATTTATTACATATATATTTTATATATATATATATAGTACATATATATTTATTAGTTTTATTGATCGATGGTAGTTTGGCAATAGAAATAAAAGTTGACATTATTTCTTTGTAAATAATTATGTAGTTTGTTGTTCAATCACGCTTCAAACGGTAGTGGATCTTAGTTAATATTTATGGGTTGTTTTAGATATAAAGTTCTATAGATTTTCGAATCCCACTATAGTATATCGTGTTAACGTTTCTAGTAATGTCAAAATGATTACGTTAGTGTGACCATGATTTTACTAAAAAAAAAATTATACATTCGAATCACGACTTTTTGGTTAACTCCATAGAAGAAGCGAAACGCGCCCGCCGCGCTCCCCACTAGAACCACAGCACGCTATCGACAGGGTGACCGCTCATATACCGTGCTAGTAGTATATGTCACTATCGGCTATTAGTAAGCAAATGCCGGCTAGCAAGTATTTAATCGCGAAAACGTCGAATTTTGGAGTGAAATGTTGTAAAAACACGTCCAAAAAAAAAAAAAACGTTGAGTGGTGTAACTTTTAATGTGTAAGTATGAAATTATGTGGATGCTTTCCCCCGTAAACGCGACTCACCCCCCTGCTGAAGGGAACGCTTCGTCTCGAACATAAATGTCTTCTGTCTCTCTAGTGGGGAGGCGGCTAGGAGCTTTGCTATCTCTATGGTTAACTCACTTGTTGTTACTTGAAAGTTAAACAAATAGGCAAAATTACATGTGCGTCTTGTAACGGCGTTCGCGGTATCGATTATTGTGTGTTCCCACGAATGTTGTTACATCCATTTAGCAATTTTAATCAACACGCCGCGCCGGCTCAACAAATTAACACCGTGTCATTTTACTTTGTTCCTCGTTTAGCGGTTGACTTGACATACATGTGAATCTACTTTTTCTAAAGCCTTTTGATATTTGTTCTTAGATTCATTCAGTTCGATTTGGAATCGATTATGAACTATCAAGTGTAGTAACTATTTCTAAAACATGTGTCATAGAAAAAAAATTGTTACCTACATGTAGTCTAAGGTCCGTCCTTAATTTATTGTTTGAACTCCTTATTATTATCTCTAGTGAAATATTGTTCGTATACTATAAAATGTATTAATAAACATTACAAAGAAAGGTTGGCACTAGGTTGGCAAATTCGGCCAAGGTTATTTTTTAATTAAATTTTTTAAATTAGTTTTGACATACAAAAATGAACATAAAGGTAATTAATAATTATATTAGAATAAAAAAAAATAAACCTAAAAATGTATAAAAAAATTTAAGATTTCTGGTAAAAAATAAACTTTGTTTCCTATTAGACCAATAACAATAATTTAATACCTTTGTTGGTGTCGGAATATACCTTGGAAGTTCCACGTTTTAGAGCATGCAATAACTTTTGATATAAAAATGTACATGGGAACAGAGTAGTTTTAATTAATATAAAAATAATAATAATAAACAACTCATTCGAGTAAATAAAAATAAAAATATAATATTCATAAGCTAAGTCGGGATCTTGTACTTAATGTGCATACGAATTAAAGATTGAAAATTAAATCGTAATTTAAGTTTTAATTTTAAGATTGGCCGAGTGGTTAGAGACCCTAACTGCGGAGCCAAGGGTCGCGGGTTCTATTTCCGCCAAGGACAAATATTTGTGTGCATGAACATGTCTATTTGTTCCGTGTCTGGGTGTAAAAACAAAAAAAAAATATATGTAAATGTTATAAAGATTATTTGAGTATTTATATCAGTTGTCTGGTATCCATAGTATAAGCTTTGCTTAGTTTGAAACTAGATGGCACTGTCTGGGATGTCTGAGGTATTATTATTATTAAGTAAAACGGCGCAAATCTGTGATGGTTTTTACATATTTTTATTTACTTTTTCATACAATTTTAAGTCACCTCCTGAATTATTAATTGTTGGCTGCGTTCACAATCTCGTCTTATATTGCACAGTAAAATAAGACGTGGAATTGTCTGTGTCGATATGAAATTCCGATTTGAGAATAATGAAAACATTTTTCTTCGCACGTGTTCGATCTACTGGTTATGGGGCATGTCGAAAAAGCAAGCGTCCTTCGTAGAGATGGGAGTAACTATAGATTTTATTTATTGAAGTTATCTAACCAGATCAGAAAGCCAGCTTCCTATATATTCTTCGATGAAGTATGTTTGGGATGCACAAACCCTAACTAAACATCCACAAAAGGTGTAGATCTCTAAACGTAATATTGCTGATATATCCATCATTAAATCGACACCGGTTTAAAATTCGAATGTAATTTGAGTGGACAGAATAGAAATACACGGAAATTCTTTAATCACCTTAATTTTGACAGAATTGATTTCGACTGATTTAAGTGCCACGACCTTATATTAGTTAAAAATTATTCTCAGTTTGAATTACCGCTCGTGTGTCGACCGTGCTCAAAAGTAGCGGGTGTGAAGGTGGTTGCGTGTGTGTCGACGATCGTGCGTTTTGAACTGTTTCATCTACAAGCCAATATATACTGCCGATACTTAATAATAGTACATGTAACATCACTCAAGGCACCACAAGCAGAGCTTGTATTGTGGGTATTAGACAACGGATATACACATACTAAAATATTTTTATATAATATTTACAAATATAGTTATTTCAACCCTGAGACACGAAGAAAATAGACATTTTTCTGCACATAAATATTTGTCCGGGACGGGAATCGTACCCACGACCTTTGGTTCTGCAGTTAAGGTCTCTAACCAATCGCTTAGCCAATTTCGCGTGACGGTTTTCTTGCGTTGTGTATGCTGTTAAATATATGATCGTAGCTTAAATGAATTCGAGATAGAGTTTCAAGTCACCATTCTAAACGACCGCATTATCTACCAGCGGAGTCACGTCTCGGCAGCAGAACTCGGTAATCAACTCAATTATACCGAATTTCACCGGGTGCTATAAAATTAATTCACCACGCGTGTAGCACGATGCCTCTCGCCTATTTTCTCTCTACAAAAGTAATTGAACCCATTCCACCATTACGTGTATTTTGCTTGATTGGTGTTTCTTAGTTCTATACTATGTGAAGACAGGTTCTGATTTCGCAATGCTTGCTTTTTATGGAGCTATTACAGTTTTCGTGCTGAATCCTCTGGAGGTAACAAAATCAAAATACGATTGCCAATTTCCGCGGGCATAATTCCTAAAATTTGTAATTGCGAATCATATTTGACTCGAACTTATTTCTTTCTCCATAGCGCGGATCGCGAAAAGGCATCCATGAGTACCAACCTATATACTGCGTATAAGTACATGGTACATATTAAAGTCAGTACATACATATTACAACCAGCGTGGAATTCAAAATGGACTTTTTTTCATAGATATTAGGAACTCATATTTCATCCATTTTATTATATTACAAAAAATTATTAATAGTTACACGCATGTATGTATGGCTTTTACCATTTCAGCAATTTATATAATTTTAATTGTAATATTAAACTTTGCTCGTTTCTTTCTCCCGTATATACTTAATGATACCATAAATTTACTTAAAAGAGTGACGTATGTATGTCCTGTCCTCAGTATCGTACTCCAACCATCTCGTGATTACTTTTGGCCACGGTCTCTAGGACTATTATTACACTGAGGACTTCAACTTTATAAGAAAAATAATCGAATTGAATGAGTCACCTTTAGCATCGTTTCTGTAATTGCCGGCAAAAGTGTGCAGTAGCTTTTACTACTTTTTTATCTGAATACGAATAGTTTTTAATACCAACACCATAAAGTCCATTTTGCTCTAATAATGGAGGCGAAGTTACAGGTTTCGATGTTTATTTGGCGATTCGTTAATGTATTTTATTGCAGTATAATTGTTGTAAGTGATGCCGCGTGCTGATGAGGCGCTCTGATAATGCCCACGTTGTTGTTTTTTTCAATTTACATTGAAAACACCCGTATGATGTTTATTGCCTAATTTATTTCGTAGTTTCTGTCCAATTAAATACTAATTAGACAATTTTTACTAACTTTCACACAAAATACTCTTTTTGTTTTTATTTTTTATTCAGCTAAACATCTATTGTAACAGCTTTAAAGACTCAGATGTTTTAATGATGTACTACATATAAGACGGTTATTAATAAGAATTTCTGAATTTAGAAAACTTAAATATACACATACGAATCCTACGCTGTTACTACATTACTACAAATTCCTGACGGAAGTGCATATCTAAATTCCGATAAAACATGATCGTACAACAATGAGTCCGTCCAACATTACCTACATCTCTCTTACGATTGGACTATACGTGGTTACGTATATCGTATATGGTTTCATATTTTAAACCGACTTTAAAAAGGAAGTTCTATATTCGTCCGTACGTATGCTTTGTTTAAAAGGGTTGATACTCTCGTAAAGGTCCTATTATCACCATGTCAGGATCTAATGATGAAATCCCAGGCAAATCGAGGGGTACATGTCTTTAACTTTATCTTGTGTTGTATATTTGTTTTATTTATAACTAGGTATGTTTTTATTGCAATTGTTATTACCTGGTAAGTACCTATTTAAAGTGTCTGAGTTGGCACCGATTTCACAAACTATGTGCTGCCCATTAATTCTTTTTTATTCAAAGGAAATATATTATTTTTAACTTTTTAGATTAAGTTTCTGAAGTTGGTTTTTTTTTGTAGAAAAAATTGTTTTATACCTTCTTCTGTTTACGGATTTTTTACACCGTATGATACATCAGCAATATAAAGTTATATTTGTTAATATTATTGACTTATAATAACGGTTCTGTAATTTAACATCGTTTATTTACGAAAATCGATTAAGTGGAAGCTTCGTGTTCGAATAATTCGTGTAACTGTTAGCCATTATCTACGGCGTTCGGCTTAGCAAGAATAATATTTGTCATGGCTGTTAGTTGAGTACACCGTGAATAAAACCTCGCCTTGAGACGAGCGCTGTGCCAATAGGATTATGAGAAACGGTACCGGCTAACGTAATATTAATTATCTATTGGACAGAGTTTGTTTTAAATATTCGGCTCTGAGGAGACTTTAGTAAATCTTATGAGGCGATTTTGAATTGAGCGCAAATGGCATGCCTCAAATGGGATTATTTTAAAAATGAAATAGTATTAGATAGCGGTATCTATTGGGCACGGGGTAGAAATTGCGCACGGATAAAGGATATCCACGTCATGTTTATAATGATTACACAAAAAAATAAATAAATGTTTTCATGAATATAGAAAATCAATAGCAATGTTAGTGTGAAGTATTGCTGGTGCTTTACAGTTTTGGTGTGGCAGTTTGTCCATCCGTTCGCGCTCTAACCTCGTTATGTTCCAGCGGATTTTTTTAAAACTCGGCACCGACATTCTGTTTAACCTCCAGTTTTCCAGTTTTGCGAGTAGTACTTGGAGCACATTCATTTCGTGTACTCGGATTTGTAATTTTTGTTTCGTCCGCCATAACATAGTTTAAAAACCGGCCGAATCCGAGTGCGAATCGGACACGCACACGAAGGGTTCCGTACCACCATACAATATAAAATAAAATGCATCTATTTTTCGTTTATTGGCTAAACGCTATCTGTCATTTTCTATGAAATTTTTACAAAATTTTCTCTTATAAAAGTATATTTTATAAGTTACTCTATCACTCGTTAAATAATACAGTCTAGTTAGCTGTGATAGTTTTCCTTTTAACTACGTTATATATACCTACTCTTGTCATAAATTTTTTCCATTTATCCAAACACAACAGTTTAACTGGTAGAGGGGGGGGTTGGGACACATGACCCTACAGACGGACGGACGGACGGACATGGCGAAACTATAAGGGTTCCTTTTTTGCCATTTGGCTACGGAATCCTAAAAATCACTGGGTTTAGGTTCAAAAAGTGTTTTAGTGTCTAGTCTTGCGCTGCCGAACAGCCCGAGCATATAACATAAATAGGTTCAAAAAGTGCTTATGAGTACAGTCCTGAAAGTACGTTTCGTTTGAAATAACCAAGAAGCACAAAACTGAAATATATTTAAAAAAAAAACATCACAACTGCAAAACTACTTAACTGAAAAGGAATAAAGGTATTAACTGAAAAGAGAAAAATAACCTATATTCTGTATAATTTGGTTTAAACAAAGTAGAATGCACCATGTAATGTTTTTTGTCCGATAACCTACTTAAGCAGATATTAAAATGTCATATCATATAAATATAAATTGAATGGTATTACAAACAAAAACAAAATTAGTTTAAAAACAAACAAAAACTACTAAACATTTGTTGTAAAAATCTTTATTTTCACATAACAATCATCATTAAACATATTTAGGTTATTGGTTTGTTTGTCCCCGCCTGCAATAACTACCTGCCACTCTATCAGTGAAAGTGGTAAGACGACTGTATAATGGAAAAAGGTTTGTATAGAATTGTTCAGACTTCAAAAATAAGTATTTTTTTCCGTCCATTTTTATCAATGCATCTGCATTGAATTAATGAAGCGACCGTTTTTGGCTCACAATAAATTGAGAATATATACCTACACTGACGAAAGCAATTTACTGTGCGGAGGTTAATGGTAGGGTCGGAACGGATCGCCCTAGACGAACTTACAGGAACTAGATTAGGGACATACTAGACAAGGGTCAAACCCAGAGTACCCGGAGTGTCCGGAGAGCGTATATGAGAAGAGTGATGAGTGTTGATGAAGCGAAAGAAGTATGCCAGGATCGCACTAAGTGGAAATCTGTAGTCTCTGCATACCCCAATGGGTATGTATAAACTAATTTTTTTTTAGTACTTTAGCATATATCATATCATTTGGATTTTAGGCGTATCTCAGTAATTATTGACTTAAGGGGGTAGTAGTTCTTTCATACAAAAAAAAAAGTTCGGCCCGTGTCTAATCCTCGCTGTATTTCTATATCAATATGTACAGAAAAAATATATGTAACGAAAAATACTGTCACCGGGCGGTATGTTTTTTTTTTTGAATAAATTCCTAAAAAAACATGATTTCCGTTGGTTATTTGTTCTTGAAAATAATGAGCCGTTAATTCGATATTAATGCGAATTAAAAAAAAAACGTACCGCCCTAGGGACGTTCTTTCTTAATGACACTGCAAATTTTGGTTCCAATTCAAACACACTTAAGGAGTGGAAACAGTCACGGCAAGCAAGCTGTTTCGACGGGTATTTACAGGTATTTTTTGGAAATTTGTTCTTGTCATCTCTCTCACTCAGGAATAGGTCCGGGAAGAGGGATTGAAACAGATATAGCGCTGCCAATGCGAAGCCGCGGATTGAAATACTATGCCTTTAAAATAAAGTCATTCTGAAATCTCTATGTCATGTACCCCATAATGGTTATAGTCCCCATAGTATAGGCTTTACCTATGTAGAGACTAAAGGACCGTGTGTGAAATGTCCCAGATATTATTATTCTATTTCATGCTTAAGTAATTATCGAACAAAAAAACATTGCATGGTGCATCCTGTATTGCTTAAATAAAATTCTATAGATTATAGAGTTAGCTATACTCTTTTCAATTAATTTTATTTGTAACACTGTGGTGCTTTTGTTTCTTTTTATATGACTGTTTTTATTCTTACTATTCCCCCTAATAACGTTACATTGAAAATTGTGAACTTAACACAATCTGGCTCTGAGCAAAGAAATTTTAAAATGAACACGAAAATTAATATCTGTCGAACCTAATCCAGAATTATGTGTCATCGTGTGGAAATAGGTCATGGCGGGCGTGTCATTTCTAGTTTTTATTTATTTTGGTTTAAGTGCGTGCAATCCATACACCTAAATAATTATCCCGTTTTATATGGCTTCTGTTAATTAATTAAATAGTTCTCCGAAGTACAACAAAGGCTCGTATCGCAACACGATGCTTGTTTTGTAATAAATAACTTGAGAATTGAGCCCCGGCTGGGTCGTGTCCATTACACACGCTCATAATAAATCCAGTTCTCAGAACATTTAAGGTTTCAAGTTCTTTGAAGTGCTGAATGATTGTTTTCATGTGTGTGTGGAAGGCAGACTGTTTAATCCGCAAATTTTCAAACTGTCTAGGTAGTTTATAAAACGGTAACGTTCGTTGCGTTCGTGAAAATGCTGTAACGCTACAACATACCTCGGGGTGATCTTGATATTTTTTTGTTGTTGTTGATGTTGATATATTAACGCGTTTTTTTGACGTTTTTGATGATTTGTGGTTACGAGGTCATTGCTTACATTTGACATTTTCATGGAGTGTGTACTACTACGGGCGCTCTATTACAACAAATAATTAAAATTAAATTAAAAATTAAAGAGGGTCCCCGAACGAGTTTTTTTTTATATTGTACTGTGGTACAGAACCTTTCGTGTACGAATCCGACTCGCACTTAACAAGTTTTTTTTAATTAGTAGGTTAGGTTTGTTCATGCCGATACGAGAAGCAAAGCGGAACAGCTTTTGATCAATTTCAAATTATGTTAAGACAGGTTAAAGGTTCACCATTGTTAGGTTAGATTCCTTTGTATTTATTTCTATATTACTTGTGGGGTGATTATACATAACACGGGTGATGTTTAAACTTAATCTCGGGCGAAAAGCCAATGCTCCTAACCACATATCGTTTCTATATCTAGGCAGTATTAGAGATAACACTGGCTTTCGACGAAAATAAATATTTTTAAGTTCGCAGTTAAGCAATATAAAAATAAAATGACTTTTCGCTTTATCGCTAGCGATATGTAATTCAAATAAGCACTAGTTCGAAATCAGCCTGCTGATATGTTAAATATTTGTTTACGAGTATTTAAAGGTGTGTCATTTGAGGCGTTTCGATCATATTGCTTAGGTACTACCCCAAAAGCATTATGCGAAAATATTTATTATTTTGGCCAATCCATTAGGACGTTTTTCCTGTTGCCCGGGCATTATACAGAATGTCCGATTAATCACTTGGTCCATAATATATACTTACATATATTTAAAAAAAAAAATGGTTTGAAACCAGACAAAACACGCATTATTTCAAAGTAAATTTTATATTTTTGTGTTATTACGTAACAATGAATTCGCAGTTTGGAAAATATAAACGTAAACTTAAATAAAATATACACATAAAATTTGTTTTTCAGCCTTTTTTTCTGTTTTTATGTTTGAATTTTCGTTTGATCGATTATAATTCAGAAACCGATTATGATGAAACTTACCAATGAAATATATGCCATTATTATCATAGTTCAACATAGGCGTAGGGTACCTACGGTACATCACGGCGCTTTTTTCAGAGTAACAGAGCAGGTACAAATGCTAACAAACTCTTCCTGTCAGACGTACTGCATGGGAAACCTTTTTACTAGATAAAACATGTAAAGTAATTATGATTGTAGTGAAATTATTGAACAGTCAGGGTTGCGCGTAGGAGTAAGTGGAGCTCGTCGCCACTCGGATGCACCTGGCAGCTCAGGTTCTGTCGTACTCGTACCGAATCGGGAGAGCGCGCTCTGGTCCGCCGGCCGGACTCTGTTACACCTACGATAGTCGGTTCTCTGACGTAAACTTATGCCACATGACGTCTTTTGCCTACCGTCGTGCCGTTTCAAAGATATTAGAGAATGGACAATAATATGGGATACATATTTATATATTGTTTATTTTTTATCTTAGTTGTATTGTAATTTATATATGTTTGTAAATGTTAAATTATCTCAATAAATAAAAAAATAAAAAAAGAAAGTAAATAATGTAGAATAGGGTTGACAGGGTTCCATAAATTTAATTAAGATATGTATAAAATAATTTATTCTAAGATTTAAGAAATCTGCAATAATTTTTAGGTTTAAAACTACACAACACCAATGGTGAAAACAATGTAAAGCCACAGACAAAAGTCTTTTAAAAGAAATAATACAATTAGAAAAAAACATAAAGTAAAAAGTTAAAAATAAAATTTTCACTTTAAAGAAAGGAGCATTAATAGGCGGCATATAGTTAATGAAGTCGGTGCCTACTCACTCAGACACTTTAAATTGTGTTCTATATTTGTTATAGTTATAAATATATCATTGTTGTAATTGTTATTACCTGGTAAGTACCCATTTAAAGTGTCTGAGTTGGCACCGACTTTATTAACTATATGCCGCCTATTAATGCTCCTTTCTTTAAAGTGAAAATTTCATTTTTAACTTTTTAGTTTATGTTTTTGAAGTCGGTTTTTATTTTTTTTTTGTAAATTATTTTATTTTTCAATTTTTAGTTGTACACATCTGTAACTTATTTGTATTTAGTATAAATGGGGCTTCTAAACGCGCTACTCAAATGAGACAGCACCGCGATTACGCAACGTAAATTCAGTGTCAAATTGACGCATCAGCATGCCTAGTAGGTAGTGGTGTTCCTATGTAAAACTTCAATCTCAATTATTATTTTTGTGCGAACTGAACATTTTGGCATATTCAACCGTATGAAGGAAGCCCAACAAAACGTAATTGCTGTAAATCGTTGAGGAATTCCCTCGACTGTTCATGGTCTTCATCATCAGACCTGTAATGGCACTTATAACCCATATGAGTGCAAAGTTCTCATCAATAGAAATGAATTAGGTCCAAACACCAGGTGATTGCTGTAAATCCTTAAAGAGTTCCCTCGATTGTGTATGGTCTCCATCATCAGATCTGTAATGGTACTTATAACCCATATGGGTGCAAAGTTCTCATTAATAGAAATGAATTAAGTCCAAACACCAGGTAATTGCTGTAATGGTACTTATAACCCATATGGGTGCAAAGTTCTTATAAATATTAATGAATTAAGTCCAAACACTAGGTTATTGCTGTAAATCGTTGAGGAGTTCCCTCGATAGTGTATGGTCTCCATCATCAGACTTGTAATGGCACTTATATTCCATATGGGTGCAAAGATCTCATCAATAGAAATGAATCAAGTCCAAACACCAGGTAATTGCTATAAATCGTTAAGGAGTTCCTTCGACTGTGTATGGTCACCATCATCAGACCTGTAATGGTACTTTTAACCCATATGGGTGCAAATTTCTCATTAATAGAAATGAATTAAGTCCAAACACCAGGTAATTGCTGTAAATCGTTGAGGAGTTCCCTCGATTGTGTATGGTCTCCATCATCAGACCTGTAATGACACTTATAATCCATATGGGTGCAAAGATCTCATCAATAGAAATGAATCAAGTCCAAACACCAGGTAATTGCTGTAAGTCGTTGAGGAGTTCCCTCGACTGTCTTTCAGCTCCATCATCAGATCGACTCCCGACCTTCATTAAATAGTACTAGTAGTAGTACTTTATCAAAATACTTAAAATACGATACTTTAAAATACGATTTTCGAAGGTTGCCCTCGATTTCTCTGGGATGCCATCATCAGATCCTCGTTTCCTTATCATGGTACCACTCCGGAGATATTTCCCTTTCACAAAAAAAAAAAACTTCCAATTCGGTTCATAAACAACGAAGTTATCCCAGAACACACAAAAAAAAAAGCATATATACGGTCGAATTGAGTAACCTCCTTCTTTTTTGAAGTCGCTTAAAAATACCATAAACATTGTCTGACCTATGTTTTTGAAATCAAACACAAAACTGGTTAGTTCCATTCGTAGAGTTCGTGATAGGAGGCCGCGTCTCAGAATACACAGTATCATTTTGTACTATACGAATAGAATGTAAGACAAATTAGCGGATGTGAAGACGGTTGCGCGGGGGTCCGCGGACGTTCACCGTCAGTTCGTCAGCAGTTTCGCCTGCAAACCGATGACTTATACATCAGAAAATTAGTGTTTAGTTCTTGGACGAAACGGTTAAAATTATCTATAATAAACGCTGCAGTTAATTTTGTTCCCCTATGGTTTCATTCTACGAGGTAATACTTGTTCATAATTATTAACCATAAAATGTGTTCTTGACTTTTCACATTTGTGACCGTGGCATATTATAAAAAACTAGATATACAATGGGAGAAGGTCAAAAATCACCATGGATGTATATTCAATTTGACCTCTGACTTTTATAGTAAAAAGCGGCTAAGTATAGTAATTACATAGTCAAGGCTTGATTTTGAAATCTCTTAGATTCTTGGCTCGGTTAGATATTATTTAAACTACACGTAGATTTCATTTTTATTTTAAAAGATCGCTTACCGTTGCGTTGGGCGACGTTAATTAATTTTTTTTGATACTACAGAGATATAAGCCTATGCATGGTGTTCGGCCGAACGTACTCTAGTCCAAGCTTAATGAGCGTGTAGAGCTTACAGAACCGAGCTTTGAATTAGTTCAGTAGAGGAGTAACGCTGGCCGTTTAGGTTGAGAACCAAATTTAAGACATAGGATGAGGAAGGGAGACGGTCGGGACGTGCGTATGCCCCACGATTGGTTACTTAGATGTTTGTGCCGTATTTAGGTCTTTGTGTATTATCCGTCACAACTACTTACATACTATTGAAAGATTGATTTTTAGCAAGGGTGCGCCTTCTAGTTTTCGGTTCGTTTTTTTTAAGTTCGGTGGTGATACTCGTTTCGAGTTATTGGGTAATTTATTGAATTTATCGCTCAATTTTCATGGTTACGACTCTATCTATTTGACTATGCCCCTATACGGAAAAAAATTTAAGATATATTTAGTATCGTCTTGACTATTTGCTGCCCGGTTGGCCGAGTTGTTAGAGACTAACTGTGGAGCCGAGGGTTGCGGGTTCGATTTCCGCCTGAGACAAATATTTGTGTGCATGAACATGTCTATTTGTTTCGTGTCTTTGTGTAAAAGTATCTATATATGTATATATTATAAAAAAAGAATATTTAATCATATATATTAGTTGTCTAGTACCCCATAATACAAGCATAATTCTTGCTCACTTTGGGACTAGATGGCGCTGTGTGGGATGTCCTAGATATTATTATAATATTTTTTCTTCGTATTAAAAACGACGACGGGAAATCATTAGACGGCTTTCTGCGTTACCACCACAGTTTATCGTGTGCTTATTCAATAACTATCAGCGACCGCAACGCTTCTATTTGCATAACATGAGTGTGTTTATGTTAGAAGCCCGTACTGATTCATATGTTAAGAGCCGTATGATAGATTTGTATGACGCTTTGCTTGGAATATCAAGATGGACGGTTCCGAAGTCGCTGTTTGATCAGCTATATAGGTTTTCAGAAGTATTTTTAATATATATTTAATCGTGTTTGTATATACGAATACAAAAATATGATTTTTTTTGGTTGTTATGAGGGTTTTCTTTCTTTTTCCGTTCGTTCGTTGCTTATCATCTTGTAAAAAATTCCGACGTAATATGTAAATATGTGTCAAAAGTTACTTCAATCAAAAACCAATTCATGCGAATACCATTTGGGTTAAGTAGCAAACAAGAACGTAGTACGGATGTAGTAAATATATGATAAAGTTTAAAGTTATTTCTATAAAACTTTTATCAAACCATTGTAATAAATAGTCACATAGTGTATAAGATGATTTTGTCTGACCACCTAAAATTTGACATGTGACAATGCAATAAATGAATAAAAAAAAAATATAAAAAAAACATAATAGAATAGACTGATTACTACACGAGTCACAGACAAGTCAACCTTATAGACCACGCTTTGACAGGGAGCAGCATTCGCCAAGGCTATGTAGTGACACTACATAACTACGTCACTAGTGAGCCGTCAGTTGGAAGCACATCGGAAGCCATTAAATTGTCAATTTTGAACGAGCCAATGAAAACTAGCCGACCTCTCCCCGCACCCCGCCACTTTTTGGCGATTTCGTTTTCGTACTGACGTTTATTAAAGCGTGGTCTAAAGGTTGACTGGTCTATGTACACGAGTATATCTTAATTAAAGCGTCCCGTAAAATAGCAAATAATGAATATCCTGAAATTAAAATATCTAAATAAACTCGACTGAAACCTTGTGCTACAGAGAATAGGAGTGAGGAAATGAAAAAGATGGAAATGACGGCAAGATCGAGAAGAAAACCAAAAGTTTATATAATTTGTACATTCCCGCATATACGGTGAACATTTAAAATGTACTCTATTTAAATTGTCATTGAAAGTTATTCGCACGTTTTATTGATGTTTTACAGCGTGTCATATTTTATGAGAAGTACACTGACGTTATTTTTCGCTCACTTTATTAACGTGTAATATTTCCACCATTTTACATGACGCACTGCCACCCCACGGAGCGTCTCCGTATGCATTTGCAATGTCAAAAGCGAAACTGTGAAAGGCGAGCAAAAGATACGGATTTGACATTAATTATGTCGAGCGTTAGTAAGTAAGAATTCCTTTATCTTGTTTTTAAACTGTTCGGTAATTACCGACTTCCCTTGGACGGTAAGTATGGCTAACGGTAAAATGTGTTTATCTGTCAGCCACTGTCCATGCACGCCTGCAATAAAGCTTCCAATATGAAATTATAGAGCCTTAAATGATCGTCGTTATAACAATTATGTAGGTTGTTAACTGTAATTTAAAGTTTAGATAATATCAAGTTTGATTACGGTAAGCTTACATTTAGTTTAAACTAGTTTTAATGAATGTTGCTTCTCTATTTACTTTTTGATATTTTTACCATCAGTATAAAAAGAATATCAATACCATTGAGTAAATTAATTTGACAGCAGCGTTTGGTTTTAATCTCAGGTTTTAATAGAGTCATAAATGTCAATTCACAATATCGAAGTGACATTACGCAATTTTGCCGGGGTGCAGACCGGTGCGCGGGGACCTTGCGCACTGAAACTCGGACTAAAACTCGTCATCTTGCACCAGCTAGCTAGAGTATGAGTGGTTAGACGGTAAACGCAGAAGAGGGCTTCTATTCAATTCGTACTTTTGTGATGAATACTAAAGATTTGCACTATTGTGAAATTGCATTAGATGTTGATTAGTAATGTAAAAATGAAATAATATCGAAAAAGTAAAATACTTTTGGAACTTTTGTGTATATTTAAAGAAAATTTTTACATAACTTATAGATACATAATATGTTAGATGGGCGATTAAGGGCAATATTACAATTAAATCTAATTTGAAGAAACATCAACAAAGTTCAAATACTTATCTTAAAAATTGTGAGAGTTTTGCTAAGGGTAAGTTTTGTATTTTGGTAAGCCTGGTAGGTACCAAACTGTGTAGGTACAATCTAACCGCCTGATACTCAAACTGCGGTTCGTGCACTTGTTTTTTATGGCCCCTGTGCTCTATCGGCACAGACAAGTCAACCTTTAGACCACGCTTTAATAAACGTCAGTACGAAAACGAAATCGCCAAAAAGTAGCGGGTTGCGGGGAGAGGTCGGCTAGTTTTCATTGGCTCGTTCAAAATTGACAATTTAATGGCTTCCGACGTGCTTCCAACTGACGGCTCACTAATGACGTAGTTATGTAGTGTCACTACATAGCCTTGGCGAATGCTACTCCCTGTTAGAGCGTGGTCTAAAAGTTGACTTGTCTGTGTCTATGGGACACCGTGTCCCCGATATTTCATTGATTTATATTATTTAACTAATGAGACAATTTTGTCACAAATAAAATGAAGATTTCACGAAATTAACCAATAATGTTACCCAACATCACAATTCACGAATCGTATTAATTTGTATTACTAAAAAGTCATATATTTTATTGTAAAATATTATCTAAATAAATAGATATAAATACAATAAATAGTATTTATTCTAGGAATTTTTATTACAATTTACTATTGTAATATGTATTTTGTGGACTATGGCCGAATTAAGTTAGTAAGAAGTGGCCCTACCAAAAAAAATTTAGTACTAACTCTAGAATAATAATAATAACGTATACATTACAATAACGTCTAGACCCCAAACTAAGCATTAGCTTGTATTTTAGGTACCAAGCGAAGATACCACATACATATAACGACCAAGACCCGGTACCAGTATCAATATTCATCATATAAATACTGACCCGACCTGGGATTCGAACCCGGGACCTCCAGCTTCGTAGGCAGGGTTGCCATCCACTAGTTTAAGCGGTCGTCAATGTGAAAATATTAGGTATCAGTTTGTGGAAAACTCTAGCCGCAGAAACTCGTCAGTGGGAGTACGTTCTTGCGGTCACTTTTGTTGTATTATTGCGCTATCGTAATATGATATCGTGGTTTTATTGTAATGAATAATCACGATTTTGGATTTTAGTTTTTGTTGACACGTTATCGTCGGATGCCAACAGATTTCTGTGTAGATATTTGTAACATTTGTTATAATGGTCTGGTAGTCGCAACGAATACTGAAATGTTCGATAGTACGCTGCGACTGTGGATGTATACATAGAGATATCGCGTTGTGAGTTGTGACCACAAAATTGTGAGCAAAAAATATACTTCACTGCATTTTTACCCCACTGCAGGGGCTTAGGCCTCCCCCAGGGTGAGGCTTAGAGCTTAAATCCACCACGCTGCTCCACTGCGGGTTGGGGAATGTAACGACCGCCATCCAATGACAGCGTCCGGGATCGACTGCTTAACGTGCTCTCCGAGGCACGGAGTCAGTGATAGTTATGTACTTAAGTCAGAAAAACTCATTGGTACACGCCCGGAATCGAACCATGGCTATGGGGCCTTATAAATTGAGACAGGTTCGTTGCGCTTTGGGCTATCACGACACTCAACGACGACAACACAAAAAAACATACATCATCATCATCAGCCCATTTTTACCCCACTGCAGGGGCTTAGGCTAAAAAAAAAATATACGCCACAGACTAATTTACGCCACTTGGATGTTTAGTAGAATTTAGTGCGATGCACGTGTAAATTTCGTACTGGAAAAACAAATAAGAATTCTGAAATTATATGTTATGAGTAATTTAACAAAATAATTGGTATGAAAAATGATAACGTATTATTAATTGTCGATTTTTCTGTCTTTTTTACAATATTGAAGCCTGTAGATGATACCTTTATACGAGGTGTTCGGTTGAACGTAGTCCAAACCCATAGCGCGTGTAGAGTTTACCAAACTAAATAAAAAATTTCAAGTGAGCAGATGGTGCAAACTGACGGTTACCAAGAAAAACATGTTTAAAGTTTCATTTTTATCGTTTATTTTTTTTAAACTATTTGTTAGGGTCGGTAATAAGCTCTACACGTTCTATAAGTTTGGACCACGTTCAACCGAATACGCGGTATATTGTATACGTATATAATAGGTAATGCCTAGAAAAAACTTGAAAAGTGAAAAATTATGTCCCTGTATATGAATACAATTTCAGAGTAACAATAATATTAGTACAATATTATTTAATTGAGTACGAAAAAACTTCTGAAAATGTCTCACATCTATACTATACCTACCTTTATTTGCGTAGTTGTGTTCACCGATTTCTCGGGCCGACATTTCTGACCGAAAAACTATTTTCCCAACAATACCTTTCATATATTCTTAAATAAGATGTTTGTATTCAAATAAAAATTAACACGACAATAGTTTAGTGAGATGTAAGCGATAAATCAATTTTGTCTGCTTGTGTCTTGCGTAAATAATGACGGGCGTGTCGACGCCTGTGTGGGCGTCGGAGGCTGTGATCTGAATCATTATACGTTTTGACACGTGACGTTATTATCCGAAATCTCATCTTCTTTTATAAGCTTATTATAACATATATATAAAGAAAGAAAAAAATTATAGTGTAGTATTAAGAATATTGTGTACCAATACATTCGAATTTATATACAAACGGCGTCAACGGTTGCACCCCATCAAACCTTAACCGATTGCCGCAAAAAAATTAAAGGTTACTCAGATCAGTAAAAACTAGGTTCAACCGTATTTATTTATTTATTTTATTAATTTGAAACATGGAAAGAAAAAAAAACTTCAATGCGCGTGTTTATTTGAAAAATAGTGTTATTTTTTAGATTTTCAGAACATGTGACGAGTGGGAGAAGGAAGGAAGTAAGTACTCACTTTTTCTCCCACTCGTGATCGGTCGCGTTCGTTGCGAAGGTCGCTAGTATACGAACAAAACTAGAATCAACATCCTGGCCTTAAACTCTAAAAATTTAAACTATGTACACGAAAAACGATTCACACAGGTGATAGATAGTTCTAGCAGTTGCTAGACAAGTATTTAAATTAAAAAAATAATTTTACTTTCTCCTCAAAGATGCTTTCGTAAACGAGAAATGCGAAGTAGGCCAGCAAATGATGGAATGACGTTTCGAATGCAAATGAATGCAACGCGCACAAACTGGTTTACAATAAATATATAAATATTTTCGATGATTCAAGCAGATGCGATGCCTTTTAAAACTTGTGCGTCATTTGTATTTTTTTGATTATCGTAGTTTATTTTATGTAGAATTAATACAGTGTACTCATACCATGACTAACCGCATGTTAAACAGAGACTATAGACCAAGTTTGATTTTAAAAATACAATTAAATGATTCCGCATTTATTTCTTTTTATGTTTTATACCTCGATATTTAAAAACAATACAGATCGATTATTGCTTTTTAAAATTTAAATTTTGCACTGTAAAAATATTGAAGTGAAAGCGAAAAAAGTTAATTTTTCTTAGATATATATGTATTATTAAATTTATTTAAATAGATATATATTCACGTGGCTCCGTCGATGCCTGGACACTTGAATCTGAATAAAATATGTTTTTAGTACTATTAATGAATTTCACGGCCTTGGAATCATAGTGATTTTAGGCCTTCCTTAGTTTTGTTATTCTGTGGTTGTTAACAGTGTGGAACTAACTACTCTACCAATCCACGTCAACTTAGATTCAATTTTCTTGAATCCTTCTGTTCTTCTTCTATTTTTAAAACGTACTGTTGAGCGCATCAGCTTCAAAATACCATCGAACGTTTACCTTCTGGATATATTTGATATAACTATAGAAATTTGCATCCATAATATCCAGCCCGGTAACTGCCGGATCACAACTCTAACAGAGTGTTCAGACCACAGAAAATCTAGAGCCTACAATATCCGTAGGTTAGAGGTGCCATGTGATAGTATTTGTTCAGAGACACGTGTCCCAAAAATAATTACCTACTTACACAACGAATATAAGTAAAAAATTATGCATACGTAAACAGTTTTGCCTCAGATTTACATCTTTTTGAAAAGCGGTCAAGTCGTTCATCCTTTTCACTTACATCTTTGGTATGATTTGACGTTGCATTTTAGTGTTTAGGTTATGAGATTTATTTGTAGTATGCAATATACTGCATACTTGAAGGGGACAGCATATACGCCTACATGCCAACTCTAACCTACTCTAATGCTCTGTGGTTCAGACGGACACGAGTGATGACCTAAAAGCATATGAAACGCCCTGTACTTGTGATTACGATATCCAGCATATCTCGTTTTGATAATAAATATGGTCTACATCATAGGTCTAAGCTGAAATCGGTGACCAACTTAGATCTTCAAACATTCAGCCATTTTGCATAGGAAAAACATACTTTATTATAATTGAAATACGATTGTTACGGTATATATATAATGTGTGAGAGATCAACCGCCAGTGAGGCTGTGTGAATGCATTATTAGGTGTCGTCATCTCGCTTTAGGTACAGACTATACTATCATAGGAAAGAACGCCGCTATTTGTACTTCGACCGTAGCTTATAGGTTAAGTTTCTGCTACAAATGTAATAAAATTGATATTATTGCTGGCAAAACAAACATATTGGCTTGGCCATTACTTGGATCTAGAACTATCGTGTGGAAGTGGTGGTACTTGTAAAGTAAACCACAAATAAATCTTATCATTAGTTTAATCTAGGTTCTACAATATAGGATACGTCATCTTCACTAACCAAGATAGGTAGGTATCAGTTTTAACAATCTCGATTTGTAGGCTGAAATATTATTTAGCATAAAACTGAGATCAAATTAAAATTATAAACACCTCTTTATTTTAAGGTACATCACAGAGTTAACCACGCTCCCAGAAATCCTTTCTTTCTTATCAACTTATAATTCTGATTCTAACCTCGCCATCTTCCTTCATAATCCCTCAATCAATTTCTATCAATCTACACATATCACTTCTTTTTTTTTTTAATATGACACATGACATTCGGCCATCCGGCAACGTGCTGCCACCTGGCGCACGATCATGAAATGTAACAGTTTTAAATGGAGACTAACAAGTTATATGTTTGAATTCTTAGAATCTAATCAAAATACAACCAATAAATACAATTTAACTGACAACTCAACATTATTCGATAACCAGAACTAACTTTTGTAATCATGACATTTAACAGCTTACGTCAATATAATTTATTGGTGGATTTATTAACTTAACTAATCCAGTCTAATTTACTATGATTTTTATGCATTTATTTATTTTGGGTCACTGGCTTGTGTTGAGACATTGATATTACACATTTTGAAAATGGAATCATAATGATAGTAATGTTTTTCATCATACTCTAATATACACACACTTCTTATTGTATACACTTTAACTACATAACCAATCAATGAAAATAAATTTTTCTGAATAACGTTGCAACATATCTATTAATTTTGTCAGTATCATTATCTTGTTTGCTCGAACTACTATTATCTGTGCTTTGTGCCTCCAGGGTGTTAATATGTATCCAGGGTCATAATCTGTCTGCTGCGATGACAGTAGCATATTTGCTTTTTCTGTTGAACCCAGGGTCATTGTCCATTCTATAACGAAACTAAGACCTCGATAATTTTATAGGGCCCAACAAATTTTCATAGAAGTTTTCTATAAAAAATGTAATGCAAATTTTTACCAACTCATTACACTTATATTGAACAGCTGGAGCTCTATTAGTGTTATATCTAGTTAATAATGTAAGGTTGCGGTTTTTGAGAACAAAGGAAGTTCAGTAAATCTTCAGGTTCTGTACAGTTCAAAGCCTGCGCACCATTTCTAATTGACCTATCGCCAATGCCATATATAACACAATCTACGGCCTTTTTGCCACTGATTTCACATTTGTTTAGTAAATTTAATTTATCATAAAAGTATTCCCGTAGACTCTCTTCAGTGCGAGAGGTACGACCTAACATTTCCTCCAAAAGTTGCCCATAATTCTCTCCACTAGGGAAAGCTTTTTTTAAGTTTTTGTTGCCATTCTTCCCATGTATAAACAACTGTAGGCAGGGTCTCAAACCATCTTTTAGCCAGGCCAACGAGTTTCTGTAGTGAAAAGTGAATAGTTTGCTTCTCGTTCCATTCATATATAAGAGAGCATTCATTAACCTTTCGGAGCCAGGACTCAATGGTTTGAGCCCTATTAGTAGGGTCGAATTCAGGGACCACATTGTTTAGATTACTGTTGGTAAAGGTTGAGTGATTATTCATTTCGCTCTCATATTTTAACAATAGCTTTAATACATCCTTTTGTCTAACTTAGTTTGAAGTCTTATGAGTCTTCTGGGGCATACTGTCATCACTCGAGCTTATAGTTGTTGACCGATGTCTCCGTTTAGACTTTTTCTTTGATCGCTTCCGTCTTAGGGGCGTGCCAGGGGGCGTACTAAACTCCTCATCTGACTTCATTGCTCATGAACACTGAAATTATATGAATTTTTCTCACGATAATACATTCTTCGAGATGGTGAAATTAGTTATAAATCTATATCAATTGTTTAATAGAAATAATCAATTTGTTAACAATCTTCGAACAATCTCTTAATCATTTTAAATTAATACTAAAGCAAAACTGTGCCATGATTAAAAGAGTTTCAATATAATCAGTGAAATTAAACAATTTTTTAATTTTTTTATTTCAGATATTAAAATTATTCAAAAGATGTATTACTTTATTAAGTTTGTATAGATAATAATGATTATTGTCATCTATATTCACAAACATTATTCAATTGTTAGTTTTATTATTCAAAATTAACTTAATTGTATACCATATCTACCTACATAATTATAGCTTTCAAAATATGATCTCTGTTATCCGATGTTAGATGATAATTATCTGATGTTAGACAATGTTATCCAATGTTAGAGAATGTTACCTGATGTTAGAGAATGTTATCTGATGTTCAAAAATGTTATCCGATTTTAAACAATGTTATCCGATGTTAAACAATGTTATCCGATGTTATACAATGTTATCCGATGTTGAACTTAAACAATGTTATCCGATGCTAAACATTGTTATCCGATGCTAAACATTGTTATCCGATGTTAAACAATGTTATCCGATGTTAAACAATGTTACCCGATGTTATCAAGTTTTACCATATATTATCAAGCGTTATCCAATGTTATGTAGTATTATCAGGTGTGTTAACCGGTTTAGCCCAGTTATTCAGAGAGAATGTGGTCTAATGGGTATCCAGCAGAAAACATAATCATGTCAAACCTAGCAGACACACATGGTTTATTAATATTAGGCATAGAAAACCACAAACATAAAATACAATAAAAATTTTATAAGTATACTTGATTCACTGCTAGAAGAATTTTCTACTACAATGTTCAAAAGAATACTAAATTAGTATCATTAAAATAAGATATATGCTATGATTATAATATCAGGATTGTATTCACATAGTTTAAATTAGTACCTAGTCAATTAATATTATCAAATAGACAGTTGGGAATCAAGGCACCGAAAAGTGTTTATTCCGGTGATAAATTTTTGCACTAGCAAAAAGAAAAAATATTTATGCAGTGGGCGTAGTTAATACTAATGGTATATACATCACAAAGATTGTAAAATACTAGATGTGAATTTAAAAAAATAATAATTTGATCCCACTTCTGAAATGTAATAAAATTGATATTATTGCTGGCAAAACAAACATATTGGCTTGGCCATTACTTGGATCTAGAACTATCGTGTGGAAGTGGTGGTACTTGTAAAGTAAACCACAAATAAATCTTATCATTAGTTTAATCTAGGTTCTACAATATAGGATACGTCATCTTCACTAACCAAGATAGGTAGGTATCAGTTTTAACAATCTCGATTTGTAGGCTGAAATATTATTTAGCATAAAACTGAGATCAAATTAAAATTATAAACACCTCTTTATTTTAAGGTACATCACAGAGTTAACCACGCTCCCAGAAATCCTTTCTTTCTTATCAACTTATAATTCTGATTCTAACCTCGCCATCTTCCTTCATAATCCCTCAATCAATTTCTATCAATCTACACATATCACTTCTTTTTTTTTTAATATGACACATGACACAAACATTGCAACTCAAGCCAGACATGAATAATATTTTTAGTGTTTAGTTGTTATACATTTAGCTGTTTAACGTGACATAGATTTGACACGGTCTGTTTGTTATTTAGTGTCTGATATTGGTTTAATATTTCTAACATGGTCTGACTGACTTAAGGATTGAAAGATTATTCAACGCCAAGTCGCAACCGCTGAAGCTAATTAGATGAAAAGTAAACAATAGACATGTTTGTAACGTAAGCAACAACTAAAAAAGAAATTAAATTCTACCCCCAAGAGGGTATCTGCGTTTGTATAAATAGCCGTCATTTTTAAAGTTAGATCCATAAAAAATTGTATTCACTGTTTCAGTTAGGCATAAAGAGATACGTGTTGAATGATTTTTAGTAATTTATCCTTTAAGCAGATATTTTTATCTGCTTAAAGGATTGGTGACAAAAGTTGGTATAGAAGTCACGTCATTTCTAAGACTAAAACCATGTAACTTGGTATTTAGCATTTTGTTTGGAAATTAAAAATTACATGTTTCAGCGTTTATGTAAAATCTATCCTTATATCGGGATGAACGTAGTCCAAACTTCATATAGGGCATGTAGAGCTTACCAAACTTAATAAACACTTTAAGGTAAACAGATTGCCCAAGCTTATAGTTATCGAGAAAAACGTGTTTAAAGTTTAATTTTTTGGAAAATAAAAATGACATGTTTCAGCGTTTATGTAAAATCTATCCTTATATCGGGATGAACGTAGTCCAAACTTCATATAGGGCATGTAGAGCTTACCAAACTTAATAAACACTTTAAGGTAAACAGATTGCCCAAGCTTATAGTTATCGAGAAAAACGTGTTTAAAGTTTAATTTTTTGGAAAATAAAAATGACATGTTTCAGCGTTTATGTAAAATCTATCCTTATATCGGGATGAACGTAGTCCAAACTTCATATAGAGCATGTAGAGCTTACCGAACTTAATAAACACTTTAAGGTAAACAGATTGCCCAAGCTTATAGTTATCGAGAAAAACGTGTTTAAAGTTTAATTTTTTGGAAAATAAAAATGACATGTTTCAGCGTTTATGTAAAATCTATCCTTATATCGGGTTGAACGTAGTCCAAACTTCATATAGGGCATGTAGAGCTTACCAAACTTAATAAACACTTTAAGGTAAACAGATTGCCCAAGCTTATAGTTATCGAGAAAAACGTGTTTAAAGTTTAATTTTTTGGAAAATAAAAATGACATGTTTCAGCGTTTATGTAAAATCTATCCTTATATCGGGATGAACGTAGTCCAAACTTCATATAGGGCATGTAGAGCTTACCAAACTTAATAAACACTTTAAGGTAAACAGATTGCCCAAGCTTATAGTTATCGAGAAAAACGTGTTTAAAGTTTAATTTTTTGGAAAATAAAAATGACATGTTTCAGCGTTTATGTAAAATCTATCCTTATATCGGGATGAACGTAGTCCAAACTTCATATAGAGCATGTAGAGCTTACCGAACTTAACAAACACTTTCAAGTGAGCAGATGGCTCAAGCTAATAGTTATCGAGACAAACATGTTTAAAGTTTAAGTTTTTTTTAATTTGATTTCCTTTATTTATTTTTTTTACACTTTCCGTTTAGTTCGGTAAGCTCTACACGCTCTATATGTTTAGACTACATTTAGGAGAACACCAGGTGTAATGAAGCTCAAGGGGGTGGTTCTTGTTCACAAGTTATCTCAGAGATGGCGGAGCACGAAAATAAGTTCAGGGTACCGTTGTGCAGAGCTCGAGTCATAGGTGTGCACGAAATTACTAAACCAGGAGTACTAACCGAATCAACGAAAGCTGAAAAGGGTTGTTAAGTTGGTATGGAAAAATGGTAAATATCAAGCATATATGATATACTACCTCATTTTGATAGTAATGATTAATAATGAAACGAAAGATTAATCACGTATGTTGCACACTTTTAAAATATTACCCTTAACATCACAAAAACGGTGCAGACGTTTGTATGACAATAATGTAAATAACTCGCGTGGCTATTCGAGACGTTCTGGTTCTCCAAAACGGAGGGGCGAAACGTGGACTGGGGAGGTCCGCTTGGTTCCTTATACGATATCTATAATTCCTACGTACCCCTTAAGGGATAGGCGTGAGTTAGATACATATAGTTCCCCTCAAACTTAATGGCGGATCGGAATACAACGCTCTAAGCGTTCTTGCGCAGGTACAGTCATATACCCCTCGCTCCACTGCGTCCCGCTACACCTAAAACTGGTTACTGCGACGCGACTTGTGCCTATGTTCACATCCGCCATAAAGCTTGATTGGAACTAGAAGAAAATATCTCAGTTCTTATACATTTATTTATTAAACGGCATGCGACTTTCTTTCTTATGAAGGGATATGCGCAAGATATGGAAAAAACAGCGTCAGCCAATTTGCCGACGAACAACGGTCATCGCTACCTATTACGTCACGTCCGGCGAGTTGCCCAACTAAAGCCTTCCGTTCCACATACACAGATACAAAACACACGTGTAGGTACATATATTAAAAACCGGTCAAGTGTGTCGGGTCACGCATACAGATCCGTAGCCATACCACACGAGTAGGCCATACTAACAAACAAAAATTTATACCAAAATCGTGTCTCTGTTTAGATTTGACGAGGAATCAACGATAACTTAGTATAACTTAGTCCGCTGTGGTTCGTCAATTAGTTGTTTTTACATAGAAGTGATAATTTTCGTAGTTTGTACTGTGTGCTCGTATTGTAGATTTTTTTCAATTTTTTCAGGCGAGTAGTTCATTATAGGGCGGCACATATGCAATTCACGCAAAAAGCCACTTATGAAATATTTCGTAAACGAAACCTGATTTGAAAAAAAAAAACCAGTTAAAGATTTTAAAATAGCTATTTAACAAGACCCCACTGATAGGGTCCTCAGAAATTTCTTTCTAGACTTTAATAGACACCTATGCTATGTAGGTATTAAATAAATATAAATTTAAGTTCTCTAATTTTAATAGTATTCGAATAAAATGGAACCCTGAAAAAAATCTGCTCATTGCCGATTATTGGTTTCTAGTAATGGAAAAGAAAGATATGCAGTGCAACTCATGTCTTTGTGCGTGTTTAACAAACTTCCAATATTATCTTATTTTTTATGTTCTTTGGACCTAAAAAGTTAAGATTTACTATACATTAAGTTTTATAATAAAGTATTACACGTGTGCTTGACGATTTAAGTAATTTCGACTGCAATGAACTATTCAATAATAAAAAAAAATTAAGTAACATAACGGATACCCCATTTGACATAGTTCATTCGACTTAATTTTTTTTTTTTTGTCATAGTATGTCCCCAATAGTCCCCATGTCGACTTTTGATTACTGTCATGTCTTTAGTGACACTCAAAAAATTAAGACAAATCGACTGTCGTAAGAATCATCAAAATCGGACCACGAGTTTCGTCTCTAAAGCGCCACAAAGGAACAAACATATACATATAAGACTGATGAGTACGTTAATACTTCTTTGTAATGCACAGTTTAGTGGTAAAAAACGAAATAGTGTAAAGTAGGCGCTTGTTTGACCTTATGCTTCGTTTTTCTGAAGATGAAGTGATTGAATAATAATAATAACGTATACATTACAAGTCTAGGCCCCAAACTTAGCTTGTGTATTGGGTACCAAGCGAAGACACCACATACGTATAACAACCGAGACCCGGTACCAGTATCAATATTCATCATATAAATACTGATCCAACCTGGGATTCCGGGACCTCCAGCTTCGTAGGCAGGGTAGTTACCCACTAGGCTAAGCGGTCGTCAATTTGTCGTTGTGGTCGTTTATTTGAAATGTAACAGCCATTCAAAACTAATAGTTTGCTCAAGTTGGAATTCCCTTCTTATTTCGTTACAGCCATCGACTTGTTCGTTACGGCACGGAAGCCGAAATGAATTATGATTTTATTTCTTTTTAAGGTTCCGTACATTCGAGGTGAAGAACAGAGCCGTTATAGGATCACTCTAGTGTCTGGCTGACTGTCTGTCACGAAGTACCTTCTCTGAATCTACTGGACGAAAAAAGTTGTTGTTTAGTAGGTGTTATTTAAAAGTTGTACGTTAAGTGACCAAGTCGCGGACGTATAGAGCGTAAATAAACGAATTCTCATTTGGGAGGCAAATTAGAACAATAACCTTTTTTACGAATGCACAGCTTGAAAGTTTTTGAGAATGTAAAATGGAGTATAAATCTTCACTCTCCAGGTCCTGTAAATGCTACCAGGGTCGTCTTTTCATTGAAATTTTGAGATATGAGTGATTTGGTTGCCATTCGATGATTATGGTACAGTTCTAATCAAACTTTATGGCGGATCGGAATACAACGCTTTATGCATGCTTGCGCAGGTTCAGTCATATGCCCCTCGCTTCACTGCGTCCCGCTACACCTGAAACTGGTTACTGCGACGCGACTTGTGCCTATGTTCACATCCGCTATAAAGGTTGATTGGATCTATACCTACATCGATTGAGTCACTTGAGTAGTAGAAAAAAATGGCGGCCATCAATCTATGGGCGTGCAAGTAAATCATATAAATAAAACGTGAAGCGTACTGAAGTAAAGAAGTGAAGTTCAATATTAAACCGCCCAATGTCCCACTCCACTCAGTGGAGTCTTTTCGAGGCCCCAACCGCCACGTTACACGCCAGCCACGCTTCATGCAACGGGAGTTTACTTCATATGTTCTTTATCTTCATGGGATATATATAAAAAAACCCTTTCAAGTGCGAGTCGAAGATTCCGTACTACCGTAAATAAACACGTTTCTTGTATAGGAACCTACTTTAATTTTTAACTTTATGTTATTTTATTATTTTTTTTGTTATAGCAGCCGCCATTGTAGTACATATTGCATGAAAATTTCAAATGCCTACCTGTTACGGTTCAGACGATACAGCTCTGTGACAGACGGACGAAAAAACGGACAGACAGCGTAGCCTTAGTTATAGGGTTCCTGTCGTAATAGGGTACCTTCAAAATGGGTAATTAGTTTTTAGAGAATAAGATAAACGAAAACTAAAAAAGTAATACGATTCACCATGACAATTAACCTTTTAAGTCACTTAGTATTTTCAACGATATAGAATATCTTGCTACAATATTGTCTGCTATTCCTTTTTTTTTTAAAACGAATTGTTGAGTAATTTTCACAATGTATTCAACTATGTATCCAATATAAATGTATAAACCATAAACTGTTCATTTCTAAACTGTGATAAAACTTTGCCTAATCCCATTCAAATTAAATCGATGTACATGCATTGTGGATTGTCATCTATATATTGTGTGCGCATATACTATATATTGACTATGAACTGTTACCAGCCATTGATTAATAGCGGAACTATTACGATCGTTCGTATATATACCCACCCGGAGTCGTGATAGCCCAAAGCTCAACGAACCTGTCTCAAATTTATAAGGCCATAGGGCCATGGTTCGAATCCGGGCGTGTACCAATGAGTTTTTCTGACTTAAGTACATTACTCACTGACTCCGTGCTTCGGAGAGCACGCTAAGCAGTCGGTCCCGGACGTTATCAATAGATGGCGGTCGTTACAATCCCCGACCCGCAGTGGAGCAGCGTGGTGTATTTAAGCTCCAAGCCCCCCTCACCCCGGGGGAGGCCTAAGCCCTTGCAGTAGGGTAAAAATGGGCTAATGAAGTGAAGTATATATACAAATGTAGTTTTTGCCATATTTTTTCGATTTATTTGAAATAGATATGCCAATTGACAAATATTGTTATTCAGACGCGATGTAATTTTTCATCGTTTCACTGAAAATTTCGATGTGCAGGGAAGGTATTAAAATTATCGAGTCGATGTTTAAGGCAAACCGTTTAACTAGCTAAATATACGTAGGCGGATTGTATACGTAACTGTTTTACGAGATCAACATCTTTATAGGCAATAAAGTACGTGGAACGTCAGTTCGGTACCCACTCGAAAGCATTTTCAAGTAGAGTTACTGTGCAATAGGTAAATTATACGTACTCATAGTTATGATTGTTGTCCCGATTTTAGATAACTATTTGATGTGTGTATGCCATGCCTATGCCTTAGTCCAACATCTTTCCTTTGTCTGATGGTGAACATGGATTGTGTGAAATACGCCGAATAAAAGAAATTACTTATTTTGAAACTTAAATTTTGTGAACGTGAAACAATATTTTCATCTGTAGTTCGTGAAAACTATTACTTTTCTTAGAGAAGCTAATGTGTGCAATTGCCTTCACCCTTTCCTTCTAGCCTCACACGACTCACGACTGAATCATTTTATTTTGACCGATGTCAATCAAACAAACTAAAATCTGATTTATTTTTTTTGTTTAGAAAGAATTTTCTGGAAAATGATATATACGAAAATTACTGCCCCGGGAAACAAAATCGTGTATCAGCGCTCATAATTTGCGCATGGTCGTATAATATATAATACACTCGCTTGCCTTCATATTGAAAATAATCCGACACCCGTTCCGTTTCTTACGTTGTAATAAAGATTTTTCTGTTCCGAGCCGGCGGAGCGTGCAGCAGCGCCCGGTCCACTTGTGATTAACAGTTTTTACCACTTATTTTGCTCTGTACTGTGGCGTCTGTCAGACACTTTCCTCCTTTTAGATACGCACGTGTTACGCCCGATGATTCCGCTCCAGAAAGACTTTACTTGTGTACAATCGTAAGTTTGATTTTGAACGGGTTGGAGAAAAATGAACCTTAATGTTTACGCTACATGGCTTAATACGTTTAGCGTTTTGAAAGTCATACTAGAAATAATATTTGGCATAAATATTTTAATATACTAATTATTATTTAAAATATAATATAACGTTATTCATCACGCTTCAATGTCTCTATAATTTCCGAATAGAGGACTATCGTAGTGCCAGTAGGTAATATTATAAAATAGGAGTAATATTAAGAGGGCCAATCAAAAACTGTCCGGTGTTCGATTTTTAGGGTTCTGTAGCCAAATGACAAAAACGGATCCTTGTAATTTCGTTTTGTCTGTCTGTTTGTCACAGCCATTTTACTCGGTGACTATATAATGTGTGGATGAAATTTACACATTAACTTGTGGGGCATCTATAGATAATGTCTTTAAATATGATTTAAAAGTTACACAGTGCATTTTTATTTAAGTCAATAGTTGTTGAAACATGCTCTTCCTGAAGTCCTAAAAACTACACCCCCATTAACTTTTCAATTATGAAAGGGAAAACATGAGAAAATTAAAAAAAATTGGTTTGATTAATATATATTGAGTAATTTTTGAGATATTTAAACTTATTATTTGAATTTTAACCATTAATGCTCATTCCAAATACGAAATCTTTCAATATGCGACACGCATTTGCTCAGTTTTTCATTGGCAGTTTATGGTGTTAATTAGAATATTCCGGTTGTTGTTTTGTATTTCACAATACTTTTTTTTTTAAGTATTAATTAATTGGAAATAATAATAAGGTATATACATCACAACGTCTAGGCCCCAACCTAAACATTGGCTTGTGTTTTGGGTACCAAGCGAAGACACCACATACATATAACAACCAAGACCTGGTACCAGTATCAATATTCATTATATAAATACTGGCCCGACCTGGGATTCGAACCCGGGATCTCCAGCTTCGTAGGTAGGGTCGCTACCCACTAGACTAAGCGGTCGTCGTTAAAATGTTGACCTACAAAATGAATCATGGCAGGCCATGATGGATGTTGATCCGAATCACTCTACAGCAGAATTGGGACCATGGTTTAAGGTTAGCATATCCACAATATTGACCCTTTTCTCCAAAATTGGCGAAACTAAGCTATGACAGCCTCGACTGGTCAACGAACTTCACCATTGTTGTTTCACAATAACGCCAGTTTTGATACCAGTACTGTATGTATACTGTACAAGCAATCGTTTCAACGCTACAGGAGTACTTAGGAACCCTTCGTCACCCTTCATACTTTCCGGGCTTGGATCTACTACTTCACCAGTACCTACCGACTACCATTTTAATCGCAATTTGGACAACTTTCTCCACAGATAAATATTTAACTTTCCAAGAAGTAGTAGAAATCACTTTTAAGAACTTTGTTGAGTCCTGTTGCCAGATTTCTATCACGGGGGCATTTATGGTCTCCCCTATTAGAAGGCAAAAATGTGTAGAGAATATAGATAATTAAAGTCCATATAAGTGCATGGTTCATTATAAAAAAAAAAATTAAAAACAACTGTAAGTATATAATCACACAATATTTGTATACCAACTAAAATAGCGTAAATATATAGCAATTTAATGAATTTTAATTGACTATTATACCTTATGCTGATAGATTCGTTTTGCGCATAACGATCACAGACCAAAAACTATTAACTTTAAATAGTAATACTTACATATACAGAAATTTTCATGGACTCTCAAATAAGGAGCTGCAAGTTGGAAGCACGGAAGCCGATAATGTATCCGAGGACGGGTGTGCGTTAAGTGTTGTCCCTATTTGGCGCGACACCGCTGAACGTGGGTGGATTGGCGTCACCGCTGATTTGTTTGCTATAGCCAATGTTTAACTGTTGAACAATATAGTATGAGAGATCAGGCAATAGCAAAGCAAATCTTATGCAATGTTCTTTCCGTTTACTAGTTCGTAATTATTTTATACAATAAAGTCAAGTGATTTTGAACTGAGATTTATGAGTATTTGAATGTCGTGACGTCCGTCCATCCGTCATTTTGAGTCACAGACAAGTCAACCTTATAGACCACGCTTTGACAGGGAGTAGCATTCACCAAGGCTATGTAGTGACACTACATAACTACGTCACTAGTTAGCCGTCAGTTGGAAGCAGGTACGAAGCCATTAAATTGTCAATTTTGAACAAGCCAATAAAAACTAGCCGACTTCCGAAAGCGTGGTCTATATATAGGTTGACTGGTCTGTGTTTTGAGTATACCTTTCCGTGCATGAAAAATATTGTAAATTACAAGAACATGTCATTGGGCCGGCACATACGCTGTAGAAAGGATCACCATTGGGCTAGAAAAGTTCTAAGCTGGAGTACGCAGTGTTGGCTAATCTTCAGCAATATAGATAGACCGGTGACCTGGGAAAAGTGGCGGGAATTCACTGGTTGCTAGTGCCGGAAAACCGCCAATGGTGACATATACTTTAAGAGAGCCCTAAGAGGCCTATGTTCAGTATTAGACGAATTCATGGTAAAACAACAACGATGTGGGACGTGGGGACATATTTCTCTTTTGGTGCATTTTATCGAGCGAGTTTTACCTTGGTTTTACCTAATTGAACCAGATAAAACTGTGGTTGCTTAGAAAAGCTTTTATTGGGAAACCTAGTTTGTGAAATAATAGACCTCAAGTGCTATTGAGGCAAATATAAGTCTCCGTTGGTCAATAGTAGAAATCCGTATTTATCGCAAGTACATACCTAGCCGAAAGCTGCACTATTCATACATAAAAAATCGTATTGCTTAATATTGTTTCCGTACCGGATGATCGTCGGCGAGCCCATCATTAACACAATAATCTGGGTCAAATGAGGTCAACGACCACACTAACCTACTTTATTCTGCTAGTTGTGGACATGCGCTTTCCGTACAGAAACAATATTAACCATAAATAGTCGTTATTTCGAAGAAAAATTTAACTTTAATAGTTGTCAATCGATACTTTATTATATGTATCAATTGTGGTCTCATGAAAAATACATTCCGCATATACGAATTATATATAACTGTAAATTACTTCAATTTTAAACACTTTTATGACTTGAAAAATAGATTCTAAGGCCTAGCCTTAGAATCTATTTTTGACGTCAAAGCTACCGCGTTCTAACGCAAAAACATGTTATATTTGATATACGACCTAGTCGGAGAAAGTTGTTAATAACTTGTATTATTTTTTCGTCATTAATATGCAACGATTAAAATATCTGTGTGTATGTATGTAGGTATTATAAATAAAATGTCTTAGTATGTATATCATTTGTCTAGCGGCTCTGCCTAATTTGGAACATAGATGGTCCTGTGAGAGTTGTCCTAGTAGTTATTATTAATCATAAAATACCTATTTAAAAAACGATCGATTCATTTGAAGTATTAATCGATGACATTTTTTAATCGATTCAAGCACTATACATAACGACTTTCGAATAGGTCGCACGGGGTTACAGACTGTCCGTCAATCGAATTTATTTATTTATTTATTTAATACAAAATCCACAGCCCTTAAAACTAACATAATTTTTATTATTACCTATTATAATACGAAACTTAAGGCCAATAATGGATTTACATTTTATTATTTTTTTATTAACGGTGCCGACGACCACGTTGGGATGTTAACATATCTTTATTTAGCACGAATTATAAACAATCTGTGCTTTTAAACTGTAAATAAAAACAAGTGAATTAATTAAAAGAACATAGACTTTCAAATACGTTCACCTTTGTCATCCGAATAAAACTAAAAAGATTGACTTTTGCCGGTCGAGTGATTTCACTTAAACTAGATGGGCTAAAATGGAGTGCAAAAGGAGCGTACAACTTTTGTATGTACTTCTGTGTCTGTCGCGTAAGTGTCCAACTTATACGACACGTTGGCCGCGGCAATTTTGGTTGTTAATAATAACAAATCTAAAGATCCTATTGCTACATCATTGTTCTGGAGTGGTTCTGGAAATGATTTGCAGTACAGTTACGCTAGACATAAATCATAGACATGTATTATCTTAGTCGTTAATTTATAATCACTCTGTGGCATCATTGTATTTCTGGAAATTTTTAAAGAAACGTCTTCGGTTGATGTGAAATGTATTTAATAGGTGGTAGGTACCTGTGTTGGAATCTGTCATAAACATACGAATCGACTAGAAGCCCTCTTCTGCGTTTACCGTCCAACCACTCATACTCTAGCTAGCTGGTGTAAGACGGCGTGTTTCATTCCGTGAGATCCCCGCGCGTCGGTCTTCACCTCCGCGAAATTACGTTTGGCGTTTTCGATACGATGAAGTGACATTTATGACTATTAAAACCTCAGATTAAAACCAAACGCTGCTGTCAAATTTATTCACTCTATGGAATCTGTGAACTAATCGTTTTAATAGTTTAGTTTTTAGTTTTAATATGCATATTACTTTTAATATGCTTTATTAATTTACTCTAAAACCAGCGTCTTGCAGATGCGATACAGTTTCTTTTATCTAATCAATATTGATTTCAAGATTTCAAATGATAAGAACTTTTTTGAGTTGTTTAGTGCTTAAAACGGATTAATTCATTTAGAAAACAGGGGAGATCAGTGCTTTATTATGAGATTACTACGACTTAATTACAACTGAAACATCCTGATAATGTGCGACTATGATAATGCAAAAATCATGTTTTCTGAAGATACCCGAATTTTCCCGAATCCCAGGTTTTCGTGAAGCAATATCTACCGAACATATTTGGTAGGATTAAATCATCGTTTTTAATGTGGATTTATTTATTTTATTAGGAAACGAATATTTCATGTTGTTAGTATACGCTGGTATTGGTAGCGTTTTATCAATTACGCCTCCCGACGACCGAGTCCTGTCATGACGTCACCGCGACCTCGAATGAGGGCTTGCACTACACAAATTATACAGAATGAACCCGCATATGTGCAGAATTAGGACTGTATACATCATGTGTTATGAAATATGTTGACGTGAATTCCAGTTATTGAAAAAAAAAGTTTTAATGCAACCTCTTTTTAGTGACGCTGTTTAACCTTTAGTTCGTGTTTTGAAAAATGTGTCTTTTAGTTCGAACATAAATTATGATCGAACTAAATTCATATTGTTCTTAGAAATGAAAATATATAAAAACATATTTACTAAATATATTAAAGGAAATTTCAGGTTGTCTTAAATATAGTATACAACATAAATGAGTAATTTTTAAGATAATTTAAACATTATTTATTAAGGCAAATGTAATCTTTTGATATGTATATTGTGCTGTAATTACGATACTTGTAAACAATCGGTCACGTTCCATATGTATTTTATGCGTAAAATATTTTCGCTGACATCGCGAGCTTTACAACAATCGAGTTTTTGTATAAAAGTATAAAATGATTATGTCGAGTCGCCATTCACAGTGGAATACAAAAAAGATTATAAATATTTAATAATATATCAAAAATTGAAATGCTTTTGAATTTCGCAATAGGTACGGTAGAAGTTATGGACGCCTGATCATTTATGTAGGTTCTACTTTGCTTGTTTCAATAAAGGATACTTGTTTTGTACCTACTCAGAAACATAATTTGCAGTACTAAGTTTAGGTATAGTCAATACCTGTTCACTGGACACTTGTCGACCTTGGACCTTTCCGAACACTATTTCTCGATTCTGTTCACTATGTCACTAGCGATGGTATGATCACTTTTTTGAACACTGTTCACTGTTGATCACGGGGTGGTCATGTTATGTGCGGCCGAAGTCACCGGGGCTGCGCGAGTGAATGCGTACGCGCAGTGCCGAGGGGCATGTGGGAGGAAATGTCGCGACTCCACAGTATACCAACCGATCGACGTAGAACGAAGTAAATCAGTGATAATACTATGATGTATAGTATTATATATTTTCACGCGAAATCATCATACGGTGAGGTTATAGAAATAGAGCTAGCAACGGATTCATTTAAAGTTTCCCAACAAGGCTGAAAATTAGAAGGTCGGCTTCCACAAAGAGTTGAATACAGAAAATCGGTATGGCATAAGAGCCCTTGATTATTCTTGTCTGCTGTCGGTCGGTCGGTTGTCGGTCGATGTATAATAGAATTTGTTAAAAAAATGTATTCCGTTCAGGATTATTGAACGACAGAGCTGGTTGGTTTTACTCACAGGCACTTATGAATGTTTGTAAACTTGAAACAAAATTTTTTTCTTAATTTTGTTTACAAAAACAATAAACAG
The DNA here is from genome assembly GCA_949709985.1 of Luffia ferchaultella. NCBI lineage: Eukaryota > Metazoa > Arthropoda > Insecta > Lepidoptera > Psychidae > Luffia > Luffia ferchaultella. The sequence goes on from OX453246.1 coordinate 5,772,973, forward strand.
TTTGTTTGTGAATAACAATTCATTTGAATTATTATATAATGTAGGAAATATAATAATAGAGTAATGCGGCGAAAGTAGATTATTACAGTAGATTTATTTTGTTTGTGCCCACATGAGTACACAAGAAATGGGTTCGGTCGGTAGCTTAATGATTTTTTAACGATTTTGCGCTCCATCGAGTCTATTTGGTCAATTGTTGGTAGTTTTTTAGAGAATTGCAGCGGTTCTCGAGTAAATGCATAGGCGTAGATGGACAGAACAGTTGAAATAATATTTTTTTTAGTTCTCAAACTATTTGCTATATCTCCACGGTTAATGAGTGAACTATTTTTGTAGCTAACTATAGATATTTTTCTTGGTTACGTTTAAACTGACTTAGCGCTTTGGTAAGCTTTTGTTTTTACCACACTCAAAGAAAGGCGCTCATTGCGCCATATGCAATTGATAAAAGTTATTATTCCGTGCCTATAAGTTGCATCAATTCAATCATATTTTAATAAAAAGGTAATTTTTTTGGAAATTTTAAATATTATAAATTTTGAAGAAAGCAGCATAGTTGAAATATCATATACTATTGGTAATCAAAAAGTGCCCAAAATTAGTACAAGGGCATAACATTTAAAAACTGATACATTTTATTTTTCAACATAGTCTCCTTGCCATGAATAATACCTACACTTAGTTTAACGTTTCACCAGTACTTTTATAGGATCACTTGAAAAAAAATCATGTTCTTAGTTTTAGAACAATGCTTCTACAGCACTCATCACCTCATTGTTGTCAAAATCTTATTACAAATCAATGTGATGTGGAGAAAATTCACAACTAAATATATCTATACTAAGAATTCAATGTACAATTGTCATTTTGTTTCTAACAACTGTGTGAAGTTGACGCATGAAGTTTTTTTTTATATTGGCATGAATTATAAACTATTATAAATATCTGAATTAAATAATGTAGTTATTTTTTTTTACCCGCGACGGAACGGAGGCGGTATATGCGTTTGGTTTAAGAGGTTGTGTGTTTGTATCTTTGTCACAATTTTTCTCAGAAACTGTTGGGCCGATTTCGATGAAGATAATAGTAATAAACGAGATATCTAACACCCGGCCATCTAGTCTCAAACTAAGCAGGGCCTTATTATAGGTACAATACAACTGATATATAGGTACAGACGTGAACGAATAGTTGTTACGGGAGGGACCTTTGATTCTACAGTTAGGATCACTCGACAAATCGGTCAGTCAAGATTTTTTTATTACGCAAGTATCACTTTAGAGCATGTTCCTAGGCATGTTCTATGTTCATGAATCAACAGGTTGATACAGTATCAACCAGTACTGCAGTACGTGACCCGTAGAATGCTTAGATAAGTTTCAGTTTACATCATTGTTATGCAAGACAGTCAATGAAAATCTTAAATATTACTGTTTTAGGATTATTAAGTGAAATACACTTATTTAATTATTCCACTGTACATAAAGTTTGTTTCAAAACATTTCAGTCATGGCATTAGTACTTTTTGAAATTATTAATTATACAATTGAGCATTCACAAAGGATACAACGGGGCAGCCATGTTTGTTAAGTTTTCATCGAAATATTTTGTTTGAAGTTTTTTGTGCGCGGTAGGCGGGCCGGTTTCTTTTAAATCTGTGGGCGTTACTTTTCCTCAGCTATTACGTAGCAAGGCTGTATTACTCACGTACTGTAGAAGATTTGGGTTATAATATTTAAGAACGGTAATATACCACACGATCATGCATTGTACTGACAAAAATTTCTAACATCTTGTGTTATCTGCCCAACTAGCAAAGTTATGTTTTATATTTATTTCAAATCATATAGGAATATAGCATTAAAAGTTATACGCTGAAGGAAATTTTAATTTACAAATTAATTTATTGTATATTATTATACTGAACCTGTCTCAAATTTATAAGGCCCTATAGGGCCATGGTTCGAATTCGGGCGTGTACCAATGAGTTTTTCCGACTTAAGTACACAATATCACTGACACCGTGCTTCGGAGGGCACGTTAAGCAGTCGGTCCCGGACGCTGTCAATAGATGGCGGTCGTTACAGTTCCCAACTCGCAGTGGAGCAGCGTGGTGGACTTAAGCTCCAAGGCCCCCTCCTCACCCTGGGGGAGGCCTAAGCCCCTGCAGTGGGGTAAAAATGGGCAGATGATGATGATGATGATATTATTATATGTTACAGGTGACCAACGTCGACGAAGTGTTGGAGCGTCACAACGATTTCCTAGAGGCGTGTTTATTCGACTGCATGCTTAACGATACTGGTTTGTTGCAAACCGTCACGGCTGTCACCACGGTTTGCGTACAGTTCTGTCACTTCATGCAGGTCAGTTCATGTGTTTTTTTTTTAAAGTAGAGTCCTCATTGGCAAAAGAAAATATGGAATATTATTTTATTATATTATCAAAATTAATAAATAACAATATTATGCTACTACAAGTGTTGGTCACTCATAACAGGTGTTCTTTATATATATTTACATCACTTGTATTCAACCTGTGACAGAGTTAACCAGAAAGTAGAGACAACTTTGTTCATAATCATTATAATAATAAAAATATTACCTGGGAATTCTCACACAGCGCCATCTAATCCCAAATCATGCAATGCTTGTTTTGTATTGTGGGTACTACGAGTAGACAGACAACAGATATAAACAAACACACTTAAATAAGTTCCTTTTTATAATATACACAAGTATTTACCCCGGGCGGGAATAGAACCCGCGACCTTTGGTTCTGCAGTTAGGGTCTGTAACCACTCGGTCAATCGGCCAGTCAAATCATTAACGTAGTCGTTTCAATGAATAATGATTTTTTTTTAATTTATTTTTTTACAGTCAACCTATTGGCAAGTTCTCGAATTCTTTATACATGTTTTCCATACCTTTGCATACATTCTTTTTTCCTTACCCTTCTATCCCCCTTCTCATTTCCTATTCCTATTTATCTCTTCCCACCTTCTTTTTCTGTTTTTAATTCCATTATTCTCCGTACCCATTCCACTGGTCTCTTTCCACATTTCACCTCAGTAGTTCTCCTATTTCCCTTTCTCTCTCCCACCCCCCATACTCCATTAAGTGTTTTAAATCTGCCTCTCCTCGCATATTTTGCATTTCCTATCCTCATCTGCCATCCAATACTTGTTCCTCTATTCTAGATTCCCACATCTTAATCTTATCACCATCTTCTGACTTCCTCGCTCTCCTTTTTTCAGATACGTTAGGCTCTTGTTAACCCTTAATTCTTTATACCTCCTATTATACTTTGCCTCCGATATTGTAACATATAATTAACTATTGCCCTTGCCCCTCTATTTCTTGTCGTTTTATCATTTTCTCTGTCTTCTCCACTTAGTGAGAGATTAAATTTAAAAAATTAAATAAAATCTAGAGGTAAAAGGTTATTACAAAAACGTTCGAAAAAAAAGAAGGGGGGAGGGGAAAAATGTAGTGATAGTGAAAGATTCAACAGAGAAAACGCATGCAGCCTCTTAGGAGCAATTCACGAAATAACTAAACCAGAATTTATTTATATATTAATTTTTCACTTATAAAAATTTAAATGACCTTTCTTGTCAATTTTGCTCCACGTTGTATATTTTAGTATATTTTCATTTCGAATTGGCTACATATTGTTTTTGAAAAAATTCTATGGTGTTTTCATTATTTCTTTTTTCCATTTTAAATGCTGACTAAAACACGTCAATCGACGAAAGGATATGCACAAGTATTTTGTGGACGCCGAACTGAACTGTATGATCGGATCGACTTGCGACTCAGAATCGACTGAGGTACTATCTGAAATTGTCATTGTAGTACATTATGTTATAGCAACGCTTGTATGTGCGAAGTATAGTAATCTACGTCCTTGGATTCCATCACAAATGTTAATGAAATGTCATTTGATTAGTCATTTGAAGTCTGCTTTATAGAGTAAAACATAGATCCTCAGAATAATATGGCAGTACTATTAGACACTACGGACAGCATAAATACGCGTTCACGCGTCGTGCCCGTCCCTGCGCTTCTCTTTGTCTAGTGAAATATAGTAAGTTATCACAGACAAGTCAACCTTATAGACCACGCTTTGACAGGGAGTAGCATTCGCCAAGGCTATGTAGTGACACTACATAACTACGTCTCTTGTGAGCGGTCAGTTGTAAGCACGTGGGAAGCCATTAAATTGTCAATTTTGAACGAGCCAATGAAAACTAGCCGACTTCTCCCCGCACCCCGCCACTTTTTGGCGATTTTGTTTTCGTACTGACGTTCATTAAAGCGTGGTCTATAGGTTGACTGGTCTGTGTAAGTTATCCAAGTATTAGATAATCTTTTGATGCTAAACGTTTCATATCATGTATTGTCCAAATGGCATTTTCTTGGCCATCATGACGTCATTATCACGCCGTATCTTTCGATTGATATATCTTTGATCACCGCAATGAGCGAGTCTTGTCATTATTACATTTTGTAGAAATATGTAATGTTCATTAAGAAAAACTAATCAGTGAAAGAATTTTATTGATATCTACAAAAATGCCGAAGTTACAAATTTTTAAAATAAATCGAGCTATAACGTCATTCGGTTACATTACAATGGGCTAACGTGGATAATTTCTACGTAGTGGCACCGAATGACGTCACGAGCGAGTCGTAAAAACACAAGCTTTGATTTGTTATATCTCCGGTAATAATCGGTATTTTCCCGAAATTCAAAAAGAATAGTCATCATTTTATTATACTTTAGCATGTGGAATAGCGTAAGGTACATAATTTTGCTGAGGAGGACACGCTCATTCTAAGCCACAGGTCTATTGCGCCATATCCAATTGACCCGACTTAGTATTACGTGGCTACAAGATGCGTTAAATTGAAATATATCATTGAAAAGTTGTTCTTTTTTGAAAAGTATTAGTAAAATACGACATTTATAAGGAAGCTGCGTTTTTAAGATGTATATTAAATGTATACATGTGGCGCTATCTTTATATGCTACACAATTTGATTTGAATGTTTTATTTCAAGCAAAACGTATTCTTCCAAAATAACACATGTTACATGTACGAAAGCTTATAAGTTTTTATTAAAAAAATTAGTAATTAAGGTTTCGTCAAGACAGTCCTAATAATAGCGCCAAATGTCGTAAAGAATAGTAACTAGTTAGTATAGCGCCATCTATGATAAAGTATAATAACTAATTCGATTTCAGATTTTTTTTCACTACGTTTATTGGATGTTGAATCTTATTTTTTATTTACTCCATCACAATTTTACTGCTTACTAACGCCGGTTAATAGAAAATAAAATCTGATTTAATGCTATTTTCGCGTAATTTTGTTATTTATATTAAATTTTTTAAGATGCAGTCTTTTTATTTTTAGATAAATAATAGTGTGGGTCAATACTGCACTTTGTTCTGTCCAAGTTGCGTTACGTAGCTGTCCAGTAAGATATCTTGCGCTTATTTTTAGTATTAGATTAACAAAAGTTACCAAGTGCCGAAACCTTAGAAAAAACCTATTTCAGGAACAAAAACAATCATTTAGTTAAATGTACTTTAAGTAGCAACTATATAGATTTCACTAGCCGCACATTTCTTTATGGGAGTCAGTACTGTCAACATCAAGTAAGTCTAAAGCGTGCTCAGAATAACGCGTCAAAATATGTCAAAGTTGTATAATATGATATATACGTTGCAATTCATCCCTCTTACAGTGGTAGCTGAGTTAATGTACTACCCAATGTCAAGAATACCCCGTGCTTAGCTGAACGTAGTCCAAATTTATAGAGCATGTAGAGCTTACCGAACTAAACAAAAAGTTTCAAGTGAGAAATTGGTGTAAACTAACGGTTATCGAGAAAAAAAAAAACCTATTTCAAGTTTCATTTTTTTATAACTTAAGTATTATTTCTTTTTACCTTTTAATTTGGTGGTTAAGGTCTACACGCTCTATAAGTTTGGATTAAGTTCAGCCGAACACGCTGTATATAGGCAACGAAAAAAGGTGTAAATAATGACTGTAAAAATAAAAATTACATATAAATTCGGTTCATTAAGAAACATTGTGTGCGCTGACAATTTAATCTGTAGAATTTGGTTATTTGTAAACGTGGACATGTGATCTGTGCTGCGATGGACAAACATACAGGACGTAACTATTTTTTTCCATTAAATGATTTTTCTATCAATTTGAAATTTGGTCAATATAAATGGAAAATTTGTAGGTTAGGTTAAGTTTTTTATGTCGATGCAAAGAGCGAAGCGGAGAACGAGCCACCGCGAATTTTTTCTTTAATTTAAAATCAATTTAATTAAATAATAGCACTATCCCGTTTTTTAATTGGTGTTCATGAGATACACAGAATCGTCGTAGTGTAGGTTGGCATGTATCGGTGCATGTCCGAATATAATAAAAATACTCAAATCTTTCTTACAATAGTGAAATTGTGGATTGCCGACGATCGCCGGTTCATCTTAACAATCTCCAATATTGGACATACTCGGTAACATGTAAACTGGCTTGTTTTGTAAGATTAATGAAGTGGTAACCGGCGCCGGTATATTTATTTATTTGTATATTATATAGTATTTTATAAATGTACTGATTGTCTGATTTCAATTAAAATATCTTATATTGAACAGAAGCCGTTAGAGGGCGCAGCGACAGGCGCGCCACCTACTGTGTCGAACGCTGCCGGCTCTTCTGCGGATTCCTTCGAAGAAACCGTGGCGCGTTACGGTTTGCGTTTCACTGCCGCATTGCTCTCCGTCTTAGCTATAATACAGCAGTCGTCGCGTAAGAAGAATGCTAACAAACTTCTCAATATCTCTGCCAGGTATTTTGAATGTTTTATATAAAACCTTCTTTCAAAAAATTACAAAAACTCTTTAGAAATCGAGCGGATTGTTTAAAAAAAAAAGGGAAGATCGTTCAAAATTATACAAAACTAACTTTCTGCGCGCGGTTTCGCTCGCCTGGACTACACGAGTTGTATCGAGTCCGCTATATATTAATGTTTAAGTCAAATACCATAGATTATTCAAAGAATCTGTTATAAATGAAACACTTATTATTTAATGATAATTTAATAAGTCATGAATGAAAAAACTGGGAGGATACAAATTTGGGATTACTTTTATGTTTTTTGTTTTTATGTGAGAAATCCAATTATAATAAAAAAAAATGTCGAAAAAATAAGAAAATTAATTCTGAATCTCGACAACAGCGCCACGTACTGTGCACATCTATAGCTAAGAACTATCCAAGTGACCCTAGAAGTAAAAAAGTCATCAAAATCGGTCAAGCTGTTTAAGAGCGAGTTATAGATGATGGGATATTGAGTATCCCACTCGTGGTTATGGGAGTGTTTGAATAAACTATGTATATTTTATTGTGAATGAATATACATTAATTTCTTACAAAATTGGAATGAATACTAGAATCTTAATACATAGTGTGTCATGCTTCACGATGTACCAGCGACTAACTCGTTGGGGCTCGATGCACTCGCCGTTGCGTTCTCGCTGACAGTGCATTGACGTTAATCGAAGAGGCTCAAAGTAGGTTAGCAGAGTCAGCTGGTATCGAGCGTGAAAGTTACAAACCACGCACACCATTATTTTATATATAAAGATGATATTGATGATTTCATTAGAAAATGGATTCTCGGTACAGTCACTGTTTACTCTTCTTTTTGGATATAAAGATTTGGTTATACCGTTATATAAATCCATACTTGGTAATAAAATTCTTTTTAAAATCTTCGTAAATGTAATCACCAAGCATTCCGCCTTTGATACAAAGGTCATGACTTCGATTACCGCCATAAGCGTATTAACTAATCAGTTTTTAAAAATTAAACCGTCACTTCTGTGAGGGTGGGTTAATAATTAGGTTAACAGCTCCCATACTGCATCGAACTAGCGTGGAGGCTTATAGTACAAATTCCTTAATTCAGTGTCGAAGAAGAGTTGTACTCAAACAGTGCAAGGGTGGCAGCCTTAAAGCTATATCAATGAAATACACCTTCAATAAAACGACAATAGTTTATTCTTCATTAATAACATATTCGCTATAACGTTTTAATACTAAAGGAGCTTAATATCGAAAAAGAGCAGAGACCCTCGACGGTCTGCTTGTGACGAATGCTCCAGTTTTTTAGGCACATAGCAAGGAAAAGTAGTGATAACCTGGAAAAGCTGGTTGTAACCAGAAGAATGGAGGGGAAAAGACCGAGGAGGCGCGGTCCGAATCGGTGTTCGGATCAGGTGACCAAACATCTGGATGTTCCAGTTAGCACAGCCCTCCACTATGTGGAAAACCGAAGCGAATAGAGGAAGAGTGTGGATATAGAATACGTCGGCGCGGTCACGATCCTAAACCCTGAAGAAACCGCTCCGGACCATCTGACCACCAAAAGTCAACACTGGTCAGTTGGCACTCCAATTTCTCAACTGACACAATGGTCGTCCCATATCATCCACCAGTGGTGTAAATTGTCCCATTTCACCACTGGTGATAAATTGGGTTTATGATTGCTGGATCTCCTGGAATTTTTCCTAATTCATGTTGTGAATTTATCACCTGTGGTTCTTAATAATAGATATGTTGTCATTATTTTCTGGGTTTACCTGCAACTTCTCTGAAGCATACTATTTCTAATTGTTAAATTATTGTAGTGCCACGTTTTTGTTGTAAATTTATAATGTATAATCGTGATTTGACTCTCCCGAATTACACGGTGACCCACTTACATATGAATATGAATATCAACACAAATAGGAGTACAGCTATACTTTTATAGGATATGGTATGATAGATATGGGAATACCATTGTATTATTTGATATTTGATACATTACATTGTGATATTTGGTGGATCATCTCACTCCCAAATCTCACCAGTTGTCAGTCAGTTGAAACGCAAAAATTCCCATTTCATCTCTGGTGGTGAATTAGGAAAAAAATCCTCCCAATTGACCTCCAGTAGTCAAATGGGATATGTTTCGTCTCAACTGACCACCGGTGGTGAGATTTAGTGGTGAGATGGTCCGGAGCGGAAGAAACGACCAAGAAGAAAAAAAAATTTAAAAGTATACCCCATAACGTTGAACTTCCTGTAGGTGTGCGTACGGGAGAGTGGTTTCGCACTGTCTAGGTCTATCGGTTTAATAGACAGTAGATGACGAATAGACTGCGTACCGCGCAGCTATCTTAAATTTGAGGGAACGGCAAGGTCATACCTTCCTCAAACACAAAACCTATGGAATCAGATTTTACTGTTCTTCTTTGGGTTGTACATCTGTAGAGGATATTAATTTAACGTCCTTGGGTTCCGTAAGATGCCTAGTAAAACTCATGACAAGTTATCACTTTAATTAACACGAACTTGCAGCGAAATTATATATCTATTAATAATCTTTATACGTAAAATCCACTCGTCATTTGGACAAAGACTTTATTTATTTAGGTTTTTTTTTAATTTAACCTTTCTGTCGTTTTCACCATTCGCTCAAATCTGACCGACTTTTTGGTAGTCAATGTGAAGTGCGCCAACCATTTGCTCTTTAGAAAACTTCCATCAAATTGAATTTTTCGTCGCTTATGGATTCGATAAGTGCGTGAACGTCGAACATGTATATGTAACGGTGTCTCAAATTCTTTTTCAGGTTGAACTTCAACACGTACTACGTTCGACAGTTGGAGCGTCTCTGCAAGGAGGGCCGGGTCTTGGGCGACGGACAGTCCTAGCGGCGTCGAAGGGCTCGCGCGCCCCAAGTCACCGCAGTTTGAGTCACGCAATAGACTAATAACTAATAAACACACAAAGTTACCGCACTGACCCACATGGTGGCACAACCATCGACTTGCCCGATATACGAAATTACTTTGATCTACTCAACCGGGTTAGGTCGACTGCCCGCCATAAGAAATTAGATATTACAAAATTATGTCATAGTGTGTTGAGTACATAGCGCAGCTACTTGCGGAATCCAAAGCTATGTGCATAAAAGAAAATAGTCAAAACCACAGTGTATCTTGTCCTTTTTGGACGTATTACACCGATTGTCATCTTTCGCACACGCAAATGGGTTGTAGTTAATATAAATTTACGGTTGTCTTATTGTGTCTATATGGAAGCAACAAAAAAAAATGCATTAATATTCTAATACATCCAACAATACTCATATTTTATTTGAAGATCCCAAATATCATGTATTATAGTTACAGAAAAATTTTATTTTGTAAATATCTTTTATGAATGGGTGTTAAGTTAGATTCGGTCATATGGCAGGTACGCGAGATCCACCCACTTAGCATTTCTTACTGAGTTTATTGTTCTGTGGTCCATATTCAATAAAAATATACACAAACTTGCCGTATCAGCGCACTTTGCTTTAAGAAGAGTGGGATACACTGTTTTGACTTGAAAGGTGTGGGTGAGATCAATGTATAGAAAAAGCTAGTGTTGGTAAACACCAATTTAATATTAATTTTCATATCGCTTATGGCACGGAATGATATCCAACTGCATAAAATTATGAATACTTCGTTAGTGATAACGTTTTAACAAAATAATAAAATTGACAGAGCACGCACGGCATAGTAGAGATTGCAATGTCAGTTTTACATATGGAACTGACCCGATGTAAAGACGGGTGCTCAGGAATCCACGGATGATTATCGGTTGGAAGAAACAACTCATGACTCTTAGGTTAGGTCTTAATGTCCTTAGATGTTCCACTCATGTCCCGGCAACCTATACACCAAAAAAGTGTGTAAACGGTTGAAACGAACGACTGATATGATACCTCTGCCAAACTCTCTGGTTTTATTAGAAGTTGTTAGTGTAAATGAATAGAGGATTGTTGCATTTTAGAAAATAAAGATCTAATTTTATTCGATAATAAATTAATTGTAGTATGGTGTGGTTGGATTTATGACAATAAAAGTGTTGTGAATTAAAAAAAACTAAAATGCCAAACGACATATTGAATGTTGCGAGTTTGTTACAAAAGTAAGATATTTTCCAATTGTTCTTCGTGTTAAAAGTAATTCAGAAAGCAGGTTGCAAAATATGAGGACCGTAGTCTGACTTCATAACACATATTACAATCTTTTTTTTTAATTTTTAATTATTGTCTTGACCAGTGTGGTCATATCGGCCCATAATCGCAAACTAGACAAATTCTTTTAGCCAATATCACATGGAAAGGGTTCTTAGTAATTTTCGAGATTATCCCCATACCCCAAAAAGGTTGCAAATTATTCACCAAACTATAACCTATCTTTATCGCAAAAAAAAAATTCTGGTAGTACAAACGTGGGTTCAAATTTTTCATCGACCGACGACGGGCCTATTACTTGAAGGTTTATCGAATTTTGCTGAAGTACATTTCAGGACCAATATAGAATATATAGTTTCTTCATATGTCAAGTAATTTCTAATGCAAATAAAGACACCCATATCGCTTTGTGTAAATTATTTAAAAAAAATTAAGACAGTTTCTATTGTAAGTGGATAACAATTATTTTAGAGTTTTTAATGGAATTTGTAAAGGCGTATCGAAACTAGTCTGAAGGATTTTAATTTACATAAGCCATATTTCAACGTTTTCTAGCTGTCTCAACGGTTTTAATATTTTCTAATATTTTGATTGATAATTTTCTAAATTAAACATTGCTATAACTTATGTTATGAAATTTAAATATATCAAAACTTTTATTCAAATCTCACGTTTTTCCTATTAAAAGTAGGTAGATGGTTTTATCAACATTGGTCTATAAAAATAGATAGAGATGAATAATCAATTAGTTTCTATATTAAGTAAACATCCCTAAAATCACAAATAGTACAAAAACAAAAATCCGTAAGAATTTAAGCAAGATTTTTGATGTGATCATGTTTCGGTGAGCAAAATAGTTGTATATTTACATTTCAAATGCATGTACGCTTGACAGTATTAGAATCTCAGATAAAAATAAAAATGTCGCCATAATTGAGAAGAAGAAGAAATAAAAATGTATGACCACGCTAATTAGACAACTGTCTAACGTGACATCATAAGGCTCGGACTAACGGCGGAATCAAAGACAGTTAACCCTCAATTTATTATCACTCTTTTTAGAGGACTATTTTTTTAAATTATTTTTTTTTTAGTTGAGGGTTTTTTAGTTATTACTTTTTAAAGACGTGGAGGCCTGTGTCCAATGGTTTATAAGTTGATGATGAAAAGGCTGTTTGAAAAAAAAACCTATCACCAACAGGGTCCCCTGAGGTTTATAATCGTAAGCAAATCTGCTTTGAAGTGATATCTGCTATTTTTATGCAAAAATCCATCAAAATCAAGTAACTTTTATTAAAATCCGAACATACATAAAATGTATACAAAACAATTTTATATAACAGTATAGATAAAAGTATAAAAAAAAATGTTTTAATTCAAATATTGTATGTTTTAATTTGCCTGCGGGCACCGACCAAGACTTTTTTGCAGCATGTGACAAAATATTTTGTATCAGCCAATCATAGCGCAGGTCATTGAGTCCACGTAGGCTACCCATTCAATCAGCGAATGCAAATCATCGAATGCTAAAGGCTGACAACTCATGGCGTGATTTACGCTCGTGACCTACATTGAGTTTGTTTAAACATTTCCACACTCGCTAACGACGGCTTACAATATTCGTATGGAAAGCGCCTCTAGCGGCACTGAAAGGAACTGAAATTCCGAGTGTTGATACGTTAAAAAACTAATTCAAAGTTATGGTAGTCGCGATGTTGGGAATGAGCATATTTTCATTTTACGACGCGTTTTCAATTCGACGTCGCGAGTTAATTTCTACCGCGACCGCCGTGGATCGTAATTGCGTTCCGCGCATTAAATTATATCTGTACAGCTGTTTCTTGGCGAACTGAATTAAAAAAATTTTTTTTTTTATTCCTAATTTTTTGTCATTATTCGTTTATGGATACTTGGCATTGGGTAGGTACATTGAAATTTCTGTCGTGGTTGGACAAATGAAATCGCACCCTGTATATTATGTGACATCTTTTTTGTCCATAGAGGTCAATATGTTATCCATGGACAAAAAAGAGCAAAAGGCCAAACTGCAGGACGGTGAAAGCACTTGTTTAATTAGCGTGGTGAGAGTTGTATACAGTATTGAAACAGTTTAAAATGTATAGGTACCACCTAATCTCGATTGTTAAGTTTATTAATTATAAAAATGTATTAAAAGTCAATACTTGCCATTTTGTGCTATTTTTTTTTTTTAATAGGTATTATTTTAGTACAGTTTCTCACACTCACAACTTCTTTTTACTATTTAACAACAAATCGATTATTGTCGATCGATCGAATCGATAAATCAGTACCATCACAATTATTAAAATTGAAATTAAAAATTATAAATATGTACATTACAATATTGTATTTGATGTCACCGTGAATGTCCGATGTTGAATGTTGATGCACCGGATGTTGGCAATCACTTGTCGTTAGTGTTAGATCGAAATACTTTATTATTTTTGTTATAATATTAGGACATATATTAGGACATGCACTGGTCCGTGCACTAATCCGTGAATCTGAGAAACACCAATTCAGAAATGTGGATGTTAACTTCACAGATTAATAAAAACTCTAGCCTGTCACTGAACAAGCAATGAAGCACTGCAATGGTGGCCGTGTAAGTGTGAATGGAACTTCAGAGCATAATATCAGTGGGTAGACATATTATGGCATGACCGTGTCGAAGTTGATGCACGTGTACATAACCAGCTAACATTCTTGGTTGAATTTGAAAGTGGAAAAGCTCCTGGGTGGCTGATTTGACGACCGCTTAACCTAGTGGGTAGCGACCCTGCCTGCGAAGCTGGAGGTCCCGGGTTCGAATCCCAGGTCGGGTCAGTATTTATTTATTTTATTTATTTATTTTATTTTTATTTTATTTTATTCGGGAAACATACAGTGATATATAACAAAAATAATGGAAAATAGTTATATCTAAACACCATTTAAACGTTTCCACATATAGAAACTATTTAGATTTTTAAGCAAATAAGTATCTTTAATCATATGGAGTACAGAACAGTAACGATACAGCCATCATTAAATAAAACATTCCAATATATACCCACTGTGGGGCTTTAAACTAACAGAGTCAGGAAATCGCACCAAACCAGCTCTTCGAAATAGTAGCTCTAAATGTACTTGGAGATGAATTGAACAAATCAAGTTCAGAGAATCCATCCAGTCCATTAACATGCTTTGCTGCTCTGATAAAAAATGAATTTTGTCTATATTTAGTGGAACTATGAGGAACATGAAGTAAAGTTTAATGTCTGATGGACCTCGTAGGGATTCTTAAACATAATTTAGATAGAAGATGCGGAGAATCAATAAGATGTTGTGCTATTTTAGCTATTAGAGTAATATCTGCAATCCTGCGTCTCTCATGGAGCGGTAGCATATGATGTCTCCTGTATCTAGCCTCGTAATTCATATCGTATTTTTTGCATTTGTATTCCAAGTGTCTCATGAATCGTCGTTGTATAGATTCTAGCCTATTAATATAAACATCATATTGTGGGTTCCAAATCTGTGAACAATACTCGAGTACGCTACGCACGTATGAACAATAGAGGATTTTGATGACTTTCAGACTTGTGAACTGAGAACTGGATCTTATGATGAATCCCATGGACCTGTTTGCCTTCTTAGCAATGTATTCTACATGTTTCTCGTACGTTAACTTACAATCATGAATTACACCCAAATCTCGGATCTCATTTAAAGAGTTTAGCTCTTGCCCTTTAAGTTTGTACTCGAATTCCGTGATTTTAGGTTTACGTGTAAAAGTTACTGAATGACACTTTCCGACATTGAGATTCAATTTGTTAAAGCGACAGTACTCTTCAAATCTACACAAATCTTGCTGTAAATGTTGACAATCGTTGAAGTTATATATTTGTTTAAAAATTTTCATATCATCAGCATATAGGAGAAATTCAGAATTTTGAAAACATGTATTAATGTCGTTGATGAAAATGTTAAACAGCAATGGGCCTAAAATGGATCCTTGAGGCACCCCAGAAGGTATATAATTCCATGCTGAAGTATAGCCATTAAGAACGACTGCCTGAGATCTGTTTTCAATGTATGAGGTAAACCACCTAAATAGATTGCCGTGAATCCCAGCACAAAAAAGCTTTTTCAAAAGCAGATTATGGTCTATACGATCAAATGCTTTACTGTAATCCGTAAAAATAGCATCGACTTGCCCACCTGAGTCCATGCACGAAGTCGTAAAGTCCACAAAAGTCAACAAGTTAGATGTCGTAGAACGATTTTTTTTTATATGATGAATATTCATACTGGTTACCGGGTCTTGGTTGTTATATGTATGTGGTGTTTTCGCAAAAATATTTATGTATGTATATATCATAAAGAATATTTAAGTATGTATATCAGTTGTCTAGTAACCCTTAACACAAGCATAATACCTGCTTACTTTGGGACTAGATGGCGCTGTTATTGTATGTATCCTTGTATTATTGATTCACTCTGCTCATTGATATTTAAATTTAAATTTGATCAAATGGTTTTTGGATGACTTGTCATTTCGCTCTGTTTGCTTCTCGCATTAACAGACAAATTTTATCTACCTATCGAAAGATTAATGAAAATTATTCCTAAGATTAAGCAAGTTAGTGTAGTATATCTTTACATTCCCCATTGTAAAACCGAAATTGTAATAACAAAAAAAAAACAAACTTGCCGTAGAAAGTTTGTTTTTTTTTTCTTATACACACCATTTCGGACATTCACGGTGGCATATGCTTTTATAGTAATTAACTTATCTGTGTGTCAAAACCCAATTTGTCTTTGCCATTTGTTCAATTGCACAGTATTATCAGTGCCAGGTAGTTTAAAATCTTTGTTTTTATTAATACAGTGTAATTTTCAAATCATCTGTTATATACCTTTGTTATGATTAAATTGCCAAATAAACTAAAAGTACAATTATCGGTTAAAAAAAATAATTATATTTTTTACACAAAATTAGTGATGCACATATTTTATTAATTGCCATATTAATTATAACATTTATTGATTCTCACTGATTAAATGATATTAAACTAATGATTGTTTTTTTTTTGATTAATCCTTGATTTTTACCAAATTGATTAAAAAAACTTTTAAGTTAGGGGTGCAATTACAAAATAACGGCATGTTTAGGTACATTTAAAATAAAAGCGTGGGGCGTATTCGAAATGTTTCTTTTGCTGGGCTATATTTTTCCTAATAAATCGTTCTTCTTTAATTATATAGTTGTCATAGTTTTTATGCGCCCTTCGTAACCCAGTATAATGTATGGGACTAGTCAAAACCAATCAAATGAGCTCTAACTCGAAAAGGTTATTAGTGACCACTAGAGTTCCACTATCCACCTCTTGCCTCCATTATCAGACTTGTTATCAAGTTAAAATTATCATAATGTTGTATTGTCACGGGAACTCAATGTGTATGCAAAGTTTCATAGGAATCGGTTTAGTAGAAGTAGCTGGAAAAGCTGTCGCAACATTGGTAAGACAGTTTGTAACAAATATATGGGGTCAGGCTTTTAACATGGAATCTCCATTTTCAGATGTACACAATCAAATGTGGTGATGTAACTGTTTATATAGTGCTCATTGCAGCTTTGTTCATTTTCAATGTTCATAGATTTACAGAGAGGTGACTGTCGCCTGCTATATGCGAGGGTGAAGAGCCGGAGGCATATAACAAAGACGATCATGCCCTGAAAAAAGTGTATCCTTATTCCGTGCTCAATGCGCCATCAGATGCTTCACATCAAAAGTGGTTGTGCCGTCTACAGTCATAGATAGGTATTTTTTCATGACAATTGTGATTTGAACACAAGTCGCATTGTAACGGTGTGAGGCACTAAACCATTAGACCTGACCACACTAAAAGGCTCCAGTGTACTCCTGAGAATAGACGAGAACGGAAAATTGTTCTATTCTCGGCTCTCTCGCTTAGTTCTCCTCCGGACTGGTGTCTGTTTGTTGTTAGCTGCGCGAGACAAAACGTTCTCGCACCATTCCACAAGAACGATGTATTTGGTTTAATGAAAAATAAGTCTGATTTGTGACAATTTCTGTATTTATTAATGTACTAGCTTTCCGCCTGCCTGAATTACACGATTGTACTGGGACAGCTACAGGAACGCGAGGCTCCAGGACACTGAAGGTTTCTAGAACATTTTGAAACCTAAATACCTAAGAAATCTCTATACTTACTGTACCAAAGTTCGTTAAAATCCATTGAGTTCAGCTGTTCCAGAGAATAGCCGGAACTGACAGACAGAAATACTACGATTTTCTATATATAGAAAAAAACCCTATGTCACTCCTGACAACCTCTATAAGTCTGCAAAGTTTCATTGAAATTGGTTCAGCCATTTCAGAGATCAGCTCGGATGGGCAAACAGAGAATCAAATAGCAGCCCATGTCCTTCTCCAAAGTCTGAATCTCTGTATCTTTATCAAAATCGATTCAGCGGTTTAGGCGTGAAAGCGTAACAAATTCACTTATGCATTTATAATATTAATCAGGATGGTTGGTATTAGAAATATAAACCTTGTTCTGTTTTGATGTCTTGACATCTTCTTTTACTCCACTTTATCAATAAGGTCTTGTTGAATACTTTCAGCTGATTACCGACCACAGACAAGTCAACCTTATAGACCACGCTTTGACAGGGAGTAGCATTCGCCAAGGCTATGTAGTGACACTACATAACTATGTCACTAGTGAGCCGTCAGTTGTAAGCAGGTAGGAAGCCATTAAATTGTCAATTTTGAACGAGCCAATGAAAACTAGCCGACTTCTCCCCGCACCCCGCCACTTTTTGGCGATTTCGTTTTCGTACTGACGTTTATTAAAGCGTGGTCTATAGGTTGACTGGTCTGTGTTACCGACTATACCTACAGACTTATAATGATTTATCGATTCTACAAGGCTAACCACCTTTGTCGATGCATTATTTCATGGAGAAATTTCTCTATGTGATATATAGAGATATCAAATTTTTTGTATGTATGTCGTGTGTGGATGTATAGACTTGTAGAACCAGTCAGTTTTATCCACATCACATTTGCAAAAGTTTAATTTAAAACAGAAAAACACAATTTTAATACTATCTATTTTAATATAACAGACTTTTAAATACAATCTTACTTGTGTAACATTCAAACGGGTTTCCCTCAACACGTGAAGCACATTATTAATCGAGTTATAATAATAAAACACATCGTAGAAATCATTTACGTGCGAGTCCCTTTCATGAAATACAAAACTAAGAATAGTCCTCGACGAGCAAATTTTACTAATGGTAATGCATGCAAGACAAATTATTATCAACAAAGTATATACAACAATATAATGTAAATTAGGTAGACGTTTCATAACGTGAGAACTCAAAGACAGGAACAATATTACAATAAGTTACATCACATAATCTTTAGGGTAAATACATATATAAAAAAAACATTAAAATAACCCTGTTTTTAACGATGCATGCTCATAATATAATCAAAATTATCAATTTTCTATTATTTAAGTACTTTCATTATGTAACTTGAATCAAAAGTAAATTTTGTGACAATTTCATTTCATTAACAAATACATATCCAATATTACTAAATTTAAAACTATATTACTTAAGTGAATTGACAAAATACATAGAAGAAGAAAATATTGATCACTGCAAATTTTTTTAATACTTTCTTTTACAGTTTTTCTAATTCTATGGTTATACATAATGTTGCTTATTAGAATTCTACAGTAACTACAAAATGGTAAAATGAACTGTTACGACAATTAATCACATTACAGCATTTATTTTTGTGTATTAAAGATTTAGCAAAGGACAATATGACTGAGTGGCAGAGTGGTTAGAGACCCTAATTGCGGAGCCAAATGTCGCGGGTTCGATTCCCGCCCGGGACAAATATTTGTAGTTATACAAAGCATGAGCATGTTTATCTCGTTCCGTGTCTGGGTGTAAATTATTTACATATCATAAAGAATAATTAAATATGTATATCAATTGTCTAGTAACCCATAACACAAGCATAATACTTGCTTATTTTGGGACTAGATGGCGCTGTGTGGAAAGTCCCATGTATTTTTATTATTATTATTATTAATATGCTAAAGCCAGAATTCGATTGAGAGCTAAACTTGTTTTAGATTACCTCACCACATATGGGTAATTTTTTCAAATAACGGCTTGATCGTAAAAGAGCTTAGCTAAAAGAGCAAACTATGGAAAAAAAAGCGGCGTGCCGGGCTGTTTAGCTTAGATTGGCGTAGCTCATTTGCGATCTAGATCCGGCTTTACATTACATGAAAATTTCAATAACAATATTGGCACTTGGTAGGTAGATGCTTTTTTTAAAATGACTAAAAGTATAATTTACGACTCGCAATTCATAGTAAATGCCATGAAAACGTATCTACAAAAGAAATTAACTACACAGTCGTATGTCAAAAAATACATAGCTGAAATGAAATGATATATTTCAACTAAATTATAATATCACACAAATTCACTTCCATAGTTCCATTTTTAAATTGTTTCGTTGAATGCATTGTCAAAATGAAAAAAATAAAAATAAATGTTTCTCTTTACAGACAGGAAACATTTAAATAGAGAGGCACGTATATTTATAATGGAACCATGGTAGAAAACACTAACTAAATACGTAAAAAAAAAGAAGCTTAACGCACATAATTTACCTACTCTATATTAATATTTACAAAGTGAATGGAAACAAACACTAAACGCGGCGGTGAACGATCTGTTGAATGAATGAAGACATGGAGGAGTTGAAAATGAAATATACTACTAAGGAATTTAGGCGGAAGAGTCCGGTGGGGAGTTTTTTTTTTCAAAATGGCGCATGTGGAACGTCGTAGTTCCTGGTGGCATTTTGAAAAAAAAAAAAACTCCATATTAACCGTACTACGTTGCCTAAGAAGAAGAATTACTTTAGATGTACCGTATCAAAGTAACAGACTCGACTCTGGCGAAATTGCTATAAGCAGAAAACGCCGTTAAGTAAGGAAAAGAAGGGTCCGGTGAGTGGTCCAGGTTTCATAAGTAACATTCACATGAACTAAGAGAACGAAGTTTGTTTTCTCGTGACACTCGCCAGTATAAGAAACTAACGCATACATCAAAATCCAGCAAATCGTTTATCTCACAAGAAAGAAGAAAGGTTCAGCTGTACTCTTTGGTTTTATGAGGATAAGGGCCGGCATTTCAGTTCTCACTTATCCTAAGAATAACTTTAAGTGAAGCTTAATTTTCTAAATCCAATACAAATTTTCAATAGTTTTTTTATAAATAACAATAATAATGTATACATCACAACAACGTCCAGGCCCCAAACTAAGCATTAGCTTGTGTTTTGAGTGCCAAGCGAAGACACCACATACTTATAACAACTAAGACCCGGTACCAGTATCAATATTCATCATATAAATACTGACCAGAAGTGGGATTCGAACCCGGGACCTCCAGCTTCGTAGGCAGGGTCGCTACCTACTAGACTAAGCGGTCGTCAAACGTTTGTTTCCCTCAATGCTATTCCTAGAAAAAGTGACAACTGAAATACCGGCCCTTTGTTATTCATAAATACTGAATATCTTGCTGGGCGTGTTCAAGATGAGAATATAAAAGAGCTTCTTGACTTTTACAGTCAGTTATTCAATGTTTTGCCCTGATCTCGATACATTGCAATTGATAATAGCAACTGTATTAAAAGTTAAAATTGTGTCAACAATATCTTATTAGTTTGGTTCTAGCATTGTACTCTCACTTGGATTTTGACAAAGGCACAGAAAAAAAAAGTTTAATGTTTAGAAATCCAAATACCAAAACTATGGTTACAGAACATCTCGAAAAAGGTAATGTGTGGATCTAGACATGTAGACTGTCCACAACTTTAACAATGTCAAATGAAATACAAGACACCAATATTTTGACAAATTTTACAAAAATAATTTTCCAACCTTACCAATGGCCATGGCAGTTTTAGGCTAATTACTATAATGTATATTTTAATACCTAAAGAAATTTAAAAAAAATAATTTACGAAGTATATCTGATGCATAGTTTGATTGGGACCCTCAAAAATAAACATGTTTTTATTTCAAAATTTGGTAATTTAAATCATTATAAATGCACAAATAAAACTCCCATGTGCCAGAAATTAGTAGTTTTTGAGATATTATTCTTTTGAAAATTGTAACGAAAGAATACAAAAATCAAATATTTCTTAATAATTGAAATAAATGATGTAAAATCATAACTTTCATAAAAACCGGATAAAATTCATACAACTTTCACAATATTATATCTCGAAAACTACTCATTTCGTACACATGGGAGTTTTACTTGTGCATTTCCAATGTTTTAATCTATCAATTTTGAAATGAATAGATGGTGTCCATGTTTGAGGTTCCAAATCATACTGTGTCACATTATAAAGGGCAGAGTGTTACATTAAGCTAATATGTCATGTTGTTCACAACTAGATTTTTCATCATATAAAGGGAATAAGTTGATAAAAAAATCAGTACATAATAGTAAAACATTTCCTAAATTGTATTGGTAACTGGTTGGTTTTTTCAAACTGAATTTCTCAACTGAATTTACTCGATACGGTGACGAGAAACTTATCGATGGAACCAACAGATGTGAAAAAACAATAGTTCCTCTTGGGAAACCATATAAACAGTGTGCAGTGGAAAGGTATTTATCTCAAAATGTTATTGCACTAAACTTCTATATATTGAGATCGTACATGGATTTTTAGACTAGTTACACTGAGCTACCAACCACTACATGTGGATATTGTATTAAACCGAAATTCATCAAATAACATTAAATATTTGTCACTGTCCATCCACTCAAATCGCTAACAAGATTGGGTACCGTGAACATCTCTATTCAGCACCCTTGGAGTGTAGTGGGGGCAGCTGAGGTCATACTTTCAGCGGCGAGCCAAGTTCACGGTCGTCTGGACTCTGCGTACTTGCGAAAATCTCCGTCCTCTTAGCAATTTGATTATGTAGTACCTTCTGTCAATACCAATAGACGTAGAATATGGTTATAGTTCACCGCGCGCTATTCACTAATAAGGGGACTAGAGTCATCTCGGTAATTCCATCACCACATGTGCGTCTCACGGATCTCGCTGATGATCTGCCCGGCACGTTGCAGCGCCTGTGTATATACAATGATTAGTTAGACTGTGGGCAAATACAAATCGTAAACAAGTTAAAAAGGTCAGTTCACGACCGCCGCAGCCTTTGCGGCTATTCATTTTAATACTATACTAGGACTGAAGCTTATTAAAATTATAATTACTAAAATTGGGGACCATCACAACAATAGGAACGACAACAGTTGAAGTGCAGAACATTCCAGAATGAATCGATGGAAATAGAAGTTTAGAAAAGCGAAATAGGTATGCAAAAAATTGACGTCAATTCAAATAATGGCGGGAACACATACTGCGCATGACACAAGTAACATGCGTCATTGAAATGGAGGAAACGCTAAAAAGCGCAATTAAATATTTGTTTCATTATCATATGAAGGTTGATGCCCATATACAATCGACCCAAATCATTATTACGTAACTAAAAGTTACGTCAAATTGGAACGTATGTCATTAAAAAGATTGTCTTTTTTTTAAATTATTAGTAAAATTTTCATTTTCAAGCCGCGTTTTTGAGATACACATTAAAACATATATATATATATAGCGCTATCTTAATATGCTACACAGTTGGATTCAAATATTTTTATTTCAAACCAAATGCAACTCTATTACTATTATTAGTATTATTATATATTATTAGTTTTATTATTTATTTTTTATTATTATTTTTGGTAGACCATAACAAGAAATTAATTTCTTCTTGATATAAATTTGGTATATGTAAGTTTAAATAATTAATTGATTCTGAGGAGAAATAATTTTATGGACTCTGTTACTCTTACAAAGATTAATATCATAGATTTCTCATATGTTTTATGTAAGAAGCCTTTAAATAAGGTATCTGTGATTAAGGATCTTAGGATCATGTTAGATTCTAAGCTACACTTGGATGTTCATATCGACCGTATAACAAAGAAAGCTTTTCAGCTTCATATATTTATAAATTTCTTGTTAAATAACAACTTGAGTATGCGACACCAATTTGGAACCCATTCTATGATAAATATAGTGATAAGATTGAGTCAGTTCAGCGTTTCTTCATGCTGTTGATTATAAATGTCATCAATCGAGATCATCCTATTCTCAATTACTTGAAAAATTTTCACTTACATCTCTCAGGGAGAGAGTCCTCATGGATGAGATGCTATCATATAATCTTTGCCACAGCAGATTTGATTGTAATCGATTGACCAAACAAATTTATTATCGAATACCTAGCAGCTCGAGGCGTATACGTGCAACGTATCCTCATAAATTGTTCATACCTGCATGCACTAGATCTAATGCTGGTAAGCGTGCGAATCTGTCGCATTATGAACACATATAATAAACGTTTTTAGGATATTGATATATTCAAACTGTCACGAACATTATTTAAGAGGGACGTTTTGGCAGCTTTAGCTGAACATTTATATTTTTTTGTATTTGTTTCTACTTTTCTTAATTTTGTTAAGTTTAAGTGTTTTTCATTTATTTCTTTGTATGTTGGTAGCTCTCAATGAGTTTTTATGTAAACTAATTCGTGGACGGCGTAGTTGACTGTACAATTATTATAAACAGTATACTTATCGTTAGGTATTTAAGTTTCATTGTACAAGTTGTTTGTTGTCATAAATAAAATAAAATAAACCAAACGTATTTTTCCGAAATAATACATGTTACATGTATGAAAGCTTACGATTTTTCGTTAAAAAATGAAAAGGTTTATTCAAGACAACTCTAATAATAGCGCTACTTACTATAAAGAATAGTAACTAGTAAGTGTAGCGCCATCTGTGGTAAAGTGTAGCAACTAATGCGATTTCAGATTGTTTTGCTGCGTCCATTGTATATTTGATTAACACCATCGAAAATACATTACTTTATTTTCAGTGTTTGCCATTAAAGAGAAAATAAAAATAAAAAAATTAAGGCATATTTGTATAACTTTGCTTTTAAAATTGATTTTCTTCAGATGCTGTCTTCTTATTTTTTAACAAATAATCAACAGTGTGTCTCAGTACTCTGTTTCCCTCTTTAAATCGTGTACATTTCCAATATGTTCAGAGTATGCAGAGAATGTACGAATCATGTAAAATTAATTTTTTGCAAGTCTCTATATTGTATATATTGTACGCTTGCATGCAACCTTATTGCGTGGTATATCACCTTAAGCATATCAGCGGCCTCGCGACGGCGTTGGGCGACGTGCTCAGACTCGTTTAATAACGAGTCCGCATTCTCCGACTTGTAAAGGTGCGTGACCAGTTCAGACTGCAAATTGTCCTTCACGTAATTCACGAGGAAGTGCATCACCGCTTTAGGCACCGAGTCCTGGATCGACTTGCGAACGATGTAGAAATACGACTTGATCAGACGTTCTGTAACATACAAGCATAGTCTTAATGTATAGATACGATTTATAAATATGAATTTTTATATCATTAAAATTTTAATGAAATTATATATTTGAATTTTTTATTGTAAATACATCCATACAAACTAAAAATAAACCTAAATTAAATAAAAATAAAAGCTTATACAAAATTAAAAATATTCTAAATCAGTGCCACACGGTAAAGTGCCCAAAAGACATTATATATGTACTACATAGCTTTCTCATCTACATGCATTGACGAAGGTGTGCTGACAAAATGTGGTAAAATTTTTGGAAGTACTTGCATTTGTTCTATTTGCAGTTAATTAATTAATGGAAAATTGGTACTATAGATATTGTCAAGTCTATCTATTATAGCACGTCGACATGTCATCGAACTTACTCGAAAAGTTCCCACGGCCAATCAATAAAACAGAAAAATCCAGATATGGAAATAAATTCCACGAATTGAAAAAAATAAATTGGACGACGGTCTTTACAGAGAACAGCGTCTCGATATTTCGAATTTATAAAATATTTTTGACACGGAATGTTAGTTTCCAGACAAAGGCGGCGCCACGGCACCAGACGTTTGCACGCATGTGCGCGAAAATGCTCATGCTAAAATAGCGATGTAATTATTAAATTAAATGTTCGAGAATTAGAATATTCGCAACGTCTGACTCGTGGAAGGGAGTGAAGGTATAAAAGGCGGCAATTCGATGTTAGAGTAGACAGTTTTTATGAATAAGTCAAGTGCGATTAACTGCCAAGTGCGAAGTGAGATAACGTGTTTTAGTGCATCCCCGATATCCGGACTAGTAGCCCGTAACAATATACTATACAGACATACAATAATAGATGGAAAGAAAGAATATGTGAATGATGCAGGGCGAAAGTTTGAGATGAACTAATGAAACCTATCAGAACTGTTGTTATAAAACAACATTCAAGTAACACTCCTTCATATATTCATGCGAAATGCAAAACTAATTATTTAGTTATGTAAAATATACAGAGAATTGAACAGACACTATGATTTTATAGGCAACTGTAACGGACACAGACAATATCTTTAGTGATGCTTGTCCGCCTGCGGGCACGATGGCGGCCGCGGGCTCAATTCCGTACCCTTTTGTGGGCCTATATTGTAAACATGATAGAGTAACAAATAACAATAAACATAAAAAGAACAACAAATTATAAAATAATTTCAGCATCATTTCTTTTTGTCATGAAATAATTACGACGGCGTCTTTTAACTGCGACGAAAAAATAAGTCGTTGCGATCGTTTGCTTTGCATATCGTGACCCTAACCTTTCAATTACTGTAATCACAATATTCTTAGAACGAATTAATAATAATAAAAGTCTGTACGAAAACGGACTTAAATATACGCACAAACAAATGATGGGAATAATTTCATTTATCAATGACAGTAACTGTCGTCCTTGTCTAACATGTAATAATAACAACAACAACAAATTATAACAACTTCAATAATCTAAAAACCAACAAAAAATTTACTAACATTTACAACACCAAGAAGTGAATTGAGCAGAAGACATAATTATTTGTATTACACAGCTGTTTAATGATGCCCAGATGATGGCAGCAGGTCATTTTTAAATTGTAAATGATGTTTTAATGAAAAAATATATACTAATGATTCAGCAAGCACTAGAAAATTTCAAACATTTGTGCTAGTGAAAAAAATAATTTGGTGACAGGTGGCCAGAATTTTGGTGTGGTCAGATGAGGCAAAGCTATGGGGACTACGGGCATGATTCTGCTACTATACAGCGCCACGCGCAACCCAGGTATACAAGTCTGTCAAATTGGTTTCTGTAATATTTTATGCGGTTTTTCATCATTTTCGTTTGTATTTGTAAATAATTTCTTAACTTTTGTATAACTTTGACAGATATCCTAGTTGTTAGTGGCGCCACCATCGGCAGTTAACTTGATAGCCCTCATTGATTATATAATCATAAATCAATTCCTTCTTATGCATGTTGGAAAATAATAAAAGCGTGAAGTCTATCATTTCTATAGCTCATCTCACCAACTAGATCACCCATTTGATTCAGTCGTGGCACGTTCAAACCATTATGATTTGGGTATCCCGCTGCCTCGTTCTGTCCACCTGATACCAAATTTCCATATATACATACTTAATAGAAGTGGTTTAAGGATGAAATTGCCATTCCAGCTAATAGCTATTTTGAATTACAATAATACTAGCATACTGGATGTTTTTTATTTGGGACTTTCACAAAATAAAACCAAATGTCCTTTAAATTCAAAATCAATAAGACAATTTATTGATTGCTTTTCAATTATATTCGCAATCATGTCTGCGCTCAATTATTGATTAAATGTAATTTTTTAATGTGAGTTCTGTTGTATCAGCAGATATATCTCATAAAGTCTGTTGGAAACGTTTGGAAAAAAACATGACTAAAAAAGGATTTGTTTCAGTCGCTTCCGCAATGGTAATTTTAACATGGTAAATAAGCTAAGGACAGTTGAAGGGCAGAAGAAATAAAGCCTGTTGTAGTAAACATTTTTGTCAACAATAATAAATGTGTAACATCATTAGGTTATGACAGCTCCTTTTGTGACACTTTTCTGTTCTGTTGGATCCGCTTCCTTTTTATGTTATGTCGCCCAAGTTGTATTGTCATATATCAATAAATCTGTATACAACCTTTGGTTATTTGCTACTTTTTACTAATAATCCTTCATTATCCACTAGTCAATTATGAAATATTGCAAGCCATGGTGGAAGTTGATCTGCATCAATTTACTGCAGAATCAACAACACGGTTTGAAGTTAGCATACCAACAATATTGACGCATTGGCACCGAATCGGGAATAATAAACAACTAGAAAAATTTATGACACACAAGCTGAAAAACCTGTACAAAAGTATGAGTCGAAGCATGCCTTGTGTTGATTATCTACATAGAAATTAGGAAATTTTGGACCGGATTGTAACGTACAACGAAGTGTGACTCGTATAACTTCAAGTAAATAACCCAATGGTTAAACCAAATCAAACACCAGAACATTGCCCTAAAAAGAAGCTTACCCACAGAAAGGTGATTGTATTTGACGGTTAAATTATGGTGTCATCCATTATAGGTTCCTCAGATTTGATGCATCAATAATAGCTGAGGTCTACAGTCAAGAACTTTATAAAATGATTGTGAAACTGATAAAAAACCGCCCAAACTGGTCAACCAATCTTCACCATTATTGTTTCACTATAATGTTAGACAAACTGCAGGATCAACCATATTCTACAGGAGTTGCGATTAGAAACACTTCATACTCTCCAGACTTGGTCCCTACCGATTAAGATTTTTCCACAATTTAAACAACTTATTCAATGGAAAAAAAATGTTGCCGAGAAGCACTCTAAACATCGCTTTTACAAGGTTCGTTGAGTCCCCAGAGTTCTAGCACAAAGGTTTTTATGATGTCCCTATAAGATGCCAGATGCCAGAAAGACATAAAGAATATAAATAGTTATTAGATTAAATAAATAATATTTTGTTTAATTTGTAATTTTATATTTTTCTAATTATATTAAAAGCCATTAAGTTCACACTTCAACCCCTGATACATCTGAATATACATACATAATACATATTGTACATAAATATATATGCCAGGAGCTTTGGTAATGAAATAAAATGTTTGCTTTTTGGTCTTTTGGGCCACTAAGACATTATCACATTATACTAATATCGTTATCGGCTAACTTCAATTTTTAAATGATTACTGGGCCATGTATAACAGTTGGTCATTGTTGGCCCGCTGTAACGCCAATAGCTATAGATTGTTCATAAAATTGTATCGATATTATTTTTCGTATGTAATGAGCGTTACATATGTATCGTACGTTATTTCACACGCTAGAGTATAACAAACTAATAACTATATAGTTTATCCATTATATTAAACCACACTCTTTGACACGTGGACACCGCATACCGACAAAATTTCACAAAGAAAGCCGCCGGCACTTGGCTGCCGCCTAAAAAGATACCGACGCCGGCGTCTGAGGTCTAATATAACGGATAGACTTTACTTTTCGAATTTCGGGAAAATACCGATTATTATATTACCGGAGATATAACAAATTAAAGTTTGTGTTTTTACGATCCGCTCGTGACGTCACTCGGTGCCGCTACGTAGAAATTATCCACATTAGCCCATAGTAATGTAACCGAGTGACATCATGGCACGATTTACCTTAAAAAATTGTATCTTTGGCATTTTTGTAGATTTTTTAGATAAAATTCTTTTACTGATTAGTTCTTCTTAGTAAATATAACATATTTCTATAAAATGAAAAAATGACAAAACTCGCTCAATGGTTAATGAGCAGGACTAAGAAGGAATAGGGTCCATCTCCAGGTTTAACCTATCATGTCAAAGCACTTTTATCAATTTGTTTATGTTCTACTTTTTTTAGCTTTGCAACTATTTTAGGTTAGATAATTTTGACAAAGTCAAGTTTGATTATTTTTATTTGTAATTAATAAGGTAACATTGTAGCTTAATAGAGAAGTTCTTTAAAATAAACACCAGAAATTATGTTACTCGATGAGCACCATTTTAAAGAACTTTAATGATGATTGAGCTCTCTGAGGCACTGAATCAGTGACTCAAGTACATAACTATCACTGACTCCGTGCCTTGGAGTGCACGTTAAGCAGTCGGTCCCGGGTGCTGTCAATAGATGGCGGTCATTACAATCCCCAACACCCGCAGTGAAGCAGCGTGGTGGATTTAAGCTCCAAGCCCCCCTCACCCTGGAGGAGGCCTAAGCTCCTGCAGTGGGGTAAAAATGGGCTGATGAAGAAGAAGAAGATCAAATTGTTTACCGGTGTGACAAACGCGAGTCAATGATGAAATCTAACCTATAACATCGCAGTCGTGCTGTTCACGGTCGGAGAGCTTGCGTGACGTGTTGTTCGGTACTTCTGGTAACAGGTTGACCGGCTTCTGCGGTGTCATAACACGTCCGTCCGGAGTGCCGGTGCCGTTGATCTGTTGGGGAACCAAAGAACCATGACGAATATATTGGACATCTCACACACTGCTATCTAATTCCAAACTATGCAGCGTCTGCACTATGGGTTTCAGATGAATGATATACGTACTTAGATATTTTATGACACATGTTATAGATACTATACACTCCGGCTTGGAACAAACAGACATGTAGAAATACATAGATTTTTGTCCTAAACGGGGATTAAACCCGCAACCTTTGGTTTTTTAGTTGGGGTCTCAAATAACTAGACCAAACGGTCAGTCAATATTAGGCTAGATTTGGTTAAGTGGGTAACCTTTTGTTTTTAAAGTGTCACTGTATACCAATGTAACTTTAACTGACAACGAGACGTTTGTATATAAAGCACCGCCAAGTGGCCACCAGTGTTATTAATTGGTACTAATTTGAGATATCTGGCGAACCGCTAAAGTGGGCGGCGTAGGCGTGTTGTCTTTAGTGATATTATCTATAGAGTATGGGAGTCATAGACAACTGTAAAAGAGTGTATAGTTCAAAGAACGAGATAGACAAAAGTACTGTTTTTTTTTTCCTTATCTAATGACCCATGCGTACTACTGCGTACTAAAAATGCTTATACACCTTTAGTTTACGAAGACTGCCACAATAAAATAAAATAAAAATTTTCATTTCAAATAAACAACAACAGCGCTTGCATCATTAGGCAAATGTAAATGCCACGGCTATTTTTGCGCCATCACGCAAATGGCGTCCTTCCTCTCTATATATATTTATATCTAAGGGTAGAATCCTGTTAATTGCTACCAAGATTTGAACAATGTGATCTACTGTCATCAAATGTTTGTGAGATTAGTTACGTAAGTCCTCAGTTCAAGGTATAAAAAGATGCTGATAAACTGTGTATGCGTATAATCAAAAATAATCCAAGGTTAGTAACAGGTATGAAAAGAAAAATTAAGGCTTTTGTGTGTGAACTAGGAGACCTGTGTTTCAGACAGCAGAGCTCTTCATGATAATTGTATTCAATCAACCATTTACAATTGTGCTTGACACAACATTATAACGATTGTAAAATGAGTAACAAATTAAAAATATATCAGTGCTTATTCAATTCCTAATGGGTATAGTAACAAATGTGCGCGAAGCGTTTGTCGGTTAATGTGGAATTAACTCTGAGTTTACACTATTGAATTTACTAGTATTTTAAATACCTGATGCATTATTGGGGATTCACCGCTTCCAGAGTGGGGAGGTGATTTGTCTTGACCATCGGTGATGGCTGGGATGCTCTAGAAATACCATATACAGTATGATATCAACTGACAATTGAGTATGCAATACAGTGGACGCTCCATAATCCGGCACACCAAGTTGTTTGTGATTGGGCCATTTTTAGCGATAGTTAAACTTTTAATAAGTGATTGATATGGACAGAAAAGAATAATATTGATTCGTTTTCAATTTCTATTCCATGTAACATGAAAGAAGTAGATCTATCAAAATAGCTAGTTATGTAACAGCTGATATATTCATAGTTCTTATCAATAGATTTAAAATTTAATTTTTCTTTATTACATATGCAACAAAATAAAGAATTTTTTAATATAAGTAATTCAGTAAACCAGTGTTTAGAAGAATTAGGTCGGTAGGTAAAGTATTTTTAAGGTATTTCTTATTATATTGTATTCTAAATCTAAAGGTTGTTATTCTGTTCAACGGAAACCAAGCAAATATTTTAAATTTTAGCGATATCTTGTTGTAAACTGTATATAATTTGTTCGCCCGCAAATTAAAAGATGGGCAGATGTCATTCTGAATTTCACTGATTTAACTGAAAGTTACAATTTTTTTTAATGATTGGCTGATTTAATTCATTGACTATCAAAATAGTGTTTGTTAATAAAAAAAATCAACACATTTTTTTTTTAAATTTGCATCACTTTTTAACTGATTCTAGGTATGATTATGGAGCGGCCATATACAATTTTAAAGTAGGTACAAAACTACACATATATGCAAATATTAGTTAAAACCAATTCTCTAATTTAATTCACATGTCGAGCAACTATTTCAATTAATAAATATCATGAAAGTCATATCACTGAGGAATGAAATTTTTTTCAATGAGAGAGAGTCCAGGGTTTATTTACAAATCACTTGATACAATGGCACAGTAAAACATCAAAAATGTATGAAGTTATCAATGAACAATGAGATGTAAGTTATCAATAACAATTAATGATTCATCATAAATCAAAATCAATCCAAAAAAATATATCAAATGACAAACTTTTTACAAGTGCAGTTACCTTGTGGCTCATTTGCCAAACACTGGCCAAATAAACTAGCAAAGACCCTCTCTCACCCATTTGTTGGAATAACAGCTACAAAGATAATTTTAATTAATTTGAATAGTTACACAAATGTTATTATATAAGTTGTAAAAATCAAACATATCTGTTACAAACTGTGAGTGAAGTTAAAATTTTTTGTATGTGTTACTAAAGTTATGAGTCAAAGCATAATATTTCTAATATGTAATATATATAATATATATAACATGTAATATGATTTGTTTAGACAAGTTATAGTTGTATATGTACACACTGAAAAACCCAATTCAACACGTAATAGAACAAATTCTTCATGTATGATTTATGAAAGTAGACATTTCTATATTACGAACTCAGACTAAATAAATATAACATCCCTACATATTATAAAATAAAGTCCCTCGCCGCGTCTGTCTGTCTGTCTGAACGCGATAAACTCAAAAACTATCTAACGGATTGGCATATGGTTGACACCAATGGACGGAGGCATTCAAGCGGAAAGTTTATGTGTGTAATTTATTAATTTTTTGTAGAAATTAGTTCAAATATGACGATTGTTGTCAAAGAAGTCGGAAAAAAATCAAGCCGGCTGGGAGCGTTCATCGAAAACACTGCCTCATCCCTTTGAGATATAACAAAATAATGTATGGAGGAATTGTCTTTTTTATAGGACTAAAGAAAAGTCCGCGATGGCGTATGTCTATCTTTTATGGATACCTTACTATACCTATTTTTATGTTTAAAAAATGGTGTCATATGATGAGGTAATTAAAAAGCAATTTATACGTATACAGTATTAATCCTTATCAAATGAAATACGTTATTTACCTTCAGCATTTCATGCAGATTATGACTGTCCTTTACACCATACAATTTAAATTAATATCTTAGGAATTATCGCGAAATAAAAAATATCGCGCGACAGCGGACGAGCGCGGGGCATAGAAACATAGAAATATTACTATGGAACAGACAACACGGCGCGAACAGTGCATACACGTGCAGCAACGAGCAGTCATAGATATACGATGTCATCGTCACAGAGGCGACATGCGAAACTTTGTCTATTGAATTGGGTAATGTAAAGGAACGTAATAAAATAAATTGAAAGAGGCAAAACTTACGGTTTTAATTACAATGTCTGTTTTAATTAATACTGTGTATACAAATTTCCCCATTTCAGTAAAACAATTATACATTAAACTATGATTAGTACTGAATATAGGTACTAGAATATGCACTTGCACTAACTAGACCCGACACTTTATCTCACTTTGCCTTATTGGTAAAGAAATGAACGAAGTGCAATGAAAATCATCGTTGCAATGTGATATAAACTTTACTTACCCTTAAACAAAATTAGTTTAGTTAGTTTCTGACTGAAAAATACTCTGTGACAGACAGACAGATGGCATAGGTTGAGTAATAAAGAAACTAAAAAATAATCAGTTACACCTAAGTGATATAATTCCCCAACATTTTATACCTACATATCCAAATTGTACCGTTCACTCTTCATAATCTATGATTTTCATAGAGAAACGGCGGTAAATTTGTTTTGATTGATTTTAGTTGATGATTTGCTTATCAATGTTGTATATAAAGAAATATTTTAATTTGTTTTTATGTATATATTATTTACTTTTTCAAATATTTACAGAATTGGAAATAAAATACATTAAAAATATTCCAAGTAGGATGAACTTACTATCAAATCCAATCTACATGTTCGACGCAACAAGCTGATAAGACACTACAACAGAAAAAACACTACAGCTTATATGCTCTGCTACCCGTGCGAAGCCGGGGCGGGTCACTAGTATTTTTATAAAATGAAAAAATTACATGACTCGCTCATAGTGTAACTTAAGAAATGAATGACTTGTTTGTAAATAATATGAATAGAGATTGTGCAGTTTGTTAATACCTTATCCATATAACTGAAATAAAAATTGTTAATCACAAAAAGCAATTGAAGACCTGTAAGATGAACCGATAGTGTTTTGTTATGAATAACATGATTTAGAAAATTTGGTTCGGCGGGAGTGAGAGGAGCGCAGTTTGAAAAAGGTAAGGTATATCGTCATTTGATTTATGCTATCACTTGATATATTACACGATGCATACCTATATATAATAGATCAGAGATTAATGACTGTATGTACATAGTACGACTGCATCAAGTTTTAGTAGCATCAAACCCAAATATTGTACTTAAGACAATAAAAGGACAAAACAAGAAGAGAAGGAACAGTTTTCCATATACGTTTCTCGCTTCGTGTACAGCAGAATTTCGAGCTGTATTGGTGGCTAGACAGATTGTCCCCGCATTCACATTCAGGCGCGGATTCAGGATTGAAATTCATAATAAACAGATAATTTGATAAAATTTTAGTTTGTTTGAAATTGGTCAGCAGTCAATCATGAGTCGGGAGGAAAGGGGGTCTCTGCCGATTATCACATACCATATCATATCATGAGCCCATTAATGTCCCACTGCAGGAATTTTAGGCCTCCCCTCGGGATGACGGAGCTTGGAGCTTAATAAGGGTTGGTGGATTTTAACGACTGCCATCTATTGACGAATCGGTTATCAGGACCTACTTGGCAATTATTACATTACCTTTTTCGAAATTAAGAAAACGTCATCCACGACACCATTAGTAATTCTTTCATTTCCATAAAACTAATTATGTTATTTGCTATTCTCAAATTAGAAATTGTCATTGAAAGTTTTACCATTTCGAAAATTCGTTTGATGTGATAGTTTTTCAAGTGTAACAATATGGCCGAAAATTGCGTGTTTTATATTAAAAAAGGAATACTTTCTACGTGTCCTATTGTTTGTTTTTCAAATAAAAAGTAGGGCTTTACTGGTACAGATGTATTGTATCCGATCGGATAGATATTAATTTAAATCAATTCAGATAATTTCAATTTGATCCACTGCTACGATTGTATCAAAATTCAGACCTTCAGATCAACAGGTGTATGATAGAAAATAAATGATGGTTACTTGTGAATTGGCTAATGGAGTGAAATACATAATACCATAAAAATTTAAAAAAAAAAAATATGAAAAACGAATCAAGTGCATATTAATATTGTTAGTCACGAGAATGGAACTTCCAGTGAACTATCAAGTTTAAATATCTACTTTGATCTGATGTACCGGCGAGGCTGTGGGTCTTGGTGTTTTCTGTCTATACATAGGGCTGTTCTCTTCGACCAGGCCATCAGTGGACTTCAGGAGACCTGAGACTAGCGCTGCTTCTCTGTGGAAATCTGGATGCTTGGTGTTGATGTATGCTAGTTCTATTGCTACTATGTTCTCCACCTGCAAATGGTAAGAGTTGAAGTTAGCTTAAATTAACAAAAAAAAAAAATACTGATTGAAACACCAAGTCTTTTTATGGTACTTGATAGGATGCTTAAATTTTTCACAGAACAAAAACTTCAATACATATTAATTTCAACTTGATACCTCAGTCCGTTTTAGAGGAAAAGGATCTTGATAGACAGAC
This sequence comes from Luffia ferchaultella, assembly GCA_949709985.1. Lineage (NCBI taxonomy): Eukaryota > Metazoa > Arthropoda > Insecta > Lepidoptera > Psychidae > Luffia > Luffia ferchaultella. Next base: position 5,808,586 of record OX453246.1, read on the forward strand.
AGACTGACACGTAAGTACTAGAATTACATAGATAGTACTGCAGGCTGATCCCAAACAAGTGTGAAGTTGACAACCGCTTAGCCTAGTGGGTAGCGACCGTTCCTACGAAACTGGGGGTCCCGGGTCCGAATTCCAGGTCGGGTCAGTATTTATATGATGAATATTGATACTGATACCGAGTCTTGGTTGTTATATGTATGTGGTGTCTTCACTTAGTACCCAAAACACAAGCTAATGCTTAGTTTGGGGCCTAGATGTTGTTGTCATGTATACATTATTAATATTACTTATCGCAAGCAATAAAGCAAAGAATATATTTTAATGTTAAAGTTAACATTTTTTCGTCAGATCTCTGGTGTTACATTAAGAAGTTCAGAAAAAATATATGTCTTTAGGAGCATTCTGCTCATGTTTTGAATATCACTCATGTTACTTTACGCAGGTCCGTCTTATTTTCTGCCACAATGCTTCTGTGAAATAATGTTACTGCAATGTCTAGTGCTTAATAATAATACCTCAGACATCCCAACGCAAAATGCCGACAAACCGTATTTTCCTGCTGAATTTTCATATGCGTTAATTAGGCAGAAAGAAAAAAACCACACATTTTGTATTCAATACTAATTGATTCTCACCATCTGGTTGGTTGCAGGTAAACGCGTACGCAACAGCTGCGTGACAACATCCACAATGCGCTGGTGCAACCTCGGGAAGCGTAGCATCTCTTGTTGCACTTCTGTGCCACAGTGCTGCACTATGCGCTGCATTTCTTCATGGACCTGACCAATTATATAAAGTCTCTTTACAATATAATTTTGCGTATATCTACATCTAAAAATACTTTTTACTATAGACTAGTAAAATCTCCACTAGCGGCCGAAGAGAGAACCATCCCATGGACTGATAAAATATACGCGCCGGCTTAAATCGAAAACTGCTAAAGAATCGCATGGATTCGCGAATTTGAGAATTTTTTCCACTTTTTTCTTCAAAATCTATATTATATTGTAAAAAGATAGGACTTATGTATCATACACCATTACAAAATAAATTAAAAAGGCTAATGTCAATAGTAATTTTATAATAATAAGTTCACAGAGAAATTTTTGTACTATAGTTTGTACAAGCAAAATTTCAAACTTTAATTTATATCTAATAAACTAGATGGGAAATCATGATTAAAACTGGTTTAATTTATCGGTAAATACCTAATAAGATAATAATTTAATAATAATTAGAACACCACCTGTATTTATTATTTTAAATAAAAATTTATTAAAAAAATACTCCAAGGGTAATGTAAACAAAGATTACAAGGTAGTTATGTCTAACCGAGCTCTCATCAACAGTACATTGGATACATAGACATAAACATCCGATCACACCACTTCGCAACTGCCCCAGTGCAGTTATTATCGTTTCAGGGAAGTGTTTGTCAAAACGCATTCCATTCCTCATACGCACACACAGCATATACCTATATCTGAATCTCAAATGATGTATCATTCTCGTGTAAGCTTTGTTAGACTTTAAGGTGTCTTTAGAATTAAAATAAACATTTTAAAAAAAGTCTTTGCCTCATGTTCAACTTGACTAGGTATTATTAAATGTGTTTGAATTTTTAAAACGACAGTTCGGTAATGTCTGAGCGAAAAAAGAACCATCGTCGTGAAGATTCAATGAACTATAGTTTGACCGAAACCGCTGTACCGCGCCTTAGGTATGTGCGCGGCGAGGAGAGAAGGCAAGCTTCTATGCGTTGACGACGGACTGACAGAGCAGATCTGCTTCCCTCCGCGCCGCGCACATACCTAAGGCGCGGTACAGCGGTTTCGGTCAAACTATAACATTTGAAAGTATATATAAAACATCCTTTTGACAGTTGTCAAATTAGTACAAAAACCGTATTCGAGCTTTATAGCACCCTCACATTCTACGCCGGTTCTTCTGCAGACTCTAGGATATAGTCCCTACCAGATAATGATTAAAAGAAAATAACCTCTATACTATGAACTAAATTTAAATAAAAAATATAATTGTTGCCACATTCAGCATAGCTACTATGAGTTTATCAATAATAATAATAATAATACACGGGACATCCCACATAGCGCCATCTAGTCCCAAAGTATAGTTCGCCTCAAACTTTATGGCGGATCGGAATGCAACGCTGTAAGCGTGCTTGCGCAGTTACAGTCATATACCTCTCGCTCCACTGCGTCCCACTCACAGACCAGTCAACCTATAGACCACGCTTTAATAAACGTCAGTACGAAAACAAAATCGCCAAAAAGTGGCGGGGTGCGGGGAGAGGTCGGCTAGTTTTCATTGGCTAGTTCAAAATTGACAATTTAATGGCTTCCGACGTGCTTCCAACTGACGGCTCACTAGTGAGGTAGTTATGTAGTGTCACTACATAGCCTTGGCGAATGCTACTCCCTGTCAAAGCATGGTCTATAAGGTTGACTTGTCTGTGGTCCCACTACACCTAAAACTGGTAAATGTGACGCGACTTGTGCCTATGTTCACATCCGCCACAAAGTTTGATTGGAACTATAAGCAAGTATATCTATACTAATATTATAAAGCTGAAGAGTTTGTTTGTTTGTTTGAACGCGCAAATCTCAGGAACTACTGGTTTGAATTGAAAAATTCTTTTTGTGTTGGATAGTCTATTTATTGAGGAAGGCTATAGGCTATATGTATAAAATAATACTATCTGTCTGTCTGTCTATCCGAGCAAATCTCCAAAACAGCTAAACCGATTTTGATGAAACTTCACAGATGTGGAAAAGAAGTGGACAAAAATGACATACACTACTTTTTATGTCTGTATGTACGTCCATTTGTCTATTCCAGCTAATCTCTAAAACGGCTAAATCGATTTTAATGAAATTTCACGGGTATGAAAAGGAGGTAGTCAAAAGTGACATACGCTACTTTTTGTCCGTATGTCTCTACGTCTATGTGTCTATTCGAGCTAATCTCCAAAACGACTAAACAGATTTTAATGAAACTTTGCTGACGTGAAAGAAGGTCGTCAAGAGTGACATCTGTTACTTTATGTGGCTGTCTGTCGTTTGTCTTCACTGATCTATCAGCGGAGATAAAGCCGAAACTACTAAGTCTAGGAAGTCGAAATTTGGAACAGTGGTTTATTTTATAGCGTGAGTATTAATTTTTTAAGAAAGGAATATTTGGAAATTTCAAATTTAAGGAGGGAGGGATGGAGGGGCTTCGTATGAAAGTTTTTGTTCTTTAAAGTTAGAAACATAAAAATTTTAACATAAATAAATAATGACGTGTTTCAGGGTTTTTGGATATCAAGGGTGGGAAACGGGAGGTGAAAAGTATGGGAGTATCGGTTTCCTTAAAGGAGTGGGGAGAATGAAGATTGAAAGTTTGAATGGGTGTACCCAATATTAGTTTCAGCTAAAAGTACCTACGTATAAACCATTTCGAATGTTAATACTACCTAAAACAGAAATGTGTAGTCGCAAGCGAAGCTGCGGGCGGTCGCTAGTACATACATAAATATTTTACACCCAGACCCGGAACGAAATAAACATGTTCATGCACACACACATTTGTCCCGCGCGGAAGTCGAACCCGCGACCCTTGGCTTCACAGTTAGGGTCTTTAACCACTCGGCCAAACGGTCAGTCAGCCTAACTGGCAATCGACCGCGAGAGAATCGATGCCAGCAAAGCTAACATGAGTTTAAATCGGTTTAACGTGCCGACACTTGCTAGGTAAAACATTTGTATGTGAACTCCAGTTCTTGGTACTGCTAGAGGCACTGTCTATACAAATCTTTTACGAGTCACCAGCGTGTGTCGACACGTTAAACCAATCGAAACTCATGATAGCTTTGCTGGCATCGATTCTCTCGCGGTCGATTGCCAGTTCTGGTGGATTTATGCATCAACCGGGAGATGGTCAATTGCTAGCCTGCTGATGGTTGCTTTTTTGACAGCTTCTACTGGCGTAGCTGTAGCCATCTCAGTAAGTAATCTAGCATAAATAAAATTTATTAAATCATAAGCTATACTTTTCAATTTTGCCCAAATCAATATCACATTTGATATGTTGTACTCCAGTACTAAACAACAGGTGCAGTGCAATAGCTCCACCCATTACCTACCACTCAAAGGCAGTGATTAGTTATTTTTGTTCATTATTTTCCTATTAAATCAAGAATTATTTCAACTTAACTGTTAACAAGACTGTATATAGTATTTTCATACCAGTTCAACGCATCTAAGGGATGGATCTTCAAGCCTTCTTATCTGTCTCTTCACAAGTAACTCAAAAGATACTTCAGGGACGAACAGTGCTGGACGGGGACCAGTCGCGTTACGTATCGCCGTCAATATATCCATTCTTGTCAAACCTGAAATTGTTTTTGTTAATCCATCACCATGCTATCATAACCACCATCTTAATGTTAGAGTAATTGTCAATGAGAGTAAAACCTTCCATTTTTTGATGTTTGAGGGCATGTAACTATGCACTTTGCATTTATGAGAAAAAAATGTGAAAACGAACTTTTACGATATATTCCAGCTATAGATTTTTTATGATTAATTTCAAAACAAAATATTTTTTTTACATTTTACATAATTTTACACATTACATCGATGTTGTGTAACAACAACAGTTTATCGCATCCCTTAATAAAAAAGTATGCATACTCAAAAAAATTTGTTGTATGGATGAAAATGATGTTTCATACAAATTAAGAAGAAACAATTATCCACCTAATAGCAGAATGTCCTATGCATACACTACTCATATGGGAAATTCTAGAAACAGACAAGATAGATGAAAAGCAACTTGCAGATATCAATATTTGGCAACTGGTAGATTACTGTAACAAAACAAGGAGCTTTGGGACGACACCAAATGGCCAGTAACCCATGAAGAGATTCACCAAATAGGGAATAGGGTGAAATATTCCACACTTAAGAGGACTGATCGCCCGCCTGCGTCGGCGTCCTTGAAGATAAAAAAAAATACTTTAGACCAGTGGTGGATAATATAACATAGCATTATTTTAAACGCGTTATTTAAGCCCAACAAATTTAGCATATTATATTGGTTGCCTCTTGGAGCTATTAAATAGCATCACGCGATCCCGCAGTCCCGTCTTACCAATAGAGCAATACGTTCAGTGCAACGAAACACGTCCTACAACGAGCATGATCGCGCTCTGACTGATTTGACTAGTGCTAACGCTGCCAACGAAACACGTTGACCCGGTTGACCGTTGTACAACGCAACGGCTCAACAAGACAACGAGACGCAAACGCGAAGCAGACTAGTCAGCCCCGCGCGATCACGCCTCGTTGTAGGACCTGTTTTGTTATTTGCGCTAAACGCACCGCGCGCTGCCTCGCTCATTATACTATAGCATATATAATAATATGCTAAAATAATATAGCTTATAGTCCGAAGCCGACCCGACTGACCCGTAACTACACAGATGACATTCCCGGTGTCAGTCTGGGCGAGGTCAGATTAGCCTCTCAGACAGGTTCAGGACTAGCGGACGAAACCTATCCAATTGCGAAGAGGAGTGGGTCAGGGAGATGTGATATCCCCGAAACTGTTCATCAACGCATTGGAAGATGTTTTCAAGACGCTGGACTGGAAATATCGTGGCATCAATGTCAACGGCGAATACATCTCTCATCTCCGCTTTGCTGACCACATTGTCATCACGGCAGAGTCGCTGGAGGAGCTCAGTGGAATGGTAAACGGCCTCAATGCCGCCTCTCGACGGGTGGGACTCGGGATGAATTTGGACAAGACGAAAGTCATGTTCAACGAACATATTTCACCGAGGCCGGTAACCGTAGAAAGTGCGACTCTTGAAGTTGTGCAAGACTATGTCTATCTAGGACAGACTGTCCAGTTAAGCAAACACAACTTCAACAAAGAAGCTGACCGAGAAATTCAGCTGGGCTGCGCTGCTTTCGGGAAGCTCCGTCGTCTGTTCTCGTCGCCACTACCACAATGTCTGAAGACCAAGGTCTTTAACCAATGCGTCCTGCCTACAACGACATAGCCGAAGTGATTAGCAAGCTAAAGTGGCAATGGGCCGGTCACATTTGCCGTAGAACCGACAACCGATGGGGTAGACAGGTTCTCGAGTGGAGGCCACGTATTGGGAAGCGAAGCGTTGGACGCCCCTCGGCTGGTGGACTGATGACCTGAAGCACCATACCGGGGGTAATTGGATGCGGAAGGCTGAGGACCGTGTGTGGTGGCTAGCCTTGGGAGAGGCCTATATCCTGCAGTGGAGAGACACGGGCTGATGATGATGATGATAGTCCGAAGCGCGTTTTTAAAATATAGCTAATTTTCACATCGCTGCATTAGACAAATGAACTATTTTAGAGTTCAATCAATAAATAGATAATATTAGAATTAAATTACCGAAATTCAATGAAAAATAAGATTTGATGTTCATAAAGGGTCAGAAAGTATATATCAACCAATTAAACGACACATTAAAAGCCAAAATTGAACCACCTAAAACCAAAGAGCTTACGTGAAACGAATAGTGAAAATTGATTAACAAAGACATATAACTGGTGTTCGTCTAACGCCGTCTAAATTTATAGAGCATGTAGAGCTTACCAAACTAATTAAAAAGTTTAAAAAAAACGATTTCAATAAATTTAAAAATTGAATCTTTAAGCACGTTTTCTCGGTAACCGTTAGTTTGCGTTATCTGCTCACTTAAAACTTTTTGTTTAGATCAGTAAGATCTACATACTCTATAAGTTTGGACTACGTTCAGCTGAACACCAGGTACAAGGTACATGTATTAGCTTATATGTAAATTAAATTGAGCACCACTTACCGACTAGAGGATGTATAGAATCCAAAGTCCTGCCAAACGTCTCATGGAAGATATAGCATATCCTAGCACCGCCACATAGTTCGGTCGTCTCAATATTTCTTGCAGTACCTTCTATCGTTGAACAATAAGCGCTTGCAAATTTAGTTATAATTTGTAATAGAGTCTGCGATTTGTCTGACACATCCTCTCCATACGAATTGAGCAGAGATTGGAATTGTGATATCATTACGTTGACTCGAACCTGTGGTGTGAAATGATTTATTATTTACGTCCTTCTCACCTCACAACCGCCGCGAAACGCGAATCTAGCGGAACACAAAGGGTCCATACTGTGAATAATTAATGACGAACTTGAAAAAGTAGTTGGCGCTGTCGTATCGCAATAGAGATACCGGAGAGTTTACACTGAACTTGTTACAGATAGCTACAATCGCGGATTCGCATTTGTAACAACTGACCGAGTTTCATGTCTTTCGTTTTCGCGTTTCGTGACGACGAAGATGTGAAAAAGACGTTACAAAACTATGTGAAGTTGTCTTAAAATTAATTATGTTTCAATTTGATTGTAAAAAAATGTTTAAAATGAAATAGTACATTTATAATATCTCAATACATAATGAGACCTTTTCGTTATAACCTTATAACCATTTACTGCGAAGTTCAAGCTTAGTCCCAGACAGAAAGGATCACACAAACTTAAGTTTGTGTGTTCAATTCCCGTCTGGGACAAATATTTATGTACATGAACATATTTATCTGTTCAGTGTCCGGGTATAAAATATCTATACATGTATTTATGTATTGTGTAGTATCTATAATACAAGCATAATACTTGCTTATTTTGGGACTAGATGGCGCTATGTGGTACGTCCCAGATATTTATAATTATTATTTTATTATTAATAAGTTACCTTCAGTTCAGGCAAACAGTCTCGAATATGGTGCATGAGCAATCTATTTAAAGTTTTTGCCAAATAAGGTGTTCCATTCCTTGTAGCTATAGTCGGATATTTTCTTTGAAGGTATGTAGCCTCATCTTTTAAAGCATCCTAAAACATTAAAATAATATTTAACTAAAATATTTAAGTACATTTGATTTAAACAAAAACTAGAACTTACCTTGTTGATAAATAAAAATGAATTAACATAAGAACAAAATTTTAATTACATTTCATTTTATTCAAAGGAATTGTATCCGATTTTTGCTTATCATTTGACTTGATTATGTATAAAAAAGTAAAAATGTATCAACTCACTGTAATAGATTTCTTGTCTATGATGTCCTGTTGCGATCTATTTACAACACCAATGATGCCCAATTTAACTGGAATAACTCGACCACATAGAATGTCAATGGCGTCGGTGCCTGAAAAATAATGTTTAGAAAGTAGGTATGAAAAACTATAGTATAAAATTAACCAAACAAATAGATCCTGGAAGAAAATTATCGTAAACATAAGAAATTCATATTTTGAAAGTCACCTGTTTGAGCATTTTAATATTATGACCTTTGGTGAAAATAAATTAATATGTGTTTTTCTTTTTTAATTTAGTATCATTTTCAGTACTAAAATATTATTATATGGCATCACAAAATTATCGTGATAGTGTGGAGTGCGTGCGATTTTGTCGGCCAGCGATTGCCGTCGGGATACCCATCCCCACCGCATTCACCGTCGACCCATGCTTGTGTGTAGTAATCAAGTTTGATTAAAAACCACGCTACACTGATAATATTGTTCTGGAAAAAATATTTTATTGCGAAAAAACAAGTTACCGATTTTCTACTTATTCGAGAATCGATACGAGTCATACGAAACGCCTAGAAAAGGTTTGGTTGTTGATTAAAAAGTGTTTTGGACATTTTTTTAATAAGTATATAACTTTTATAACCAATATATATAGTAAATCGTATATACCCAACAGAATATCCCAAATCAAAGAAAACGATTGCACTTCAGATTTCTATGAAATCGCCGCAGGCGTGCTACAAGGCTCTGTACTTAGGCCAGTCTTGTGTACTGTATATACATATGATCTCCCACAAAGTCAAGAGATTACGGTGGCAACTTTTGCAGATGATACAGCCCTACATGCTTCAAGCCCAAATCTAGTTAAGGCCTCTGAACTCTTACAAAGCGGACTATATAAAATGGAAAAATAGTTAGCGAAATGGAAAATTGAAGCTAATGTGTTTAAATCAAAGCATGTTACCTTTACTCTTCGCAAAGAGGACTGCACCCGTTACCCTAAATGGTACTCAACTCCCCAATCAAAGTACAGTTAAATACTTGGAAATACACTTTGACCGCAGACTTACATAGAGGAAACACATCAAAACACAAATAGATGAGATTAATATAAAATACAAGGGTCTCTACTGGCTGCTTGGTAGAAATTCTAAACTGGCAATTAATAACAAGATTCTCATATATAAAACAATGTTGAAACCAATCTGGACATACAGTATAGAATTGTGGGGATCAGCCTGTGACTCCAATATCATGATAGCACAAAGGATGTAAAACTACATCCTAAAAGAAATATCAAACGCGCCATGGTTTATTAAAACAAAGAAGGTTCACGAAATCCTTAATCTGCCAATGGTTAAAGAAGTAATTAACTGTTATGGTGCTAATTACAAGCTATGATTGTAAAAACATCCAAATTAGCTGGCAGGACAGCTTACCACTCCTGAAAGCACTCGTCGGCTGAAGAAGTGGCGAGATATCTTTGATTAGAATAATCACTTGGCTGACTATACAGAAAGAAGGTGGACTCTGCTGGGAGTAGCTCTTTACAAATTATCCAGACATCAACACATCTGCTAATAGTCCAATGACTGATTGCATGATAATGGAAATTAAAAAAAAAAGTACATTTAAAAAAAGCTTGAACACTAATTGATATAGGGTCAATCATAGGATCAAATCAATTCAATAAACATTGTGTTAAAAATAAAAAAAAATTACCTACCATGGAATCTAACAATGTGACAAAATAAATACAATATAATTTTTAAAATTTTTGTTACTCAAGTGGACATATTTTTGCTCCAATTTTGTATGTGACACGAGTTGTAGTGTATATCCTATGTTTATGATTAGTACAGTTTTCATAACTTTTAGTAATTTTACCTAACTTTAAAATTTCATTTGTTTGAACAAAGGCTATGTATACCAAACAGTATTGCAATATTATCTTCTTATTGTTATTTACCAGCATCCATGAGATCAAGTTTAGTCACGACGGCCAATGTCCTTCTTCCGTCAGGGTCAACCTCTTTGGCCATTTTGATAGCTTCACTTGTCGCCATATCTGTGTTAGCAGCTGTGACAGCCAAGATAATTGAATTTGGGTTAGATATATACTTTATGATGAGATTCCTTATTTGGTTTTCTATGTCTTCAGGCTGATCACCTATAGGCACCTGTAACAATTGTCTAGTCAATTTACAGTTTTGTTTATGTTTTTTTTTTTTTAAAGGTAATGTTTTTATGTATATTTACCAACTTTTAAAGTGATAAAAACTACTGACAGTAATTTTATGGAACTATTTATTTTAGAATATTGAAACTTAGCAAACAGTAACAAACTAATAGTAATAGAAATAATTTTCACAAAATAATTTGGACATTTTGCGACATTCTTGGATTTAATCCCAATGTTGATGCTTGTCAGAATTGACCATTCTTAAGTTTTTGAACTGTTATATTTTATTTTGAAAGAATAATTTAAAAGCAATTTTAAGAAATTAATATGAAAAAATTTTTTTAGATCACTATTTATGTAAATATATTATATTGAAAATTCTTATAGTGTGATGTCACATGGAATTATTAGTTTGGCCATTGCCGTTGCATTTATATTAAAATAGTGACACTATTACTATTGGTACATTAACAGTACTGAGACTGACATTGTTTTTATAAATATGCAACGGCAATGGCCAAACTTATAATTCCACTCGGAGACATCACACCATAAGAATTTTCAATATATCTACGTGAATATTGAACGAAAATAAAATAAATTCAAATTAATTTTTTAAAATTGCTTATTCTTTCTAAAAAAATACTTAGATTTTAGTTCAAAAATTTAAGAATGGTTAATTGTATTTTCTAATTAAGTGTAAGTAATTCCTATGGTTATGTTGTTGTACCAGGGCTCATAAACCAGTGGATCTTAGTTTAAGACCAGTGCAAAAAGCAAATGTAGGTGTATATTATATGAAATATTCCACTCCTTACTTTGGTGATACCAGGTAAATCGACTAGAGTCAGATTGACAACTTTGGTAGAGAATATTTTCAGGTTGATTGGTTCGGGACTGATACCCTTGTTGTTTCCAGCCATTCTGTCCGTTTCGTTCTCTATCTCGTCTCTTATAGCATCGAAGCTTGTGTAGATTCTGTCTTTTGTATGAAGAAATTTGCCCCATTCTTCTAAGCTTACAGTACCTTTAACAAACAAAAGTTATGGTTAACAAACAGTTTGTAAATAAAATTTCTTATTCAAGAAAAACATGATTTTTTCAGCTGTGTAGTCATGGATTATACTTTAATTTTTTTGGAAAATATTATTATCCATCCTTTTTAAATTTTACAGTGATATTAAAATCATTAAATACTATGCCTTATTTTAATTTAATTAAGTATTAAATGAAAAAAAATGTGAAGTAAACTACTACACTTATTATTTGCCCATTCCATCAGTGATGTGATAGCCCGAGCGCAGCGAACCAATTTCGAGTTTACAAGCCATGCGGCCGTGGTTCGAATCTGGGCGTGTACCAATGAGTTTTTTTGACTTAAGTTCAAAACTATCAGTGACTCCATGCCTCATAGAGCACGTTGAGCTGTTGGTCCCGGGTGCCAACAAAAGATGGCAGTCGTTGAAATCCACCAAACTGCACTGGAGCAGCATGGTGGATTAAGCTCCAAGCCCTCTCACCCTGAGGGGAGGCGTAAACCCCTGCAGTGGGGCATAATAGGCTGGTGGAATGGAATGGAAAGCTACATGTTTTATGAAAAAAATGTCACCAGAGAAATCGTTAAACAAGATCAATTTTATGACTGATTAAAACTAATTAAAAATTATGTTACTAATAACAATAACTATAGGAAAAATTGCACATTTTTATTATGGTCAAACTATGCATAAGTACAATTTATATTTGATATGAATGTGTGAAATCGAACATAACCATTGCGTAAACAATCTACTTAAAACTGATTATATATCATAACATTAGAAATCAGCAGGAAAATGAAAATTATATGATGCAATAAATATGATACATATAACAGAATGAATTTCATCACGTCACATTTTGATGTGCAACAGAACAGTCACAGATAAAGTGAAAAAAGTGTATAATAATATACAAACCTTCATTTGAGTGAAAGCTGTTGGAAAGTATTGCTATAGGGTTCCAAGTTGGTGACTGGGAAGTCTTTTCTTTTGACAATACTACAGAATATAAATAATGAAATAAGAAAAAAAAATCAAACAAATAACTGATCAACTTTATAATGAATTATAGTTTATTAAAAAACAGACTGAATAAAAAATCAGATTAAACATTATAAGTTTTATAGTAATATTTAAATCATTTTTCAGAAATTGTGAAATTTTATTTCAGTAAAACGTTTGAAATTTTTTCAAATAAGTTTTTCTTAAAACTGATAAATACCTACTAATATTATGCACATGTATTGAAATATTTTTAAAATTTTTGATAGCCTAGATATAATACACCTGACTGACCGGTTGGCCGAAAGGTCAGAGACCCTAACTGCGGAGCCGACGGTCGCGGGTTTGATTCCCGCCCGGGACAATTATTTGTGTGCAAGACACATCTCTTTGTTTCATGTCTGGGTGTAAAATAATTATATGTGTATCTATTATAAAAAAACAAAACTAAGTACTTATGTAGGAGACTAAATGGATGTGTGTAAGATGGTCCCCAGTATTATTTTTTAGACTTCATTCGATTCGATGGCTTCATGCTGACAGGGGCATAACTACAAAAATGCATTTATACATGAGAAAAAAAAATCTGAGTTAATGTGTGACTAGGAAATTTGACCTATAAAAAGTTTGCCAAGTAAAATTTTAATGTCTAAAGTATTCATAACTATTCTATAACATTTTGTTTTTGCTCCTCTATAAAATCACAGTTTGTAGTTAGGTCCAATGATCCAATTATGTCCAAATTATGAATTCCGTTTAAACTTCCATGACAATTTTCTTTACATAATAGTTATTCTATAGATTTATATCTATGATATAAATTAAAATGGTAACAGAATTATGAGGAAAGATTACTTAATCAGTATAAAACAAAAGTGTATATGCAGTTTCAAGTTATAAGTATACTGTTCATACACTGCTATAGCTTGTAAACAATAAAGAGAACAATAGTCAATCTAACGGAATAATCAAAGGAATCATTTCAATGTCATTACCATTTATCATTATACAATATCCTTCGGTATATATAATGAATAAAAACCATTTTTAGTATAACCAAATAATTAAAAATATGAATTAAAATCAATAAGTGATAGTTATTAATTTAATAATGTTTTGTACACAAAAACAAAATACCTATACTTTCTGTTTATGAAAAAGAAATATAGTAGGTAACCAATAATCAGCCCGTATAAATGTGATGATTGACACATAGTCCAAGAATCCAGAGCCTCCAGAGCTTCATCATTGTAGGAAAGCTAATATTTTGTGAAGAAATAGTGTGATACGTAGTTAAGTATGCACAGCATACTTGGTAATTTGAAAGCTCAAAACCCTTCACTCTCATACTCACAGTGAAATTTTTGTTGTGCCTGGAGAATGGTTGCCCTTCATGGGTGGTTTAGCTACTTACAAAAGCCTTAAAATATTAACTTAATCAACATAATTACATATAAAATGTAGGCTTGTTTATGATAAAGGTTTTTTAATTTTTTTTTGAAACTTTAATGTGTCTGGGGAGAATTAGGGGCCACGGAAAGTGTCTGGTAATAATGAATGTCAGTTATTAAGAATATTTTGTAAAACATATACAAAAACCAGTATCTGTAAAAGGACTCCGCTTTCCAGCTAGCGAACATGCATGCTACGATTATATATCACTGTAATTTTATATTTGATCAAGACAGATTGATGGTCCATCATTTGGTACGGCTTTCCAAAACTACCACCCTAGAAATAATAATAATAATTTAGAGGATGGTGAGATGAGGACACAAAACCAACTTTCAGAATTTTTAGAAATGCGGAAAGCGAAAAAATAACAAATGAACAATACATACTCATTACCACCGACATGAATTCGCTCCTATCATTGACCTATTCAAAGGGTCGACTATTGAAAGAGGTAAAAGACTTCAACATTAAAATAAATTGAAAACAGTAAATACGTTAAGAATTTAACTTAACTTTAATAACAAGTGAAAATTTGCTTTGCGTGTTTTTTATGTTCCTAGTGGGTTGTGAACCATCGATTGTTGGAAAAGTAGTCGGAGTGCTCATATATTCAGTTCTTATTGTATTTTTTTTTTAACTAATTAATTAACCTACCTATTGAATGAGAAATGGTGGAAAAGCAACCCCCACTTGACCAAGTTTCTTTTGAACATTCTTTTATGTACCAAACCTATATAGTTGAAACTTATTAGAAGAGTGGCTGGCCATTTAGTGTTAGTTTCAAGTGTTTTGAGTTTGAAGGCTATCAAAAATGTCTTAGTAGTATGTATTACTCATTTTTAATTTCGTTTTTTTCATATTTCTGCATTTCTAAAAATTCTAAAAGTTAGTTTAATCTGTTCAGCTTGCCCCCCCTCTTTCTTATTATTTGTTAATAATAAGGGTGTTCCCCTAGGGTTGTAATTTTGGAAAGCCAACCCCATCATTTCAAAAAAATTGGCTAGGTTGGGTTTTTTTTTTTGAGGAAATGTGAAGCACATAACAGAGTAGAGCGATAAACCATGGAAAAGCCCTAATTTTTTGCATTTCTGTTAAAAAATATTTACTGCAGGATATATATACAACCCTCCACTTTAAATCCAAATATATATTCATTTAGCGACATAATAAAGCACTACCCAATAAACGACCTTAGAGGAAGTAAAATATACACACACACCTTCTTCAGCAGAGCGATGTTCCTTGCTGTCCTTAGGGCTGTAGACAAGTTGCAATATCAAAGGCCGCCTCGTTACAATACCAGGGCCTCGAGGTAAAAAAGAACGTCCCACTAGGCTTTCTATTACAGAACTCTTGCCTGAGCTCTGTGTAAATATGTTATGATTAATTATTTGGTACGGCTTTCCAAAACTACCACCCTAGACGTGTTAATGATAATTTAGGGGGTGGAAGGACGAGGACAGAAAACCAACTTTCAGAATTTTCAGGAATGCGGAAATGTAAAAAAAACCAAAAATAAAAACTGAAAACTACGTACTCGTTACCACCGACATGAATTTGCTCTTTGTATTGACATAATCAAAGGATCGACTATTGAAGGAGGGAATAGACTTCAACATTAAAATAAATTGAAAACAGTAAATACGTTAAGAATTTCCTAACCTAACTTTAGTAGCAATTGAAAATTCGATTTGCATGGCGCTTGGCTGCCGCTGCCGCAGCACGCTCGCTTCGCTCGCTCGCCTCGCGCGTTTTTTATGTTCCTAGTGGGTTGGAACCATCGATTGTTGGAACAGTAGTCGGAGTGCCCATATATTCGGTTTTATTGTATATTTTTTTAAACTAATCTAACCTACCTACGGTAACCTACGAAATGGCGGGAAAGCAACCTACCTCAACCGAATTTTTTTTAAATGTCCTTTTAAGTAGGTACTAAATCTAAATAGTTGAGACTTATTCGAAGAGTGGCTGGCCATTTAGTATTAGTTTCAAGTGTTTTGAATTTAAGGGTTATCAAAAATGTATTAGTAGCAGGTATGTATTACTCATTTTTAATTTCGCCTTTTTTCGAATTTTCGCATTTCTAAAAATTCTAAAAATGGGTTTATTCTTTTCACCTTGCTCCCTTCTTTCTTATTATTAATACCCTTAGGGTGGTAGTTTTAGAAAGCCAACCCAATTATTTTCTCTAATTCACAATATACATTGAATATCGTACAATTCTAACAGCATATTCTTATTAATATGTAATCCGATGTCAGTTTTGGATTTAAATCATGTTGAGACTCATCAGAAAATTACAAAGGTTAAATGAAAAATGAGGACAAAGAACTCTTGACATATTTACATAACATTGGAATTAATTAAAATGAATTATACATCATTAGAAATAATAAAATTGAGATTACGCAACTAATTTCTTTAAAATTATGTACCTGAGTTCCTAAAACTACTATTTGAGGTAACTGAATGGCATCAGCTCCGACAGTGTTAAAAACATCTTGCAACTTATTAATTACTGGTATGAGTGCTTCCATAATATTTACACTATCAATATTATCCTAAATAATATCAAGATAATAACCAACAATTTTAGACTGTTGGACAACCTAGTTCAAATTGGACTTTATCAACACAGACAAATAACCACCGGTACAAGTCGGCCATATTGATTTATCATTTCAACATTTTAGTGTCAATGGTGTCAGTGTGGCTATTGCTTATTGGATGAATAATAACCACGTATTGTTTGAAGATGGTCAGAAACTTAGAAGTAGGGTATTTCTTTGAAATAATGATACTTAGCAATTTCATAAAAACTTTCAGATAATAGGCTATTTGTATACCTACATTATGGATAATAGATGTATTTTGCAAAACTACTAAGCCATGGTGTACACATCATGTTCATGTATTCGAGAAATATTTAGTAACGATTAACTGGTAAATACACGTCAGAAACGGCTTAAGACCCAAATGTACCTATAAAACATTCTGAAAATAAATACTAGGTGGTAGAAACCCCCAAGGTTATCAAAGAAAACTCTTTTTAAATGAACCTAAGTATTTGAAATTAATATAGAAGGTTAAATGATATTAATGGTAAAGACAAATTAAAATTGGTAAGGATAAGAAAAGGACAAAGAAAACAAAAAGCACAGCACTTTTTAATTAAGTTTGTATAACACTTGCTGTGTTGAAAACAACACACCTCCATTGACAGGCATTATTCAGAACACAATGGAAGACTTGCGCGTCTTTTGCGGGCGGGGGACCTCGTTAGAGTGAATGAAACGTCTATACATAGACTATTTTCTTTTAAAAGACGGTAAAGACAAGTTTCGGTCATCAAAAATGTACCTCCCCATATAACGTGCACTTATTTAAAATTTGTTGTTTTATATTAGGTACTTAATTATTAGTACAGAGTATCAGGTATGAGGAAATGTTAATTTGATAGAGATTTTTATACGTGTTTTTATAGTGTCTGACTTTCGAAATAAAATAACGTGGTCGCACCCACCGAATACCATGAAAACGTATGATTTAATGGTGTACATAATTTATAAATTACGTATATTAAAACAATGGTCTTAGGATTATTTAAAAAAACAGTTAATAAACACATATACACATCTTGTAATAAAGAAATTATATTTGCAGTGCATATTTTCAAATAAGATATCAGTGTAGCAGTGTTTTGTGTATGTCGTAGAATTAACCAGTAGGTACCTACCCAATGATTTTACAAAGTGATTTTGGCAAAAAAAAGATGTTCATGGGTAACACAAATCAAAAAGTTTGAGAAAATAAATATTTAGAGCAAATTAACAAAAAGTATTTTTATTTAATGGAACTTTAAAATTTAGCGCTCATAGAACATGTAGCGTGATGTAACGTTTCAAAGTAGCACTAAACTACTAAAATAGTATCCTATGGTAATTGGTAGCGTTTCGCTGTGTATAAAACAACCCTAGGCACCCTAAATCATGCTGTAGGTCATTTATCTGACAATTGACAATAGCAAAACAAAAGATCCTACGAGAAGACCCAAGCGAACTGTCAACGACGGACCGTACTTTGAACTGATAAAAACAGTGAAGTGCGAAGTGATTCGATAACGCAACTGTATGTAAGTGTTCTTTCTTGTATTTTGTAAATAAATTAAAGATAGAAAAACCGTTACGAAAACCGTTTATTTTAAAATTCGACTATTTACACATAACATTTCCTTATATGTTATGTGTAAATAGTCGAATTTTAAAATAAACGGTTTTCGTAACGGTCTTTCCTTCACCCCCCGCCACTGGTGTCTGCAATGAAAGAGAAGATGAATGGTAGCTCTCCTCTTTCGCGCCATGATACGGTCCATAGCGATACGGCGTCGCAAAGGGCATAAATATGATGACGCGAAGCCGTAATATTTAGTCGACGGGCAGCAGCGGACCAGTGAAGACAAGAAGAGCTGACAGTGGCGTGGCGCGGTGAAGGGAACCGAAGCGGCGTTGTACTGAACCAGTGTTTTATTTTATACAGTCCCCTCTTGAAGAGGGTCTACCGGGTGCTCACATGACCCCGAGGCTCACACGAACCCACGCAAGACAACAAGCCAGACCAACGTGACCACATTTTTTTTTAACGATTCTACTAAGATGAACAGCCAAATTCTACAAAAATCTATTACCTAAGTATTTATCATAAATCTACTAGCAATGAAAGACAAAACTAAAACGGCAAACGCATTTTTTGTTGAATATTATTGCCTAATACGTTATATGAGATGGCTGCAGCTTTTTTACGTTTACAAGGAAAATTTCTTGCAACCTATGGATTTTGAAACAACTTGCTTATAACGTCGCATAAGTGGTTCATGACGCGTAGTGGTAGGTATTTCATGTTCCAATAAAATCACAACCATCCTTATTTCTGCTTTCTTCACTCTTCACTAAGTGTAGGTTTCTTGAAATATTGACCGGTTTGTATATAAAAGGGTACCAAGTAGGTACTATCACTTTAAAAAAAATCAAAAAGATAGGTAATACATAAACCTGAGTAGGTCCAGAATATCCTGTCGAATGCTTGTGATGTTTTATTAAGATACTAACTACCTACGTACGTTCTTTTATTGACGCTATCTAGGAAGTATTTTAGAATTGTATTTACCCTGATCACTATAAATTATCTTCCAGAGAATTACACAACATGCTGAAAATAGTGGATTTCGTTCCCATTCAAAACGGTAATTTTGAACCTTTGTTTGTAGTTCATAGTAGTTGTAACTAACATGTATTGTTCTCTTTGAACACTTTTCTAACATTATAAGTGGATGGCATAATATTGCACTTACCTTTTACTTACTAAAAGTTAAATAGAATTCACACACAAGATCTACATGGCTCAAGTCAATCAACGAAGAATTCCTAGATTCCTAGATAAATACATTATACAACAAATCCGAGTTGCCAGTTTCGTAAACACGAACCTTCGAGACTACCAAAATCTGTAAAATAATTTTTGCCTTTCTATGCCTCAAATCTACTAAAAAAGTAAAAAACTGAGCCAGACATCCTATGATTGATTATCAATTCATCATCAGTCATATGAAATTGATGCGGTTGTTTTTGTCAGTTTTTGCGGTTGTGTCATGGGCTTAGGGGTTTGTGTTTGGTTGTGTTCTTAATTTTGTGTGTTCGTTCGTTCGTTCAGTGAAATTCAGCGGGTTCAGCTAAGCGTTATTTCTGGTTATTTCTGTTTTGTACAATATTTTAACATTAGTTAACGGAATGCATAATTCTGAGGTAATTATCTATCATCTTGGAATTGAGTGTGAACATAAGTGTAGTCAATTACTTCAAATTATAATCTTTATTATTGTTTATTATGTTTGTATATTTTCCAGACAAGTGTGGATCCCGGCACATTTAGAGCCAATTCTCAATCTATAGATTACGGTCCCTGGCATATAGCGTATGATGTGAGCCGTATTTTGCCGAGCGTTTGTTCAACTAAAGTAGTTTGTGATCGTGATGATAATCAATATTGTGAATTCTGTGTGTAAGTAAATTTGTTTATGCCTTTTAAAGATGGTTGAGTTTCCGAAACTACCATCTTATGAGTATTAATAATAAGAGAGGGGGAACCCAAGATCTAAACCAATTTTCAAAATTGTTAGCTTTATACGAAATAAATAAAATTAATCAAGATATTGCAGGTGGGGACAAACAAAAACTACAAAACATATTTGTTGCAAAATTCTTTATTTTCATGTAAAGATCACCACCAAACATATTTTGCATTTATACATATGCCTGCATACCATTTTAGTCAAATCATCTATATTATAGTATATTTTGAACCAGCCAGTTTTTTATACAGTAGGTACAACTATTGCGAATGGACTACAACTTCATACGTAATTATATAAGTAATTCATTCAAATTCACACATAAAATAAGTAAGTCATTCAAGCAATATTATTGATAGGGTCTGTTTGGTGTAAAGCAACAATCTGCTCTGGAGTTTGGAGCTCCCATATAATCAGTTACTTGTATGGTTTGCTGTTCCTGAGGTTGTATAGCTTCATTAGGATTAAGTACTTCTTGAGCCTCTTCTGCTTCTGGGGGCTATACTACTTTATGGGGCTGTACTTCGTCAGGGATTCTTCGAAAAGCGTTGTTAGCTCTAACTAGTTCTCGGCGGAAATAAGGTGAGGCGGGGGGTGCACTCCTAACGTGCCGGCCTCTCTGCCCACTTGCCTCCGCCGCTGCCTGCCGTCTGCAATTAAAGAGTTAATTTTTTCTGTTTTCCTGTTAATTCGGTACTTGTTGCCATAATATTAAATGAACTACTAATTATTAACTTTCATATGAAATACATTTCACTGCTGTTGATCTTATGCCCATTTTGACCCTGACTCTTTAGCATACAACTTTTTGAAATGACAGTGACAAAATGAGAGTGTAATCCATTATTACTGTATTTTTTTATAATTATTATCTGGTGCTCTCTGCTAAAAGTACACAATGCATGCAATGCTAGTGAAGCCAAGTCATCGTTAGTCTCGGCTTACTTGACTGGGCCGCTGATAGAAGACAGAGCTTTCACTAAATATAAAATTACCATCACATGATACTTGTTGCAAAGTTTTTGGTGTAGTTTACATTGATTAAATAATAGGTTAATTACTGTGAAATATAAGTTTTCAAGTGAATTCACATATAGTAAGTAGTTGTTTCGCATAATCAGTTATTTAAGTGAGGCTCAGTCTCACTTGCTTCATCCACAAAGCTGCCACTGATGCACACTTACATTTCGCAGTCAGGTAATAAAAGATAAGTTGTAGTAAATAATACAGACCGTTTAGAGAATGAAATCTGTTCTTAAAATTTGTTCTATGGGAATATTGAAACAGATCGCAATGATGCAAGTGGTACACAATTACACACACAGACCGCGGCGGGGGACTTTGTTTTATAATATGTAGTGATAATAGCACTAGAATGTATTTTATAAAATGAATTTCAAAATTAAGTTTTACTAAAGTGTAAATTATACTTGACATTTAAGTGCTAACCAAATTCTTACTGTTAAAAAGCTTGTACATTTACGGTGTCTGGGTTTAAAAGTATCTATAGATGTATACATTATAAAAAAAAGAATATTTAAGTATATATATGAGTTGTATAGTACCCCATAATACAAGCATATTATTTGCTTACTTTGGAACTAGATGGTGCTGTGTGGGATGTCCCAAATATTATTATTATTATTATTTGTTTAATTTCATTTGGTATTGTACGTTTTTTTCAGATATTGTAAAGAGCTGGCTATACCACACTTTCCTGACATGGTGTTCCCAAAAAATATATTGTCTCTAACACATAGGAGTGGTGCTAAAATACTATTCACCCCACTGGATGCTTTAAAACGTGTGGCAAATACTGTGGAAGCTATTGAAGTAGCTTGTGCTGAGGCTTGGCAAGAAAGCAGGTGAATTTTATGAATTTTAAATGATTATGTTTAGAATAAATGCTACTACAATTAGTTGCTAAAAGGCAAACAGCGTAAGTTCGTGTGGACTAAGACATTATTTTTAATGGCCACTATATTATTAATTGTTAATTCACAATAATAATATGCATTTCCTCTAAAATGGTTAAATGAGGTGATAGCCAACTCTTACGTCAAACTTGTAAACAGGTGCCGCATAGGGGGACCAGGCGGTATCTGTGTGTTCAATAGCATAATATATAAGAAATAATAGTATGTAAGAATAATACAGGGTGACCTCAGTATACAACCTCGTACCTATGCTACGGGTAGTATAGTTATAGACGTAATAAAAAGGTATGGACCTAGTGTCTATGGTGTCATAAGTAATTTAAAAAAAAGGTGTGCAATTCACATGTGGTATAAAAAAAATGTGTGCAATTCACATGTGGTAGAAGTGAAACCTTCAGAAATTTTGGTTTCAAGATAATGAGACGAATGCAAAATTTCGGAAAGAGGATAATAGTACGTTTTAGTAATGATCATAGTGATACAAAGTTAGATAATTATTCTGCATTTATTCGTATACATTACATAGATTTATTCAGACATGGAGCTTACATTTTCGATAAATGATACAAGAGGCTTATGGTAACTTAAGTATGAAATAAATACTTTGGTCTTAATATGGTCAATATATCTTTGGAATGCTGTGTCAATTACTGTTTTTAATCTTGTTTTTCTTTTTTTTCTAATCGCGATAATATTATGCATGCGTTTTCAGCATATTTGAACAATTTTTTTATAAATAATACACAAATACAAAACATCACAATTGTTGTGATGCCTTTTCTCAAGCTTTGTACTACGCACGGGCGCACAAACACGTATTAACACACGTACAACGCTGAGGCCCTAGCAAACTCCCACTATGCCTTGATGATAAACAGGAGTGGAGGGGGTACGAAGCAAAGCACAAAGAAAACCACAAACATAAGAAACACTGTAGAATGCTTCCTATCTTATTTTCTCCCATGTTGAATCTTATGAATTTACATAGGTGTCTGTCTCTCTTAACTGTCGCTTTTTCGTTTCATCGACTTTCAAATCACAACAATGCTTAAGTAGTTTTCACTTCAAAAAACAAAACTATTGAAGGAATAATGTCATTACAAACTTTAAAGAGGATAATTTTTAATAGTTTTGTTAAATTTTATTGATGGAAACATTTATTTAATTACAGAAAAGTATAGCAAACATATACCAACACATAAAAATGTGTCTAAGAAAATAAGAATGTTTCTTTGTCGTTCATGGCTTTATCTTTCGTCAAACTGTCCTCTGTCCTTTGGGACAATAGCAATTGTTAATGTGTGTGTATATCCGCTCATGCCTGTAGGCAGTGCTGTAAATTTAAGCTTAATATCTCATATTTCATTCTCATTTTAGCTAGTTATTTGCCATGTCATTATAAATATTGGTTATGTTATTTTATTTACCACAATATTTATTTATTTTTAAAATAAAAATACTTCTTTGTCATATGTGTTTAAGACCTGATGCAGAGAAACAGAAAAAAACATTTGATTGGACTTTTTCCACTGACTACAAAGGCACTCTTTCTGAGAATATAATTATTGAGCCAACCGAAGAAAGTATTGACATAGAACTGTTAAAACAAAAGGATCAAATATTGTTTTATCATGATTTAACATTGTTTGAAGACGAATTGCATGACCATGGAATATCAAAACTATCTGTGAAAATAGTGAGTAACATCTTATGAAACTATATGGCATCAATAATGTTATGGGTCTGGGAATAGAAAAGAGGTCAATACTGAAATAGAGACAATAACTGGGCACCAAAGCTGGAATTGAAAATGAGTGGATGCGATAAGGATATTATATTGAAGCCTGGTCTTAATATTAAATCTGGTTCAATCACATCTTTTTATCATATCCATTTCTAGGGTTCAGTACATTAAAATTAAAAAAAAAAAGATGGCACTCTCAGAGTAGTTATCACTTTGTAGTCTGTCAAGACCCTCTTTTTCGGTTATTGTTTGTTGTATCGAATTTAAATCAATATCAAATACTAAAGTCTATGCACTAATACCCCTGTATAAAACTCAAAATTTGTAACTGAATGTAATAAAAAAGTTTGGCCTTTTAAATTGTATTTTAAAACTGACCGACTAGACAATTGATATTTTACTTTATAGACTGTTTCAGGTTGTCTTAGAATCCTGGTTTTCGGCTTGAAAGTATTTCTCATAGTATAGCACAAGTATAGGAATAAAGCCAAAAATTGTTATGGTTTAATTTTATGTGTTATTATTATGTGAGAAGCTTAATGTTGCCATTTTAGGATTCCATACCTCAAAATGAAAAAAAGGAACCCATTTAGGATCACATTGTCCATATGTCTGTCTTTCATGACTTTTTTTCCTCAGGAACACGTGGAGCTATCAAGTTGAAATTAATGTGAAATACTATAAGTATTACTAGATACTTCTACGATACTTGGGAGTCAAAAAAAATACAAGCTTCTTCAATACAATAAAAAGATACGGCCATTTATGCCACATATTTTGACACTCACAAATAAACCAAAATGTATAGGGTATTTCCCATTGGCTTAAAATTATGAAATTTCGCCAGATGCAAAGTCTCACAGCACAAGTAAAGGAAAATAATCAGAAAATCTTAACCTGTAGTAATAACATTTTTTTTTTCAGGTTATTTATTATTTTTAATAGGGGCGATCGAGCTTATTTTTTTATTACGTGGGATTATTTAACAGGTTGTTATCGATCGATGACCCCCCATTGTTGACCATCGGAAAAAAAAGTTTTGTTCGTTCACAGTGTAGATATAGAACTTTTTGTTTCCTGTTTGTCAACATGCATCTATATAGACACAAGTTGTAGGAAAGAGGGTGTCAATAAATTAAGTAAATTTTTAAAACGTTTTAATTTCGATTATCAACATACAAAATTAATATTTTTTTCTATAAAAAGTGTATTTATAAATTACTTTGTTTCTCTGAAAATCAACTAAATATATTATAATAATTAGAATAAAATATTTTTATAATTATGAAAATGCCATATATAGATTAAACATTTAGCAGTTATTTACAATCACAGATTTACAACATACAATTATTCGTTGACATTGAACCAACGAAAGTTTTTTTCCGATCGTCGACAAGATGTTACGTACCGAAAATGATTCTTATCTGGTTTGGTAAAACGAAATTTTTACGCTTTTTTATAATTTTTTTATTTTATTTTGTTAATTTTGTCGGTCAAAACCGTAAGTAAAGCATTTTAAAAATCACATCATTTACTAATATTCCTTTTTCTACACAGATTTCTACAGATTCAATATACATGCATCATGTTGACAAACAAGAAACAAAAATTCCAAACCATAACAGTAGACGAATGAAACGTTTCGGCAACAGTGTTGAAGATATTACCGATCGGGAATAACCCTTGTCGGGCCATGTGGCAATGAATAGGAGACAATTACGTTACATAACAAACAGTACGGAACCCTTAAGGCACGAGTGCGCCTCGCATTTGACTGCTTTTTTTTAAAACCGTGTCTAAATAACTATTTACTAAGCTTAACGATAATATAATAATAATACCTCGGATATTCCACACAGCGTCCTCTAGTTCCAAATTAAGCAAAGCTTGTCCTATGGATACCAGACAACTGATATACATACTTAAATATTCTTTATAATATATATATATATATATATTATAAAATATATATATATATATAGATATTTTTAATGGTACCAAACCCTTAAGGCGTGAGTCGTACTGAGTCATCGTCATGAGTTTTTTTTTTATTTAATTATTTTATAAGTACACAAAATTATTTTTTTTCCGTATCATTAATTGTCTAAATGTTTTCAGAGAGTAATGCCATCATATTGGTATGTTTTACTAAGGTACTTCTTGAGAGTGGATGATGTGTTGGTCCGAGCTAACGAGACAAGAATGTTTCATATGTTGAATTCAGACTATGTGTTAAGGGAATATACATCGAAAGAAGCTTTTATCAAAGATTTGAATGTAAGTATCTCAAAGCTTATGTTTGGCCAGTTACGAGGGGAAGCTGTTAAGTAATCTACCTAACTGAAAGAGAAGATGAGCATGGAGACTTTTTTACCCTCCCCTAAGAAGAAAATGCACTTATTACATTTCTCATAAAGAGACATGACATCATTGAAAAAAATATTCCTTTGTTATAAAAATGCCTGTTTACTATTGCCATCAACTCATTATCTGTTAAAAATCATCATCCTCTTAAATCTTTATTCAAATGTATAAACAGGAAATGATCCCAGGTGCTCAGCCTGGGTTGTAGAGTGTGTAGTAAGTTTTTGCAAGGCCGTTTTTGCTCATGGCTCGCTCTGTTGCTTGAGCAGTATGCACAGAAGCATTATCATACAAAATCAATATACTTCTACTGAGTTCGCCTCTCCTTTTTTTCTTAATTGTATTAAATAAATGTCCTTGGTATCTGTTCGAAAAAATGATTTGGAGAAGCAACAGTCGTTTTTCTCTTAGAGGCTCATCCGCGTATTTTGATGATGCCGAAAGTTGGGTCAGCAGCGTTTCGGGGCAGCTTTAGATACATGACAACTAGATGCTGGAACAACCTGCCCCCTCCTCTTGGGGAAAATTTGTCAATCTGTACTTTCAAAAATAAACTTAAAGGGCTCTTGCCCAAATTCCAGCTCTCTTTGCCGTGATTCGGGGTTGCTGATAGCGGCGCAGTCTCCATTTGTAGGGACATGAATGTCAGGGTGTGCATGGCGTGGGTTGCTACATTCCTGTCTGGGTAGTGGGAGTGTTTGGTATGTTGGGCGCGGGTGGACGTACGTGCGCTGCGGAGCGGGGTTTTGGAGCACAACTGAAAATCAGCGCTGCGACTTGAGTCGTAGTATTGGGCTGAGTTGTGGCCCTTTTCGTGGGTGCGGCACAGACCTATAGAAAATTTATATATATGTTTATCATTCCTACAAATAAATATATTTCCTTTCTTTCTTTCTCTCTTTCTTTCTAATTGACTTCTGTAGTTGATCCAACAAATTAGCATAATATTCAGCATTCATCATATTTTTTTGGCAAATAATATATTCCTAATGACAGGGAATCTAATGACAACTGTAAAGAGATAAAGTATTATCCTAGATATGCTCAGAGAATCCTGAATCAGAGTTCTTGAGGTTTCGTGTCCACGCCAAATATTATATTTCACTCAATATTATAAATATTGAGTGACATTTGAGAACATATACATACAAATATTTTTTAGTTCCGACATAGGGAGTTGATAGGATACATTTAACGATTGTTAGGTACATTAATTTCGATGGTAATACAGAATCGAAATTTTTTGTAGAATGTGTATTTCCAGAAAGTTTGAGTAATAACTGTGATTGTGAGTTTGGTTCCGATAGATATAGAGAATAAGTAATTAATTACGTATATTTTTTGTTTGTTTTTTAGCCTGCATTTAGATTTTTAAGAAATTTTAACTTACATCATTGATATTAGTATAGTTCGTAAAGAAATCCATAACATAATATAAATTATAAGCAAAATCCCCCTCCTTGGAACAGCCAGGAGCTCGTTTCTACCCAGGTATACTAATGGGAAAATTATTCCCAAACCATAATATAAAAGATTACTGAAATCACAAATTTCATTTTAGGATTTAACACAATTAACCCTTTCTTTGATCATTTATGCTTAGGAATAGAAGTAACGATAACAAAGAGACTCAGTGGATTTTGAAGATTTTATGGCCCTTTTAGGGACTTTGTGTCAAAAGAATTCATTTCATTCAATAAAGAATTCATTTCACTCACTTCTGTTCTAGGTCTTGGAACTTAGTAGATTTGACCTTAATTTAAGTTAATTAGGACCTAAATTAAATTTTATTAACTGGATTTTAATTTTGACTATTAATTTATAACATTTTTAAATATTATTAAAAATAAATTTAATTTTCAGATACCAACAAGCCAAATGAAGGAAGGCGATCACATAATCCCATTATTGCCAATAAAAACGAAAACTTGTGAAAAACTTCTTGTCAATTTAAATAATTGATTAGTAAATCAAAGTTGTATATAATCTGATATTTGCATTTGTAATTATAAGCTCATAAATATAATTATTAATATTTTTATTTATTGTGTTCATTAATTCCCAGTTTTTTTTTTGCTTTAAAGTTTATAAATTATATTATAAAACTTATCTTGACAAATCCTCTCTGAGCCCCTCAGATTATTATTTTTTTTCTCGTTCTTATCGACTTATCATAAGACCATGACCACCAAAACCTTAATCATCAGGAGAATGAAAACGACGTCTATGACAAAAACTCCACGAAAATATTTAACTGAAGTATCCAATAAAAAGCGCCTAAAGTCGAGGCCCGAAATATTAAGTAGAAGTAAACTAACAAAACTCAGCAGTTATTGGTCAAAGCTAACAGCTAACTTACTAACTAGTCTAGCTAACCGTTTTATTGGGCTGATAGTGGATCAAGAAAATACAGTAAAAGAAAAACCCAGGAAGGCAAGATCACCACCTATGTTTGTTGGCAAAGTGGGCAACATTCCTTCACTAATAGTCTTATTAAACATAAAAATCCATAAAAAGAAAATTATACAATGAAAGTACTACAAAATAACAGAATCAATAACCGTTCAGAAATCTATTAAAAAATCGTAAAATTGTTGGAAGAAAAATGTGCTTTACAAACCCAGAAGGTGAAAGAAACTATTTGACATGTATTTCTCTGTGTAGGAATACGAGATAAAAACGAACCCAAATGTATGAGGGCCAGTGCCAGTCTGCTGTCAATAACCTCTTAAAATACTGGAAATGTTTGAGCTCATGAACAGAATGAATTTTATACTCAAAAAGGCACGCTTATCTCAAATCATCAGTTTGGATTCAGGCATGGTCATGGCACAGTTGTAAAAATCCACATGCTCGTGCGCAGATTATATGATTGTGTTGAAAATAAAAAAAAAGCTGTCTACAGCATGCCTGGACATATTACAAGCATTTGATCGAGTTTGACATCAGGACCTCTTGTATTTTTGGTTCCTAAAATCGTATCTAGATAAATGCTATTTCTTTTAAGACATGGCGAAGATACTTGGGCCTTCAGGGAATACTTGCTGGGTTCCTCAGGGCAACGTGTTTGATCCTATGCTCTACTTATTATTTACGTCTATCTTACAAGTGATTGATGATATGGAAGGGGGAAAAAGAGGTGATTGTATTGATTGAGCTATTATTGATTTTAGTAAATGTGCATTTAAATTCTTTGCCCTGCTCCAAATAAGCATGGATTAGGTACATACATCTCTTGGCTTAAGGAATGGCGTACTAAAGCCAATGACATGAATCAGTCCATATTATAATGGCATTGAGGAAAGGGACGTGTCGGCTTGTTGCTGTAAATAATGACTAAATAGTCAAGGACAGTAAATATCTTAGACTATATTTCCACAAAAGACTCACTTGGAAAAACACATATTTATCAAGCACAACACTCGACCTACAATTCAGAAAATATTATTGGATAATGAATGTAAATGCCAAGCTATAGTTGGAAAAAAACTGATTATTTACAAGCGTATTCTGAAATCAACATTATTGCTGGGATTCCAGACCAAAGCCATAAGAATTAGAACTGATGCACCTTGATACATGACCAAAAGAGATTGCATTAGACTTGTAGATTCCTACTATGTAGCAAAGGACAGACAGAATATAAAGATTTCATTATAAACCATACAAATGAGCTTGCAGTAGAGCTAGTGAAACCAGGAGTAATATTCTCAAGGCTTAAAAGGAAAACGTCCTTAGACATAAGTTAATGATAGGA
Source organism: Luffia ferchaultella (assembly GCA_949709985.1). Lineage (NCBI taxonomy): Eukaryota > Metazoa > Arthropoda > Insecta > Lepidoptera > Psychidae > Luffia > Luffia ferchaultella. The sequence continues at coordinate 5,838,315 of OX453246.1, forward strand.
ACTTTAACAAACATAATACAGAGTGGCCGAGTTAGAACTTGGACCACAATAGCTTATTGAATTTATAAACTTGAAATATTCAAATGAGATAGATTGCTTTAAAAAAATATGCTACGTATGAAATACTGAAACGATTTTTTTTTTTCAGTAAATTGTCAATTTTTTCAGTTCTTTCTTTCTGTCCGTAAATCTTGTTTGGGTGTGCGTCACAACGTCACGGTGGGACAGGTAGCGCATGATGAAGATGCTGATGATGACCCAATTGACGATGATAACCAAAATGGCAAAGATAACGAATATGGCCACAACGACGAAATAAAAAGATGACGCAGATGATGAAAATGTTAAACATGATGAAGATGACCAAGATGGCTACGATGACGAGTATAAAGAAGATGACGATAATGACAACAATGATTCATCTAATCAATGTGTAACTTAATAACCAATACTACTCAGCATTCTTAGCTACTTATATTGATAATGTTTTCTGCAATTGTAAGTAGCAGGAAAAAGAAGTGATAAATTATTCTGTCTTATCACTGTGGTCAAAAATATATCGTAAATAAAAATGTCCTGGATGAACCTTTAAAGACCAAAAGTAGACAATTACTGACTAATAAATTGCATAAATTCGCTTTTAAATTAAGAGAATGCTACATTATGCTACTTACTATTAGAAAAATTCAAACAAGTCTTACGAAAATTTATCAAACGTATACGTCACAAGAATGATTTTATTATTTAATGAAAGAACGTCACCACAAAGGCGTATTCAAAAAGTGCTGGTTCCTCTCAGCAGAATACGAAAAAATTGAGGGTTGCTCTTTTTAACATTATCATCAGCCCATTTTACCCCACTGCAGAAGCTTAGGCCTCCACCAGGGTGGGAGGGGGGGGGGGTTTGGAGCTTAAATTCGTCACGCTACTCCACTGCGGGTTGGGGATTGTAACGACCGCCATCTATTGACAGCGTCCGGGACCGACTACTTAACGTGCTCTCCGAGGCACGGAGTCAGTGATAGTTAATGTACTTAAGTCAGGAAAACTCATTGGTACACGCCCGGATTCGAACCATGGCCCTATGGCCTTATAAATTTGAGACAGGTTCGTTGCGTTCTGGGCTATCACGCAGTGGCGTGTGGTGGGTTTAGAACATGGCTACGCCAACACGACATGTGAAGTTTAAAATCATTTTGGTGGAATCTTCAAAGCTCAGATATTTACCTTAATATGTCTGAAAGATACGTTTTTCATTGCGCGTTTTTATGCCATCTGTTGGAATTTTACTAACCTAGTCTAACCTATTAGTTTAGTAACCTAGTGTGATTTTGTTTTAGTTTAGTAATGACGTAGCAGATGGCGCTATTTGGCAAAATTATATGATCAAATCATGATTATATAATTTTGTATTTTTGTTTTGTGCTGTGAAGATAATACAACTAGTTTTTTATTTAAAAGCAAAGCAAGGTAATTGTGAGAATATCTAAACAAAAAATAAAATAAAATAGGTACCTAACCTATTAGACAAATGAAAAATCTCTATTATTAAAATATCTATTATTTTACCTAATGATTTCACCTTAGTTAAATACATCATAAATACTTATTTATATATAATAAACTCGTCAATGATTTCATTATAAAATAAACCTGACCCAGACCTGAAATATTACGTAAATATGTGTGGATTCGTTTGTAAAAATCATTGTTTATAAAAGCTAATTGGTTTATAAAGCAAGAGATACCTAAGTTCTGTATGATTTTAATTACCTACTTACTTTGTCACTGTGCAATGACTGCGAAATACATTTCTTTCAGTCCATTGAAATCCTCCAAAATTTCCATTTCGTTATTTGACACTTTAATTTCACCTAATTCATCGTTACTTTAATACAACTTTAAAACATAAAACACAACAAATCGCAATGAATGCAATGCAATGAACACAGACAATAATTGAAAACAATAATGAAGTTAGTTTAGCCGCAGAATTCGCAAAGTTCTGCCTGCAGTCTAATTATTACGTACGAATTTCACTTCTATAAGCCTGGCTTAATTTCGAGTATGAAATGCAGTAGGTACTGACCGATGACGATCGAAACGTAAGAGGGATAGATGCCATTCATCACTACATGTAAGAAGAAAACAGACATAAAAGACGTAACTCATTTGGCTTGCCTCACGGCGTGTTCGCAACGTGTCGGTTGGCGTCGGTATGTCGTGATCGGGAAAGAGAGGGAGGCCGGTGATAGGGTATTAAGATAGGTCAGTAACAGCCAGTAATAGCGCGCCATTGTATTATATGCGCGCGCGGGAAATTCAAACACTCAAAAGAGTACAAACTCTTGCGTTTTTCATCATTATTGTAGGAAAATTTTAGACATGCATGGCTTTTTGGCTTTCAAGGAAGACCCGCGCCTGCTATCACGACACCATTTTAACATTATGGCGATCACTATTTTTTTAAAATAAATATTTTTTACCATCATTATGTTTTCAAATATATATATGGAGATGGCAATGTCATTATATTAATTCCCTTAAACTTGTCTCTAAGTGATACTTTAGGTCATAGTTTATAAATTGCTTGAACTGCTCGTTTCTGCAACACGAAGATTGTATTCACATTGGGAGCATGTCCCACAGCAGAATGCCATATGTACGAAAGGAAGCGAATTCTTTTTACAGTGTAAGCTGCAGAACCGAGCCTTCTAGCAAAGTTAGTGATATGAGGATCCCATTACAATTTCGCGTCCAATGTGATTCCCAAGCATACAGTAAAATTCAAAAAATATTTTCCGCTATTTCGAAAACAATTTTCAACAAAAAAACCATAAAAATCTATAAAAACTGAAATTTTGTGAATAGTGTCCATTCCATATTGTCCGTATAAAAGGATAATATTTTTAATTATACGTATAACCACTTATTCCATTCATCCATATCATTCCAGACATTATTCAACATGTAAAGTCCTATTCCAAAATATTCAGAATCAAAATTGTAAATTAGTCAAAGCTATTTATATTAGAAATAAAATAATGAAGTCTGAAAATAACTGTAGAACTGTGTGGCAATTTAGGTAATTAGGCTTACTGTATTTGTTTGAAACAATGGTTGAAATAGTATTTGCTGATGACACCTCTCATATTTGAAATTAACAGAAACAAGGAGGAATTCACTAAAGTGAAGAAATTCACCAAAGTGAATTCCTTACTCTTTCATGCCTTGAATTGCTTCAACGCTTATAATTTATCATTAAACTCTAATAAAACACATTTTATTTTAATTTTATTTTAAAGAATAATATAAATAAATTAAATGATTAAATTTTTTCATTGCGTAACCTTCGACCAGTTGATATCAATTTAAGACAGAGCTGTTACTTTTGATCAATGAAGCGTGTTTTTGGGGATTGCCATCGATGCGAAATTACAGCGGGCTTCATATCGTGTGAGGGTTGTTGGTAAAGAGCTCTGTGGTTTTCGCAATCAAGCAAATAAGAAGAATAACTAATGTGCCTACAGCGAAGCAGGTTTATTTTAACTGTTTTCATAGCATAACGTAATACGACATTCTGTTTTGGGGAAATGCCGCTGATAATTAAGCAACATTCGTTTAATAAAAATGAACTTATAAATTAAAATGTACAGATAGTCTAAAGGCTCACTTTAAAGAAAGTAACAGTTTTATGGTCCTATGGCAGTAGGTACATTTGCGAAAATATATTATCTATGTAAATGAAAATATTAAATCTTTCTCTAAGGTGGGCGACGGCTACAATATCAATAGGTACCTACTAGAAGCGTATGTTTACAATTCCTAGATTCAGACTTTCAAAAACAAATGATTCTTTTATAGGCAACTGTGTTCGTTTTTGTAATAGACTTCCTATAAAACTATTACAGTCAAATAGTAAACAGTTTAAAAAATGTGTAAAATTTCAGCTCATTAAATAGCTTATTATTATGTCACGGAATATTTAAAGTTAAGCATTCTACACTAAAAAATTCATCATGATCATTAGCCCGTGTCTCTCCACAGCATGATATAGGCGTCTTCCAAGGCTTGCTACCATACATGATCCTTCCCTTTTGATACCAATTACCCCGGTATGGTGCTTCAGGTCATCTGTCCAACTGACCGGGGGCGTCCAAAACTCTTTACTGAAAAAATTAATATAGTAATTAAAAGTAATAACCGAGGTGACTTTCTTTCAGAGTCTTCCCCTTCTGTATTTCTAAATTGGCGGTAAACGCATCTTGAATTTTAATAAGTGTGTGTAGTAGGTACATCTTACACTGAATATTATTTTTTGAATTTGACTGGCATACAATTTGTCCGCCGGCAATAAAAAGTTAAACAGAAATTATTGCACATAGTGACGTACAGATGTGTGAACTGTCACATTTTATTTTTTGCAGAGTAACCACGGTTCAAAGTTATCTTGTGACGTCATAAGTATATATCAACGCAATTTTATTGAAAATACGCATAATCTTACCCACAGCGCCCAAATCCTGAAACCGGGCCCCATTGCTAAGTTATTGTCAGGCGCCTGTAAAGTAACCCCTGTAACCTTTTCGATGCCTAACTAATAAAATAAAGTATTTTAATAAAATGCCTCGAAACGATTCGTAATTAGCATTACTTACCTAATTCTCTTATCAAATTTATCATAGGTACGATCTAATCATATATATATAACACTTATATAAAATTTTAATATCCTCTTAATTAGTATTCGTTTGCTGTGAGACCGAGTTTGATTTCAAGTAGGTACTTAATAAAGCCGTATTTTTTACAATTTCGTATAATTGAAAATAATTGAAAAATATAAAATAAAAATTTGTGAAATGCATTGTAAAACTGATATAATAATACTGATATTTGCAGTTGGTTTTTTCTTCGGTGAGTATCAAATAACTATTTAAATTTCTACGTGTGTTTCTAGATTTTTGTATTTTTTTTAAACATATACTTGTGATAGACTAATTGTGAATCAGATAATGTGACATCTATTTATAGAAGCACGTGGATGGATGTGTTATTGAATGTACTTACTCGAAAAGTTCACACGGTCATTCATAAATACAGAAACATCGAGATAATAAATTCCACGAATTAAAAAATCATTCAAGAGGCGGTATTGACAAAGCGGAATACCGCGCTTGATTATTCGAAAAATGAGGCGCATTCTGGCTACTGTCGAAGTCTAGCGCTTTAAATTAGTGCTTTAGTGCATCCCATATATCCGGACCGATAGCCCGTAACAATAATCTAGGATTCGGTTTCCTCATAGAACAAAAAAAAATGTTACCTACTAGTTATTTGTAATACTTATTAGTAAGTATGTTTATTTTATCACAACTCATTTTGTTTATAAAGAACGATATTGTTATAACCGTTCCCTTCTAATTTGCTTGCTAAAGTTTTAATTAAGAAATGTTTTTTTTCAAATAGGTTTTCTTCCATCCCGGATATCTTCGCAATCTGGTATACCGATAGTGCCTCTATATTTTCAAAGAGACTTGGAATCGAAATACGGATTGGGTTGGCCTCATAACTTGACAGTAGCAGTCGGCCACGAAGCTCTCATGAAGCTTACTAGATCCGTCGACAATCAGCTAAGTTGTAGTGTGACGACAACTATAGGAGTAACTTTTTCTGTCACCACTCCTCCAAATTCACGGTAAGAATACCTAACATAAATAGCTTCACGAAAAGCCTTTAGGATTTAAACATTAAAGTTTTGGACTGTCGTCATAGCGCAATGAAATAGCATCCGCACTGCAACCATTGACTGCAACACGAGAAGTTGTTGATCCAATCCCAATGATGGTGTCGTTCGGAAATTAATATTACATATTATGTCCCTGAATTCTGTGTGACGCCTATTAAGTGTTTCACTCTATTTCGTTTCCTAACGTTTTGTATCTAAACGAATACACTAATATCCATTTCTATAAAATGTGAACGTCAATATTCTATAGAAATTAACAAAAAAACATTGACAATTCTTAGTCCTTCACTAAACTTGATACTTTATTCTTATCACTCGACTAACTCAAATAGGTATGTCTCAGATCTCTGACACTTCACTTAATTCCAAGCGCGTTTTATTATATCCTAACGTTCTTGTGCCTACCAGAAAATTCCCTTCAAAATTAATTGGTTGTCGTTTGATTTTAATCTCACTTTCTGGAACGAAAAACCAAACTAGTGTTGAGGAAGTGTAGACGATCGACATCGAAGATGTGAACGTGACAATGTTTTCTAACATATGTTCGGTTCTGGTTGTTGGGGTACGTTTCGCGCCTAAAAGTCTGAGTGTCATTGCACTGGGGTACGTACACTGCGCATAATACCTACAGGGAATAGGTACTAGTTTGAAGTCAGTGCAATAAGTTTATAAATAATATATAGGAATTTACATAGAATAAACGGTCCTTCATAAGAAGGCCTCCATGTATAAAATGAATTTAGTTCCTAACAAACTTTTGCGCATGATTTCAGCTGCATTCTAACAGGTCTGAAGATAAGCTAAACAAATAGAGAAACAAAGAGACATCTATTCGATTTTATGTTTTGATTGATATGGATATAAATTGGTTATATTCTTTATACGCTGTATTATGTATACAAATATATTAAGCATTGTTATTGTGACTTCGGGGTTCCGTGTGTGTTCAGTAAAACGCACTACTGGCTCTTCACTCGTTTATTTCACTAACAACAATTTATATAACGACTATTCCACAAATATGCACACACATCAGTCCGACAATCATTTGCAACTTTTTTTTTCTCGTTACTCAAACATGAACTTCAACTATAATTTCGAATCTAACATTTCACCTCATCGTGACATGTTGCCAAGTGAACTATTTTTATATTGGACGGTTCGAACGTTCTACTGTTTTCCAAAAATTCCAATCACCTTCAACAGTTTAAAAGCTGGTTACACAAAACCGTCCACGACATTCGTAATAGAGAGGTACAAAAGTGATTTTTATTAGAATATAGATGGCATTTTAAGTTCATAATAATTCATAAAGAAAGAGTCGATAATAATGATATAACAATAGTACCGGGGATATCCCACACAGCCTTATCTAGTCCCAAACTAAGCAAAGCTTGTGTTATGAGTTACAGACAACTGATTTACATACAGAAATATATTATTCAATAATAGGTATATACATATACTACAGATGTTTTACATTCAAATACGGAACGCATAGATATGTTCGTGTACACAAATATTTGTTCCAGGCGGAAATCCAACGCGCGACCGTCGGTTCTGTAATTAGGGTCACTACATCTCGGCCAATCGGTCAGTCAAAGTCAAACTTAATAAGTTAGATAATAATCTTCAGATATTAATTATCGATTTAACGATAATACGATGGTTGTAAATCCAATTGGTGTAAATATTTTTTTCATTATCGAGAAAATTTTATCAATTTATTTTTATTACTAATCAGGAAAGTCACCCACTTACTAGCCATCGATTAATTCTAGACACTTTGCCTTGGATAAGTAGTGGTAGTGAATAATATGAATAATATATGACTTAAACATAATCAAAAACTTTTTTTTGCTATTGATACACTAACATTGCTACCAACACGCACGTTACACCTTCGACTTTCGGTTCCTGTGTCCGCCGCGATCAGTCGTGTTCGGTCCTCCGAACGCCTTTCCGCCCCGCGTAGCTCATGTTTAGCGGCCCGTTGCCGAGATCCCAGTGACAGCTACGTAGTAGCTGCGCGTGTGTGTAGTGTTTGTCGTAGAGGTTGTCGCGCAGCGGCAGTTAGCCTTCGTGGTGTCGTTCCGGCATTCCAGCTCCAGCCTATGCGCATTTCGCGCTGCGTTCTGTGTTTTCTGCACCCTGGTGTGTTCTATGGCAGCTCACGCCTTTACAGCTGATCGCGCTCCCCATTTCGTGAGTTAAACTAACATAACCGCACTAAGATTCCTGTGCAGGCAGTGGGAGCCGCGCAGTCGACAGTTAGCCACGTGGAGTCGCTCCGAGTTCCGTGCTCCGGGTTTTTGGCGTGCATTCACTTAGTAACTTCATGACTCATATTTATTCATTTACAGCCACTTAATTGTGAATTACAATTTGTTATTATAATAATTACATTTAGTCACTTCAGGGATTACTTATCTTCTGAACCGGAATCGTCATTACTCCTTCATCACTTATCCAGGTGTTAGGTTTGTCCCAAAAAAGTCATTCCACGTTATAATAATAACGAGAATCTTAACTGGGGGCCCGCTCCTCCGGCGTTATTTCGCCTCGAGTAACCCTTAGGGGTTACCTGACAAATTTGCGCCGGCGACACCCTAGTGTGCCGCCTAGCCGCTCCTATGAACTCTAGCTCCTATGAGCTCCTATGAAGGAGCTTTTGGGCTAACGACACGCGTCCTTATTCTGCTTCAGGTGGTTGTTTAAGATTTGCTTTCACTACTATTGTTCGTCCTTCTTCACACTTGAAACTTTATTTTAAATTATTTTCGTTGTTTCGTTCCGGTAACGCGTATAAATTACGTATTTCAACGCAGGTGGAGCCACGGGTTAAAGGTGGAGTTAGTTACCTATCTAAAAATATCCATTTTCTAGATATGAGATTTGGGGCAGTGGATGTGGTGTTAAGATCAAAAATATAACTCATGCAGATGAAGGACATTGGCGGCTGACTTCTGTAAGCGCCAATCACAATGTTACTGGATTTATAGCAGTTCATGTTACAGGTATTGATTTAAAAAATACTTTATGTTGGATAATAATCTTCAGACAGTAATTATCGATATAACGATAACACGATTGTTGTAATTATATTCTTTCCATTACCGGATTAATTTTATTAATTTATTTTTATTATTGATCGGGAAAATCAGGTGAAGTTTAAATTCGTTTATTTTCCAAAACATCATCATCAAAAAAGCAGAAACCTCGACTTATCCTTTACATTGTAAAAAATTATAATAACAAACAAAATGTAAAGATTTGGTAGTAAGTAAGGCCGGTTGGTACCTTATTATTAATAAGGTACCAATTCAATGTACCTTATTACATTGAAATTACAATAACATAAAAAAAACAAGTAGGTGGATGTTCCTGAAAAGTAAGGGTTTTCAGTTAGGCCTTAATGTGGCTCTCTGTTGTATAGAGCATTTTTTTGTTGTTAAAATGTTTATTAAATTATCCAGTATAGTATCACTCGTATTATTTTAATTTACGTTTAACACATTATGAACTTGGTAATTTTGATCAAAACGTGCTCGCGAGCACATTATAAACCTTTCTATTTTATATGTTCGGGCTTTTCGGGTGTATAAGATTTTACTCATAAGCACTTTTGAACCTGCTTATTTTGCATGCTCAGGCTGTTTGGGAGCAGGTGACTATCTCGTGTGCGCTTTTTCATCCTAAACCTAGTCATTTTTGAACCAAGTCATGGCAGACTAAACATAAAATAAATTACAAATTCGATTACATGAAAAAATCAGCTCCAAAACAACACTTGCAAAACTAGAGATCAAAGGGAACCTCTGTGTTAGGTTTGAAAAAATGCATTGAAAAGTAGCGAGTGAGTAAGAGCACGAATGGATGGACTAACGGACAAACTGCCATATTAAAATTAATAAGTAGAAGCTATACTTAATAAAAGAGTAGAATAAACAAGTATGTGTCTTCGGAAAACACATCAACAGTAAATAACAAGTCGAACGTAAGAATTCGATAAGTACCGCTGTAGTATTAACATCATATGACCGTCAATTCCAAAATCTTCTGACTCCCCCAATCAGCTCTATAGTGGTACCTATTTGTAATACTAGAGATCCAAGAGAACTCAGTGCCAAATTTAAAAAAAAAAATCCGCTGGTATAATAGGAAACCGTCAATTCCAATTGCTTCATTTGCTCCAATTCCTCTATTTGATCTAATTTTTCCGTTTGCTTTAATTCCTCCATTAGCTCAAATTCCTACAGTTGCTCCAATTTCTTCATTTCGTCCAATTTTCACATTAGCTCTGATTGCTTTGATTGCTCCATTTACTCCAATTCCTCCATTCGTTCTAATTCCACCATTTGCATTAATTCTTCAGTTTGCTCCATTAGCTCTAATTCTTTTATTTTCTCCAATATCTTCATTTGCTCTATTTGCTCCATTGGCTCCAAGCAGCTCCATAATAGCACTTGTAAAACTAGAGTTTAATGGGAACCTCTGTGCCAAGTTTCGAAAAAAATCATACGAAAATAAGGAAATCCTTGCTTGCTCGTATGCTTGCACGTATGTGTCAAGTTTCAAATAATCTATTGGCAAGTAACGACGGTAGAGCACGAACGGACGGACGTACGGGCGAATGAATTACCATGCGATTATTATAAAGTACCAGCGGTACTTACTTAATAAAGTATTTCATGGATCTAACAATTCCAGTTTCTGTACAAAATTGTTATTGTGCGAGTCTAAGTCGTACTTTCACGGTTCTTTAATAAATTTAATTAATTGATTAAGTACTTACTTTTGTTATATTGCGTGATAAAAGACAAAAGTTTTTACATTGCAGATCCTGTATCAGCGTATACCGTACCCCCGATAGCTTTAGAAGACGGTTCCATCAATACGCATGTGATATTAACGAATTTAGACAATCAATATTGTATGGTTGCTCAACCTTTCGCCCAAAGCTCATTGGTTCCTGGTCAATGTCAAGTTATTTTAGAGAGAACTTCAAGAGCTGTGCAAGGCACTTGGGATATGCATTTGGGATTGCCTGGACAGGTTTCTGAAGTACATATCGAGAGGACTGTGGCTGTAGAAGGTAATCCATTAAAAATATGACTTGCTGTAGGGATACTAAACAGCTGTGGCAGCGCCTTAGGTGTGAAACGAAGTGCGAGGAGAAAAAAACAGCAGGGTAAAGCAGGTAGCGCGGGGGCTGTCAGTATTGTGTTTGTTTCCATGTTATTAGGACGTGTCATAGTCGTAGTCATAGTCGTGTCATAGTAAACGTGAGTTCGACTATATGAAATCGAGTTCTTCATAGTCAAAGTCGTCAACTTGGGCACAATGTTTATAACTTTTTATAAAATGATCCTTCGTAAAGTGAATATTGCAATGAGGTATAATATTATTGAATTGGTGTCAAATGCAACAACAGTTGCTAAAATAACTATTTTTCGCATAGAGTAAATTAATTTGACAGCAGCGTTTGGTTTTGATAAAGTCATATTTGTCAAATCACAGTTCGAAGTGACATTACGCAATTTCGCGGAGTTGAAGACTGGCGCGCGGGGATTTCACGGTGGTGCAGACCGGCGTGCAGGGACCTTACGCACGGAAACTCGGACTAAAACTCGTCATCTTGCGCCAGCTAGCTAGAGTATGTGTGGTTAGACGGTAAACGCTGAAGAGGGCCTTTAGTCAATGCCCTTGATCCACTTGATGCCAATGTCAAATCATACTTTTATGATTTTTGAATCACTAACGAATCCAAACTTTTGCAACATTCCGGTGTTGTCTGATTTACGTCTCATTTACAACTCAATCATTAATTGATTTAGATTTTTGACAAAAAGAAAGTGTATAAATTGTTAGTACAACTTTACGAATCCCGTTCAGTTCGGCCTTGTGTCATATAAAAATATTGTACGAACTAAGCCATGTCGAATCTTTAATAAAAGTGTCAATGTTGTACTCAATATCGACAATCAATTTATTATTGTGACGCACCCATCGATGTGAGACAGGCAACTGAGAAAATACCTATTCCTTTACGTTAGAATGAATATCCAATTTAGCGTCCTGTCATCCTTATCATAGATAAGCACTTCAAATTACACCGTGAAGAGTTTTTCTTTTATATCAAACCAGTGTGTGTTTCGGAAAATATATAGTGCTTTCGTATGAAATAAATTCGTTATACATTAAAAAAATAACTGTTGGGAGAGACGCTTGAACCGGTCAAATTTTATTAATCTTTAGGTATGTTTTTAAACATAATTAACAGGTTCGCTGTCCCAGTGTCATTTGCATTATAAAAGTCTACGTTCACTATTTTTTTTTCTTAATAACTTATTCTTGTTCGTAAACAAAAAGTGACATTAAATTGAAGATTTTATCCCACAAGTCCAATATTCAACGAGGGACTATCACGGCGTTCATACTTTAATATGATGCAAGTACGGTAAGCTGCATATCATAGTCGAAGTATTTATAGGCACGAGGCGAAGCCAAATGCCTATAATAAACCGATGACTATAATAGCCAGCTTACTGAGTACTAGCATCATACGACGTTTTTCAGTACATTTGCGATTAAAATTAGGTAGATACTTCAAATGTAATAATGACAGGAGCTAAGGGCGCGAGCGAGTTGCTTTTCGCGGTTTACGTAGGCGTCACAAACAGAATGCTCGTTTGTGATTGGTGTAAAGTAAAAAGGCCCAGTACTGTAAAATACAACATTACGGTACAAGTTTCGATGTCATAAAGACCGTATTAATGGCAAATGTATTGAGAAATCACGTTAAAGTAACACTGATTTCCGTATCATTTTTGATACATGACCTTTGTAAAAAAAATCGGTTGTCTGTAAAGTCGGTTTACTGACGATAGTTGAACGTGCAACGTCATAAGAAAATACTGATGGAATGGTTGCATTTTTCAAAAGAAAATTTTAATTTTGTTTGTTTGATAGATATTTTGTATGGATATAGAGAAGGAGGTAAATGGAAATCACAATTGAATTGATCAAGTTACATTTATTTGTACGCATAAATACAATTATGCCATTTTTTTTTGTCATTGGAAATGTTGTCATTGGAAATGACTTTCATTTCGTTGGAGTAAAGGGGAGCATTTGGGAGTTTTGTGAGACAGGCAGATTGCACGAAGAGTTTTTGAGACATCGGGACGAACGTGGTGTCAAAAGACGCAGCTCGGTGAGCTCTATTAGATGGCAGAAAACAATTTGGAGAAAGTTCAAAACCAAAAAAATTATCGGCAAAAAACGAAAATAATCGCAATTTTTTTCCCGATTTTCATTTTGGGAGCCCGATATCTCGAGAACTAGGTCCGAACAAGAAAAAAATAAAAAAACGGCTTGGGATAATTAGAAGGGGGTCGAGTGAGACTAAAATAGTTAGAATCGGACAACCGGAAGTAGTGGTTAAGGGTGCCCTTAGTTGGAAGTCGGATATGCGTCGGTGTTACATTTCGTACTAATTCGGTTTGTTCGATCGAAATGTCGTACAGAATGTTATATTTGGAACTTTTAAGCTTATTCAGATACAGTTGTGTAATTTTTATTGCGAAAAAATTTTATTTCGAAAAATATTATCCAAAATATGTGTGTTTACTTTATTCCGTTAGGTTCATTTCCAATGTCGTAAGAAATTCGTGAAGATTCATCTGTGATATTTAACTTCTTACAATTTGTGTTATTCTGTTGAGAATAGGACGATGATAGGAAAAGTAGGAAATGAAAGGGAGTGTTTCGAGTGTAATGTGTCTTGAAAAAGTCAAATCGATGGTGGTGCCTCTTAGTGTTGTTGACTTATTAACGTCTGATGCACAATCGAGATTGAACATGTATATCATGAATTTGATAAATGTTTCGTCATTTTTCACGTTTGTGTTGAAGTCGCCACAAAGAAGAATTGGTACATCGGTATTAACTTCCATGATGGGATGTACATACTGGCTGTTGTAAACATACGGAAATAGTGCTTGATGCAGCAGAACACTGATGTCAGAGATACTTGTATAATCTTGTAAATATAAACTGCGCCAAGAACCATTTTAAACGTGGTATCAGCGGTGAAGCATGTACCTTCTGCCAAGCAAACGGCACCAGTGTTTCTAATAAGGCGGGTTGTATCCGACAGTTCAATGTTGAGAATTTTGGCCGTGGATGTCGATGATAAGTTTCTATAATATGCCACTCCACCTGCTGCGTTTGTTTCAGAATCTGATCGATTATTCTGCCGGGTTACACATACAAAATTTTCAATTGAAATTGGATCACAATTGTCACGCATCCACGTTTCAGTCAGAATCAAATAATCAGACCTTGGAATCACTGTGTCTTTTTCAATATCTGCAAAGTGAGCAGACAAACTCTGTGAATTAAGATTAGTTATTAAAGTTTGTTCTGCATTGTTTGAGTCATTACAGAATTTTACTGCATTATCAGTAATTGTTCGAAGTGTGTGTCCACGAAGTCGAATGTATTCGTTACGGATATCTCTTGTTGTCTGTGAATCATTTCCCTCCCGTCCGTGTTTAAAGCGAAATGGAGCATCTTTTTCGGTGATAATATGCAAGCCTTCTATACTTGTTACCCGGCTCAACGCCACGTACACCAACTGTTGCGGTTGCTAGGATGAGTATTTATAAACAATGACAGCAAACGTCCCACCTTGTGACTTGTGAATAGTGATGGCACAAGCAGGAACGCAAGGAAACTGTTTTCGTTTGCATTTTATAGTTTTTGCTAGTGTAATGTTTACTATTTTCTTATAATATGGTACCCAGTTTGTAGACAAAGTGTTTGGCTTGCTTTGCGCGTGAGGTCGACATTTAACTTTTGCTCTGGTTTCTGTTGTTTCTTCTGGAAACTCGAACCATAAAGTAACAATTTCTTCTCTAGCTGCTGGTGAAGTTGTACTGGTCGATGGTCCTGCTTCTGCAGACTTGTCATCTACATTTGACTGCTGACGTTCGATATGTCGCAAGACACCAATAGCTCCATTTACCAACCCATCAGCGATATCTATGTTAGAAGTTGTCATGTAGGGATATCCTTCTGCCAATGGCAGCAGGTAGGGTAATCCATCGGTTTCTGACACTGTCATCTTGTGTAGTTTACCTTGGTACTGTCTCTTCTCTTGTTCACTTGAATAACCAAGCATAATATCATATGCGAGACAGTTGTATGCATTTAGAATTGCGCTTCGGTTGTACGAATCCACTTCATTGTTACTATAATACAGCCTGACAGCATCAGGCACGTTTTCCTTGCACCAAGCCTGAGTTTAATGTCTGGACTCAATAAGGAAGATACCTATTATCGTTGCTTAGTTGAAGTCCATCGCCGATTTTTGTTAGAATCGTTGAAAACCGTTCATCGGTTTGTCGCGCAACACGAACCAGTGGGAAGTAATCAATGCTGTGCCAAAGAATCGGACCTTCTAATTGGTTGATCGGCATAGTATAACATGGAGTTGCTCGTACAGGTTGAAGCTGTCTGAAATCTCCACATAATATAACGTGAATGTCTCCGAAAGGTTTGTCGAATATGCCAGTAATCTGCTGCAATCGGTAGTTAACTTGTTGAAGAATAGCTAAACTTAACATGCTGATCTCGTCGATAAAAATAGCTTTGACGCCTACGAACATGTTTCTGTAAGCTTGCAAATTTTCTGTGGATAAGAGTTTCGTCACGCGAGAAGTTGTGAGACGAAACGCTGAATGAACTGTAGTGCCACCAAGAGGTACAGCGGCTTTAGCTGTGCTTGCACAGGCAATGTAAGCGTTGTTCGTTGCGTTGTGCTCCTGAGAGTAGCGGTTGTATGTCTCCATGAGGCACTTTAACGTGTAAGTTTTTCCACAGCCTGCAGGACCCGTGAAGAAAATTTAAACTGCTTCAGAAATGTAATCTCCACAACCACAATTGATATATAAATTCAAGGATGATCTGCCGTTGTTCCGGATTAGTTGTTCGTACAAGTTCACAATACTGCTGCTTTGACATTACATTGCTGCGTTTCTTTACAATCGAGGATCTTTGTCGTGGGACGATTTGGTGAACATCGTCGACGTTTTCGGCACCATCCTCTCCTAACAACTGTTGAACAAAGGCTGTTCTGGATTCTTCTTCCCGCAAATTACTGTTGTCTTCATTTTGCAAAATCATCATCGCTTCAAGTTCTCTCATGACGTTTTCAATGTTCAAATTAGACTCGAATTGACTACGGCGTTCCATGATCGCGTCTTTGTTGTCGTCAAATAATTGGAGAAATTTATTTTGATATACAATTTCTAACATTTCGTTGCGGAATTGTACGTATAGTAGAACCATTTCTCGTTTATAATTGACAGTTTCGTCCATGTCGTAATGTTTGTATCGTATGACACGTCCGATTAGTCGTCTGCGGTATTGATTTTGTGCTCTTGACGTTCTTGCTGCGGGTTCACTTTCTAGATCTTCTTCGCCATCCACGTGCACGTCGTCCTCCTCGTCAACGAAATCATTAGCTTTAGCATACCACGATGCAAACTCAGCTAAATACACTTGTTCTAAAGACGCAGGACGCTCTTCATAACGCTGGATTATGTTTTTGGTCCAGACATCAGTACGGTTTTCGTCAAGCCCTTCGCGGTCCATTTGTTGACGACGTTTGCGGTAACGTTGTCTTTCCGTCGGCCATACTGTTGGAATGTACGCAACTTGACGACTTGTCTCGCTCATTGGTTGACGTAGGAGATACCATGCTGCTTCTTGCGCTGACATCTCGACAGCGGTAAGCAGCTTGATGCTTAAAGCTTTCAACTGGTCTGTGTAGTCCTGTTCGGGATGCTCTTGCATCATCGTAGCAAGCTCACGACGTAGATTGCCCATTCCACGAGCTGATTTATTTACGTACTCCACAACATACTCTGCGCAGCTGTATTCATCCAAGATAAATTGAATGTCGATGTTTGAGTTGACTTCGCCAGCAATGTACGGATTGAACGTGTTTGTCATAAGTTCGTCAAAGTTTCGTCTGAACAGAAGAGTTGGTCTGCGTAACGTTGAGCGCACAATGTCGAGGTATGAATCGTGTGTCAAACCATTAGCTTCAAGAAAGTCATCCATGCCCGCGTACCGACGTTCATCGAGTGAAGTACGCAGCTCTTTTGCCTTCTGTTGTAGTGTTCGACGGCGTTTATCAGATTGAGGCATTGGAACCAATACACGAGTCGTAAACATTGGCCAGTACGGAATTCCGAATCTACAAATTGTCTCACCTCGCTTCGTGCATGTGAAAGTATGTTTGTGTATCTGGTTGGCGTAGATGGAATTGTTAGGTACATCATTCCGGGCTACCGTACTCAATTTATCTACGAGCTCAACGGTTTTTGGCATATTTTCTGACGGGGTTTCATGTGGGTCGTTGTTTAACCACAATAAAATGTGTGCTTGGGGGCTTCCTCGATGCTGGAACTCAATACGAATGAAGTAATCTCTAACAAAATACTCTCTGAATGGATTATAGGACTGTTTAGATTTCAGCATTTTCATCAAGGCACCAACGAGCTTGTAGAAGTAAATGCAGCACGTCACAGGATCGTCGCTAACTAAAGTACAACGCTCGGAAGTGTTGAGTTCTTCTACTGATTTTCCAGGATATTTATTGCTCAGTCTGAGAAGTATAGTAAGCAATTTCATCCATCGTATTTCGTTTGCACTTATAGTGAGAAAGATGGTTGGTTTACCAAGTTGACGAATCATGGCAAAGAGATCTCGTTTGCGAGAAGCCCAGTATTGGACGGTGTTTGGCACTGTCTTCATGAATGCGAGGTTTTGTAAGACATATTCTTTCAGAAATTCTGGGTCTTCTAACATACGTCGTGTAACATTTTCTGTGACTGAAACGTTGCGAAACGTGCTGTAAATTCCATCCACCATACGTAGCCGCAAAATTTTCATTGCTACGTACAAGATTTTTTGAGGCGTGGCTCCGCGTCTATCGCTTCGTCGTATTTCACTGGTTGCCATCATGTAAGGTGTCACTGAAACTCCCATGTGGAATCGACGTGGATTTCCATAGTATATCGATGGGAATGACAACTCTTCTGCATGACGGTCGTAAATGATGTTAAGGGGAGTTGCCCGGTGTCCTGGTGCGATATTGAGACAATCTTCTTGGTTCCACATCACGGTATGTTGTCTTGAAGCGAGAATCTCAGATTCAGGGTTCTGTTCTGCGGAGATATTTTCTATACGGTTTGACGGGTCATCCTCTACGTCATCGAGGTCTGGCAAAGCAAGATTCAGTCTCGACAAGTCCACTTTGATTTCGTACAAACGATATAATGGAGAGTTCTGCAGAACAGTTAACCACGAAGTAATTGTACTTTTGGAAATGTATCTGCTGATGTAAACAGATTTGTAGGCAAGGTTTCTTTTAATGTTTACATTAATAACGTCGTCCTCATCCAATTGTCGCGGCAAACATTTTACCATTTCTTGTACGTCGACTGGTACGTTTATCACTTGTCCTACGATTCCATAAGAGAAATCATGGCGCAGACGACGCACTTGCATAAATGGTAGACGAGGCGAAATCAATCGTTCACTGATGGGATCTAACGGTGGTAGGCCTGGTGGTGGGTCAGGATATGAGAATCCATTAACTTTTGCTAGCGGTGGCATCGATTGTTTGATCAGTGACTTTTTGCAAGTGTTGCAAACCAGTTTATATTCTTCTCTGCTCAGTTGTCGATTTTCTTTGATAAACCAATCCGAAATTACCTTCAGCTGTGCTGCAGTGATGGGCTTAAGGTCGTTTCTAAACCAAAGTCTGTCGCAGACCGAGCAAGCGTAGCCAAAATCGTTGTCCAAAAAAGTAGATTTGAATCTCATGATTGATGATGCCCATTTAGTGTTCCAAGTAGATTGTGCTTGAACTTCAATTTGATCTGAAGAAGTACTTGGTTGTACAGTAGTTTCTGCTGGTTCTGTTGCTAAAGTTTGACGTTGTTGGACGGTAAATTGTCGTTGAGTATCAATATGGACGGTGTTTAATTTTTGCCCTGAACGAGATGAGGATGTAGTTGTCGCTTTTAGAGAACCACTGGTAATAGCCAAGTTAGCAGCTTCGCGTAATCTGTTGTTTCGATCTCTTACATTACGTGCTTCTCTTGCAGCTGCTGCCTGTGCAGGAGTTTTGGATGCAGCAATCCGCTGTCTGTACTCACGTTGTATTTGTGCCCTTGTTTTTGAAGCAGCAGTTGTTGGTTCTGCAAATGGCGTCGCAGAGGTAGATGCAACAGCTTCTTGAACCTCCATGGGAACAGAAATTGCCGGAAAGAGTGGCTCATTTGTGAGATTGACACGCTCATCAGGTTGATCTGCAGTGGTGGTAGATTGTTGTTGCGCGTGTTGTCGTTGACTTCTAGTTTGGACATTGTTCGACTCTTCTCCTGAACGAGATGAAGATGTAGTTGTCGCTTCAAGAGAACCACTGGCAATAGCCAAGTTAGCAGCTTGGCGTAATCTGTTGTTGCGTTGTCTTTCGTTTTTTGATTTTCTTGCAGCAGCCGCCTGAGCAGGAGTTCTAGATGCTGCGATACGCTGTCTGTACTCACGTTGTTTTTGTGCTTTCGATTTTGAAGCACCGATTATTGACTGCGCGAATGGCGTTGCTAAAGTAGATGCTACCGCATCTTGAACCTCCATGGGTACACTCATCGAAGGTAGTGGCTCATTCGTGACATCCTCTGGTTCGTCAGGTTGTTTTTCCATGGTGCGAAGCAGTTCTGCAAAATGAATTGTCGTTCGAAACAATTTAGAAATTTTTTTCATAAAATTCTTCGTTCAGAAAATCATTTTAAATTTACAAAATACTTGAATAAAATTTATTGTTTAAATTTCTACTCGACTGTTAAAATTTAATTTTTGATTTTATTATTTTAGAATAATACATTTTGTTTTGGTATTATTTCTTTCAGCAAGTAAACTGAATAAAAGTTGTTGTTCAATTAGTTACTTAATTATTTTTGCAAATTTAATTGTAATTTGTTGTAAAAAAGTAATAATTTTGAATAATTATAAGAATAAACTGTGATTAAATTATTGTTTATAAATCTTAAATTTGGAAACATTATTAACATTTTTGTAACTCTAGCTTTTAAAAAGCCCGCCTCAATGTGTTTGAAATAGGAGAAAATTGTTCCCTTTGACGGCTGGTCCAACCTGTCATTTCAGACACGTTGTTATATGTGGAAGATTTAACATTTAAGTTTTAATTTTTTTAAATCATAGCTACCCTCGATAATCATTTCGATCGAATAGTAAAGCCATTGATTTTTTACTCATCGTTAAATAGTTCTGTTAACTTATTGTTATAGCTCTGTCAATTATAGCATAACCTACAATCGCTGCACTAGCGGACCGATGCTATTTATTTTAATGATGAAAGCACGACGAATATTCGACAATATATCACTGAACATATATTTAATATCGAAGGAATCATTACCTTTATCGCCGCAATTATCGTTGCTATAAACAATTGACACCACATTCACTTTTCACTGCCCTTCATACTTGACGGAAACATGTAAACACAGCATGTAAATATGTATTATTTTATTGCATAGCAGCTGTCCACGCGGACGCATCGCTCACTCAAGTAGAAGAGAGACCGAACGCGGAGGCCGATTGTGCCTCTTTGTCGCTCGTTCCGCGCTCTCGCTTGCACTTCAAGCCTTAAATGGAACGCCTCAGAGCGAGGTAACGCCGCATTAGGGATGTACAAAATATTTAATATCGATATTCGAGATATCGACCGTTTTAAGCCGATAATATCGGTATAAAAAAATATTTTACAATGCCTCCCGTACATGAAAAGTGAAAGGGAAAAAAAAAATTCACATGTGGTTATTTCTCTGAAATATGGATACTTAGCAATTTCGTAAAAAACTATCAAAGAAACAGGTTATTTAGACTACATTATGGATAATATCATAGATGTATTTTACAAAACTATTAAGCCATAGTGCACTCATTCATTCAAATCGTTTATTGCCACAAAAAAAAACTTATTACATACATATTTCGTTACACTACTTAATTTAGTTTTCATGACAAACGGGATCGGCTCAGCATGTTGATGGACTGCCACAAACAGGCATGCCCATCGCTGATATTCTGCCGATCCCGAACACAAATAATTTTGTCTACACTTATTTATTTTTATTTTTTTTAGCTTACTACCCTCTCAATCTTTATTTCCAATTTTTTCTTTCTTAAGTTTTTGATTCTCCGCACCCATTCCACTGCTCTTCCTTTCCCACTTTCCTCCAGTAATTCTTTTATTTCCCATTCTTTCTTCCACCCTGCGTGTTCCATAACGTGCTCCAAATCTCCCTCTCCCCCGCATATTTTACACCTTCTATCTTCCTCTGCCATCCAGTATTTATTCTTCTCCTCCAGATTCCCACACCTTAACCTTGCAATAATTTTTTGGCTTCCACGCTCCCCCCTTTCTCTCAGGTATGTTGGTCTCTTGGAAACTTTTAGGTCTTTGTATCGTATATTATATCTTGTCTCCAAAATTCTATTATAATCCCATTGCCCCTGCCTCTCCACTTCCCTTTTCTCTATTACTTTTTCCATTTTCCCACCTTCCTGTCTTCTCCTCCTCACCCCCTCTCCACTATAGCCGTTTTCTCTATAGAACCTCTCTCTATCGTTTAATTTTTCTCCGACCACTTTTCTTTCCTTTTCTTCCAAACATTTTTCCAATAATCTTTTTCCTCTATATTTAATTTTGTCTTGGAATCTTGTAACTCTCTTTCCTGCCCTCACTCGCATTCTGTTTCTTCCTGTTTCTCTGTAAACTATATAGTCTGGCGTCCATCTATCTAGTCCCAAAGTCCACTTAATATATTTCAGCTGCACTCTCTCTATTTCCTTCCATTCCTTAAAACCCCATATTTCTACTCCGTACATCATCACTGCTGCTACCAAATAGTCAAAGAGCATCATCCTCCTCTCAAAATCATCTTTAAAATTCCTTTCCCCGATTCCCCATACCTGTTTTACTACTCTATTTGCTTTCCTACATTGTTCTTTAACGTGTGCGTCCATTCTTCCGTTTCTCTTTATCACAAATCCTAAATACTTGAACTCTTCCACTTCTTCTTTCTTCTCCTTTCCCCATTGCCATACGTTCTTTTCTTTTTTCTTTCTTCCCTTCTTAAATACCATTATCTTTGATTTCTCTGCGTTTAGCTCTAATTTTTTCCTTTCTGTGTATTTCTTCATCCTTTTCAACATTTCTTCCATTGCTTCTTTACTCTCAGCAAGCATCACTACATCGTCTGCGTAAGCTAGCGTTCTTATTCTTTCGCTCCCTATTTTTACTCCTCCTACTAAACCTTTCTTCATCTCCTTTTCCATATCTGCTATGAGTAAAGCAAACAGTGTTGGGCTTAAAGAACATCCTTGTCATAGTGCACTCATTATGTTCATGTATTCGAGAAATATTTAGTAACAATTAAGTGGTAAAGACACGTCAGAAACAAGTAAAACACGAATATACCCATAAAAGATTATAAAGTTAAATAATAGGTGGTAGAAAACTAACAAAGCTATCGAAGAAAACTTTTTTTATATGAACGTAAGGATTTGAAATAATTATAGAAGGTTAAATAGTATAAATGGTAAAGACATATTAAAACTGGTAAGGACAAGAAAAGAACAAAAAAAAAAAACAAAAAGGACAGCACTTTTTCACTAAGTTTGTACAATACTTCCTGAGTTGATAAAACAACACGCTTCCACCACAGCCTCCACGGACAGGCATTACCCCGGGCACAATGGAAGTTTTGCGCGTCTTTCGCGGGCAAGGGGACTCACTAGAGTGAATAAGATTTCTATACATAGACTAATTTCTTTCAAAAGACGGTAAAGATAAGTTTCGGTCCTCAAACATGTATCTCCCTATATAACGTTATAATTATTTAAAATTTGTCGTTTGATCTTACTTAATTATTAGTACAGAGTATCAGGTATAAGGAAATGTTAATTTGATAGAGATTTTTATAGATATTTTTATATTGTCTGACTTACGAAATAAAAAAAAACGTGGTCGCGCCCACCGGATACCATGAAAACGTATGATTTAACGGTATATATAATTTATAAATTACGTATTTTAAAACAATCGTCTTAGGATTATTTAAAAAACAGTTATATACATACACATCTTGTAATAAAGAAATAAAATTTCCAGTGCATATTTTTCAAATAAGATCAGTGCAACCCTATTTTGTATAGGTTGTAGAAATATCCGTCTTTTAAAGTAAAGTTTCGTTTAATAATAAATTTTGCAATGCATTAGACTTTCTATAAAGGTTTCTCGACATCAGATCTCATTTAACGATGCAAGACGTTTTTAATATGGATAAATATATCGATATAAATATCGGAACCAGGTAAATATCGATGTTCGATATATCATACTTTAAAATATCGATATAAATATCGATATTTCTATGCAAATAATATCGATAATATCGATATTTCGATATATCGTTGCATCCCTACGCCGCATGAGTCATGTTTTTTCGTGCGTGCAGCCGGCTCCATCGAATTATACGACGTTGTCACGTCAAAATGTTACAGGGACAGGAAACCTGTAGGAGGTATAACGTCGTCGAGGTTTTTTCAATGACAATCCCATATTTTTGTTACGATATTTGAAAGAGTATATTTTTTACATACGAAAAAACATTTAAAGGGATAGCTCTTATGAAAGAAAAAAAACAGGGAAAAATGGTTTTGCAGTTCCATCCATCGGATTTGAAAAGACGTAGTTAAATTGTTCAATACAATTCTTCCTGATCGACTACCCATTAATCAAAGCACTAAATACGAGCAAAGTACAATCTATATACCGTGAATTTAGACATGTTCGTGATCTTTCTAACTCTGGTCGACCCTCATCTCCACCAAAATGATCAGCTTGATGTTTTGTAGGCAATGCAAGAAAATCATTAGGTACTTAACATTTAAACAATTAGATTCTAATTTAAATATGGCAGTGTTTACATTGTCTACAGTCCACAAAGTCGTAAAAGAAGTAAAGTGTCATTCTTATAAAGTATGTCTTATCCCTGAACTTTATATAATAATAATAACATGCACATGACAACAACGTCTAGGCCCCAACTAAGCATTAGCTTGTGTTTTGAGTACCAAGCGAAGACACCATATACATATAACAACCAAGACCCGGTACAAGTATCGATATTCATCACATAAATACTTATCCGACCTGGGATTCGAACATGGGACATCCAGCTTCGTAGGCAGGGTCGCTACCCACTAGGCTAAGCGGTCGTCAAAATGAAAATGACTTTTTCGAAATCATTCTGCTACCAAATGCATCAGCTATGCAATAATGATAACCCTTCTGTAAAAATTTTCTGGTGCCGCAACTTTTTTTTAAATGTCACTAGGCAAAACTTCCGTTATTGACTACTGAGAACCCTCGATGGATGATGGTATATCACACATAAAAGCCCCAGAAAGTGAATTTGTGGGTGTGGCATAGTCGACGAAAAAATTCTGGGACCCTATTTCTTGGGCGTGACCCTAACCTAAGAGCATACCAAATTAGTAGAGACCAAAATTTGTTAATTTCATAAAAGTTTTATAGTCATTAAACGTTAACACTCAAACACCAAATTTAAATTTAAGTTTCCTTGGAAAGCTGCAACTCTTCCTTTCGCACGCGTGGTCCATGGCAGGCGGTGTGTAGAGATAGCAGATAAGTATTGAAAATAATAATATCTGGGACGTCTCACACAGCGCCATCTAGTCCCAAAGTAAGCAAGTATTATGCTTGTATTACGGGGTACTAGACAACTGATATACATACTTAAATTTTTTTTTTAGTATAATATATACATATATCAATACCTTTACACCCAGACACGGAACCAGAAGACATGTTCATGCACACACTATTCTTAAACCCAGCGACTACCCAATCCTCTTAATTATTGTGCATAATTTAATCCAACTAATACATAAAATAATTTTTAACTATTTTATAGTATGACGAAACCTCAGTTAACTAGATTTTTAGACTTAAATGATTAATTTTCAAACCATGGAGTATTATTTAGTATAACTACTCAAATGCTTTGTCTGTAAAACCATATTTAGGTACTATACGCGCCACCTATCTGAAAGGCCGCTTGAAGTTGGCTAAGCACGATGTCGCGCAGGTACAGTCAAACGTATCAATTAAATAAAACAAATATAATATTTAATTATTTTGAGCTTCAGAAATCGTTTAACTTAATAAGCATATATTGTCAATCTTAACTGCTCATAATAAGTTTAATAAATAGAAATACAACATATTTAAAAAAATTTAAGATAAATTAACGAATAAAGTAAAATAACTTTTTCTTCGTAAACAATGATAGTCAAAATGGACCTCGATTTTTTTTAAATGTATACGTATTACTCATTTACAAAAAATAGCTTGAAAATCACTTAGTATAATTAACTTATCACTGTAAAAAATAAAAGCCAAAAAATTTAAAAAAATTTCATGAAAATTAAATTGTGAAGGCAATAATTCTGTGAACGAAACGGAACGTGGGTATATTGGATGTTGATTAATTGCAATGTGACGACCACTGTAATACACTTTTTCTCTTCTTCTTCTTCTTCTTCTTCTTAGTTATGGCGTTCTCTGCATTTAATTAAAGCAATTTCGCCAGAGTCAAGTATTTTTGATTTTTGATTCTATCAGAGTAGAATGCACATTTGTGATTGGTGCCAGCGTCGCGTTAAATTATTGATTAGTTCGTTTTTTTACTCTGCTATTAAAAATGTTTTTAGGTAGATTTCTAGTGCCATTGCAAAGCGGTGACCTATTTAGAATAAAAATAAATAAACACAGACCCCAAGAAAAGAAGTATCTGAGTTTTATTTACTTTAAAAGGTTGGCGCCTTGAATATCATTTACACTGGCAAAAAAAGCAGGCTTACGTCATAAAAAAATTACCGTTCCGTTTGCTTGTATAGCAGAACAATCAAAATAAGCAATAAGGAAGAATTCATTTCATCCGAGCTTTACTTGCATAAATACGACCCCAAAGTATGATAAATAAATAAATTTAGTAAATATACCTGTATAACCTAAAAACTTAAAAAAAATTGTTTTATTTTTATTGTAATTGAGTGCTGCCGGTCGCCTATCAACGTGCATTGAAATAAATCATCCTTATAAAATAAAATTTCGAATAAAGAATAATATTCCCGCAAAAGAATGTACTACAAAAAACGAAAAGGGTTTTGAAATAAAAGTGGACTAGTTCACAAAAAAATTGTCTATTTATCTAATCGTAAACATTACTACAATTCAGTACCTACTTAAGAATAGTCCAGTAACAGTCCAATAATCTCTAACTCTATAAAAAAAATATTTAACTACTTCCGTCAATGACCCATAGAGCATAGCGTAGTCATATTCTCTCATTGAAAGGAGGCAAAAGAACTATGCCCATAGAGCCATGTCTGAAGTATTTTTATAAGATATTTATTATTTCTGACTTCGTATCGAAAATATTAATATATAATAATTTTTTTGCACCTATACTTATCAAATCTACCAATTATTATATTTATACCAATACCCTTACAATTAGGTCCAAACTAGTATGAGACGCGACCGGTGTTCGTTATATTCTATATTTTTATTGCTTTTGATTTTTATTCTCGTCGTCATTCTGTTGCATTTATTATTAATTAAATAAATCAATTAAAATATTTTGTATTAGTTTTATTTCAATATTCGTAATTCTGGCAATGTCATATAATATAGTTTTTTACAATGGCCTGTATTCAATGTATATCTAACACAATGTAACAAAACATTTAACAATGCCTATTAATTAACGATAATAATAAATTCACACAAACAACGGTAACAGAATATAATTAATAATAACTGACACGGTGCGGATTAAAATTATGAAAGTGGGATAGAGACTTATGTACGTCGACTGTACGTAGACGGCGCGGAGTGCGAGGGACGCGACCTGCGGCCGTACTCTGGTAAATTAACGCAGTGCCGGGTTAGCATCGAATACGCGCCATTTCAAAAATCGGTACTCTGGCCCATAGCCCTAGAGACCGGATTTTTGAAACGGAATGTATTCGGCGCTACTTCGGTGTCGTGAAAAGTCAGAGTAGGGCCACTGCTCTCGCGGCCGATCCGTTCGCCGCGCCAACTTCCTTCACCGCCCCTTGCCCATATTTTTTGAGTTTGCGCAAGTATCTGGTGCTAACTTGAGAGCCTTTTACTTTGGTGGCGCGTATAGTACCTACCAATAAAATTCATATACTGTTCCTTGCTCGATGCACCAAAATTCATTGTCCAACTGGGGCTCAGTTTACTAATTGACATGGCCAAGTGTGCCGAGTACCTATGGTGTGTTAGGTAGGTCTGCTCACTCATATGCACACCATAGCATAATCAATACTGCGCAAAGTGCACAAGTGGTTTCATGTTAGCAATGTTTTCGAAGATAGGTCATAAAAATATTGTATATATGCACACGAAAAAATTAGGATTATGAAAGGAATATGGGAACAGCTAAGGTACTTAAGGAAAGGCAGATGAATTAAAAGTCATAATAGCTGTATATCGAACTGATCCCGGTGTAACCCAAGTAAGCGAAAGATGTACAAAACTCAATAGGAAAGTCAGATCAAAAATATCTCGAAAATAAATAAAGGCATTGAAGTGCACAGATTGGTCCATAACAAAAAAGAGCCTGTGAGTAACTTTTGAACCTTTTCTACCGAGCTGGGCGGATACCCAATTATACTATACACATTTTTTTTTTAAATTTTTTTAACAGATTTTTCCTCTTTTTTTAGCTGAACATTTGGACGTTGGCTTCGAGCATGATACAGTGGCCAATAAGTTGAATTTATACTGCAATATATTACACGCTCGCAGGAATATAACTTTTTGCCGCTTCCAAAGGACAAGTCAAAATTATGGCTACAATCTTATCGACGGGATTAGCGATGGCGTTCATAGGTGAGTGAGATAGATCTACATCGTTTATTAAAGCAGACGCCAGACGTGCTTAGTTTGGGTCACGTGATTACGCGTAACAACAATACGCTACTTACTGAATTACCAGATTAGGACGAAGGTAATTTAAAGTTGATATTCGACATGTCGTGATAGCCCAGAGCGCAACGAATCTGTCTCAAATTTATAAGGCCCCATAGGGCCATGGTTCGAATCCGAGCGAGTTTTCTGACTTAAGTACACAATATCACTGACACCGTGCTTCGGAGGGCACGATAAGCAGTCGGTCCCGGACGCTGTCAATAGATGGCGGTCGTTACAGTTCCCAACCCGCAGTGGAGCAGCGTGGTGGATTTAAGCTCCAAGCCCCCCTCCTCACCCTGGGGGAGGCCTAAGCCCCTGCAGTTGGGTAAAAATGGGCTGATGATGATGATGATTCGACATACGCCGTCTTACGTCGAACACGGCATTTCATTAACAAAAATGAAGTGTGTGTAAGAATGACCGTCTAAAATCGAGTTGATAATTGATAATACCCGTAACTTGACGTACCTAATTTGAGCAACTCAAACTAAGTTCGTCTAGCTTCAGCTTGAGACTTAAGAATCACTACGGAAAACCATGTCCGTCTGTATGTTCGAGTGTCGGAGCTTATATCATTTTATAGAGGAACAACTTTACACTCCCAACTTCGCCCGCGTGGACTACAGGTTTGTACCGGTTAATGTAACGTCATATATTTTTGCCCTCCACTACCATTTATGCACAGCCTAGCCACTGACACCAAATCCGCTGAGAATAGATGGGATATCAAGGATTATATTAAGAGTCCCTGTAAGTTGTCCATCGTCAACAAGCCCTCGAGTACATATGTTTATATGGTAAATAAAATATAAAAATTGTGTTTGGGTGATAACACCTCAACTTTTCATTTTTATAAGTTCTTTTTATTTTCATTAAATTGTAACGCGTAGACGACGATTTTGCGGACGACTTTTTTTTGCGTTTACTCAGCATCGAACATTTTTTTATTTACAGTACTAATTAAATAAATTTTAAGACAATTTGTCGTACACCTTCTAATATACTATATGCCTCGTACCTACGATTTTTCTGTGATTGGTATTCATTACCAGTTCGCTAAAAAAACATTGAAAAATCTGATGTTTCGTGCTTACCCAAAAACGTACGTTTCAATTTATTTTTTACATGACGCGATGAGCGTCATGGGCACATTTGCGTCGGGGACGACGAGGGGTGGATTATTTGATTAGTTTTATTTTATTATTATTATTTTTTGTATTATTTCTTCAACACATTAAACTTAAATGTTATATAGTGTCGGGGACTAACCAATAACCAAAATATGTTTGGTGGTGGTCTTTAAATGAAAATCTATTTGAATTTTTACAACAACTAAGTATATTTACAAATTTTTGCCTGTAATATTATAACATTCAAGTCTTTTTTACTTATTTATATTATGTTATGCAAATGAAATTTCGTAGATTTGCTAAATAAATAAGTGATATATGATTGTGCAATAATAAAATATCGAATATCTTAATGGTTATTGAGAAACTTGACCTGAAAAAAAAATTGTGTTTTTCGGTGTTCAGCAAAACCAGTAGGGACCGAGTACCGCCACAAGCGTGTATGGAAGGCGGGGAATACACCTTTGCTTAATTTTTCTTCGCAGTAAAAAGCAGTTTGTTTACTTATTCAGGATGGAAGCTATCGAACAATCCAGCAAATTAGCTGTGAAAAGATAACTGATATACGGACGCATTTTATGCAGTAAAATTTAGTCTATGTTATGTCTATCTACAAAATGCAAACTATCTCGCTGCTTTTAATCAAGATCAGTTCAGTACTTCCGTCGTAAAAGGTAGTAGCAAAAAGACACATTTTTCGCGGTAGAAAGTAGCTTATGCCCTTTTTCAGCGTTTAAACTATTTCTATATCAAATTTTATCAAAACTGGTTCTACAGTTTAGCCGTTAAAAAGTAACAGACATACAGTTAAATAAAACACACCCTTCTCTTCTACAGTAATAAGGAGCATTAAAAAACATTTAACTAGCTGCGTCAAAAGTTTCATTTTAAATACGGATAAACATGCCTACATACAAAGAATTTTATATATTAGATATAGATAGAGACTACACGAAACAATAAAAACTATGAACATACGGTATATAAACAAACAAACAAAATAAAATAACATAATTCAAATACATATATTTTTATAAATTTTCAATGGCGACAAACAAAAAGAAGTAAGACAAAAAGCCATTTAAATAATGAACCACGAGCACAGACAAAAAACAAAAAAAATATATTGTTGGCTTCAGCCATGTCAAAACAATAAATTTCAATAATTTTTTTCTTAAAATTCTCTTCCATGTAGGTACCTGTATTACGTCACCAGGGATTGATTACAGCCATAGATGTTCTTAGAGATATCGCATTGTGACAACAAAAATGTAAGCACAAAAACATACCACATAGCCTAAAATATACACCAGTTGATGTTTCAAAATATTTTTGTGTAACCCATGTGTAAAATTAGTGATTTAAAAGAAAATGAAAAATTCTAAAATTCCATTTCATGTGTAATCTGACAAAAATTTTGTTTGAAACAATGATTATCCGGGTCTGGCTGAAAACCAGCTTATTTTTGCTTCAAGAGGCTAGAATTTACATACTGAGTTAGAACCTTTTAGAACAAATCGATTTATGTACCTATTAGTTGAATTGTATATTTTATTGTTTTCTATTCCTTATCTTCTAATAAAAGCTTTTATTATTATTAATATTATTATTATTATTATGACGTATGGTCTCTCTTATCACCCAGTCCAACATTTTTCTCACGTTTTCGATCGTTTCGATTTCTGAACGCTCCATCCTGATTATTGTGTTATCTAAGGTTTAAAATAAATAAAGTGTAAAACGTAGGTACAGTTTCATTTCTATAACGATTCGTATAGGGTCAATAAAATTATTCTATATATTTGATAGATGCGCAAACGGCGATGATAGCTACTCAACTAGCAAAAAGTGATATAAAAGTCACCGATGCGCATTTATTTAGTCTTGCATTGGTTTTTTAGTGGGCCCGATTGCAAGGTAAGTCCCAATTCGGGCACAAAATCCATGATCTTTAATCCTGAATGTGTCTTGTAACAACTTTGTAACATGATTTCTTACAATGATATATTACAGTGCGTTCTAACAATAATTAAAGCGCTTAAGTAATTTGTACAAGATTTAGAGCATTTTAAGGTCCGATTTTCATGACTATTTTGCTAGTTGGGTACCAAGGGTAAGATTTTTTGTAGCATCCTTTTTTAAGTTTTTGGTAGTTTCTTGAGAAAACGAATTTGGTAAAATTGTAATTATTCTGTATTCATATTTCGAATACTTAATTTATGTACATTGTTAGTTATGTTAAAAACGTAATAAAAAACGTTCCGACAAATGCGAGTATTTGAATTTAAATAATTTTGTGATTAATTCAGTGCAAAAAAGTGATTATTCTGACGGGCTGCAAAAAAAAAAACTTAAGGTTTATGAATAATAGGTAGATATTATTGTGAGATCATTACATTAGAAAAAACACGTTAAAGCCATAAGACCATCCGAATTTTGCTTAATTTTGGACCAATTTTGACGACCGCTTAGCCTAGTAGGTAGCGACCCTGCCTACGAAGCCGGAGGTCCCGGGTTCGAATCCCAGGTAAGGTCAGTATTTATATGATGAATATTAATACTGCTACCGGGTCTTGGTTGTTACATGTATGTGGTGTCTTCGCTTGATACCCAAAACACAAGCTAATGCTTAGTTTGGGGTCGAAACGTTGTTGTGATATATATGTCATTATTATTATTATTATTAATTATAAATAATTAAATCTTAACACTTTTAGATTGAAAAAAAATATATGTTGTACATAAATGCATAAAGTAAGGCTTTTAACATATCAAAACAAGAAATGTTTTATTTCGTAGAGTCAAAAGTCAACATGAAATTCGTTTATTTTTTTTATTTTATACGAAGCTAAATAAAGCGAACATTTTAAAATATAATGTCTAAAATAAAAGGTTTTTACAATTAAGAAAGATTTCCACGGTTACACTGCTTTGAATCAGCCGAACATTCTAAGTTCACTTATATTTTACCTACTACAAATTTTCGGTTAAATACTACAGTATATAACAAATTTTCATCCAGATACGCAGACTTTGTTGTTGGTATGTTATGTCCTGCCTCTCACAGGGGATTTGAAACCGACTTCAAAAAAAAGAGGAGGTTAAGAGAAGGTAAACCGATTTCAATTATTATTATGTGCCGCTGATACTTTGTTATCTTGATTTAGTAGTTTGTCTGTCCGTCCGTTCGCTCTTTAACGTCATTATTTTCCAACAGATTTTTTGAAACTTGGCACAGAGGTTCTTTTTGAATCTAGTTTTGCAAGTCAATTTTGGACCTCATTGGATATGTTTAAAAGAATGTAATATGACAAGGTCTTTATAGGTAATAAGCCTACCAACAAAGGTACTTACCAAATTCTGAAGGGGGTGATCGGCTAGCGAGCTTTACCGCATTCGGATTTTGAGGGAATTCGGTATAGAGTTTTTTAGGTCCACCAGGACGACAATGTTCTAGAGCGTCGCGTCCTTTATGGATTCCAGTATAACTATGTAGTCTACGCGGGTGAAGCCGCGAGCGGAGACCTAGTTGACTATAAATAATAAAATTTCACGTTAAAAAAAAAACTTTAAAAACCACCTATAAAAAAAGTAAGTCATTTTGAAGTGGGACCCCAGACCCCAATTCAGTACCCGAGACGTTTTTGGTCAATCGTCGTAGTGCTACGAAAAGTCTTCTTCATCTTCAATATCTTACAACCTCTTTTCATAACCTATCTTCTGCCTTAAATCCATTTCGTCACGCCCCATAAAATATATACCAAAAAATAAATAACAGACCTTGATTGTTTTTATCGTGCCTCTAATAAATCTTTTGCTAAGGTTAAAAAAAAAACAAGAAGTAAGTATACCAGTTGTTTAAATGTTTAATTAATTTCAGAAATGATATTCTAACACTGTGATAGTGACCTTTGGTAGATACTATTGGAAAAATTATCTTTTCACATCGCAACTGTAGATAGACTATTTTATCAGTAAAGGGGTTTGTCCAATCGATTCATGCATATAATTGTTCGGAAGCGATAATTCAGTCATTGATTTTTGTCAGTCTTAATAATGATTATCTTGATCGAGTACTTATTTGACTAGCACGGATTATTAAAATAGCTACATTATGACTGACCGATTAGCCGAGTGGTTAGAGACCCTAATTGCGGAGGTAAGGATCGCGGGTTCGATTCCCGCCTGGGACAAATATTTGTGTGCATGAACATGTTTATACTTGTTCCGTGTCTGGGTGTAAAAGTATCTTTACCCCCGAAAGTAGCAAACCGAAACCGCGATCCGCCGCAAAATAGCAAGCGATTTTCGTGTGGGGCCCCAAAGGGGGGGGCGCGCGTGCTTCTTAACCTATTTTCTGAATTTTAATGTATGAAACGTTATTGAGTGTTATATATTGCTGAAAACTAGATTAAATTTGCTAAAAAGTTATCTATATTTCACATTGTTTGGCCTAGAAACAAATACGCCGCTGTTTATTGAAAAAAAAGTAGACGAAAAATAGGCGAAATTCGCAAAAAAAAAAACTATAAACAATTTTACTGTAGAAATTGTGTCATATTTGTAGTATTAGCTATGTTTTTACATATAAAAACATAAAACAGGAAGCAATAGAAAGTATTCACATAATTTTGTTACAAGAAAAAAAAGCAATTAAAAAGAAATTAAAAAAAAAAAATGTCCACGGTCCTCCTGAAATAACTATTCAATTTTTACATTTTTTTTTCTTTGATATGGCTAGTATTTTATCATACCTTCTATTAAAACCATTCTGTAACATCTACAATGACATTGGCATTTCAAAATACTCGGTGCGCAAGCACCCAAAAAATGTATTAGAAATCGTCCCTTTTTGGGCTCTTGGTATTCCGGACCAAAACGCCGAGGCCCAATTTGGCGACTTGCTATTCGCGGGGAGTATTACAAAGAATATTTAAATCTGTATATCAGTTGTCTGCGGTACCCATAACGGCGGCGCTGTGTGGGATGTCCCAGGTATTAATATTATTACGATCATGGATGTTCATAGAGATAGAGATATAAAAAATAAGGATTCTGAAATTACATTTCATGTGTAATTTAACGAAATGTTTTTGTAAGACAACGGTAATGACGTATGGTCTGTCTAATCATATTTTAGTCTGACATTTTGCTTACGTTTTCGATCGTTTCGATGTACGAGACGTTCTATCCTGTTTATTATGTTATCTAAGACCTATCTACGTGAATTTTGTAACACGTTTGTGGGTAATAATGCAGCCAACAGAGTTATAGTATAATAGATAACGTGGTGTCTCTTTTGACTAATGGAACAAGTTTGCCCCGACTGCGGCTGTGAGGCAGGGCGTCTGGTTGCGTCCCGCGACATTAATGATTCGGCTGCGCCTTTTCATATGTAAACGAAGATGACTTACTTACTCGGGGCCGTACGCTCCAAGTACTTTGCCCTAAGTTTCGAGGGAAACTCAACGCAAAGCTTTTAAATTAAATAAATTGGCCAAGAGTGAACTTAAGTTTACGTATCATCACATTTCAATCACCAATTACACAAAATGATATATGTTGGTAACTGAAAATCATGGATATCTCAATAAGTAGTAAACGTATTTTGTTCAAAATTCGACGACCGCTTAGCTTAGTGGGTAGCAACCCTGCCTATGAAACTGGAGGTCCCGGGTTCGAATCCCAGGTCGGGTCAGTATTAATATGATGAATATTGATACTGGTACCGGGTCTTGGTTGTTATATAATAATAATAATAATAATAATAATAATAATAACACACACAATCACAACAACGTCTAGGCCCCAAACTAAGCATTAGCTTGTATTTTGGGTACCAAGCGAAGACACCACATACATATAACAACCAAGACCCGGTGCCAGTATTAATATTCATCATATAAATACTGACCCGACCTGGGATTCGAACCCGGGACCTACAGCTTCGCAGGCAGGGTCGCTGCCCACTAGGCTAAGCGGTCGTCAAATGCGTGTGGTGTCTTCACAAAAATATTTATATATGTACATATTATAAAGAATATTTAAGTATGTATATCAGTTGTCTAGTAACCCATAACACAAGCGTAATACTTGCTTACTTTGGGACTAGATGGAAAAAAAAAATAATTTCTGTTAAAAGCGTATGTTGTCTTTAGTTTTTAACACACCGTTGATTCATATGGAGGGACTGTATGCGATTGCATTAAAGAATTTAAGATTTCATATCTCCCGAACTCAGAATAACCAGAAGCCGCCTGTAAGCGTGAAACTGAAGAAACAAAAACCACTCTTAAATAGAGTGGTTTCACTTTATTGCGATTAGTCACTCCGTTGCACTTAGCGCGTTATAATGTACAGTACAAGTGTCAATTTTAATTTTAAAATGTCGTCTTGTGTCGTTCCTACATGCAAAAATGCTGCTGGGCTTACGAAGAAATCGGATGGGATCACATTTCATCTGTAAGTAACGTATTCAAAAGTGGATTTATGTAATTATTGAATTTGTTTTACATATTGTGATTGACTTAAAAAATGGCGCGTTCATTTTGTGAGTGTTGCCAGTTCCATCGAAAATTTTATCTACTTTTTATTTAATACCTGTTTAGAATACTCTATTGTTTGAGTAATAATGCACCTGTGTGAACAACAAACAACAAAGAAAATTGAATTGGATGAAAGTCATACAAAGAGCACGGCTAGATAAGTTTTTGAGACCATCAGAGCGGAACGTAATTTGTTCAATTCACCTTGACGAGCAATATTTTTGTGACACGAAATGTGGTTTAAAAAAACTAAAGAAATCAGCTATTCCGACTAAGGTAGAATTAGTCAAGATATATTAGTTCAATATTATTCATATTGCACCTTTCCTGTTCATTATGTAGGTCATAATTATATTATGAAATAATCCAATTTCATTCCATTCCATCATCCCTTTAATACCCCACTACAGGGGCTTAGGCCTCCCTTCGGGATGAGGAGGCTTGTAGCTTAATCCACCACGCTGATCCAATGCGGGTTGATGACGGGTAGGTGGTTGGTGGGTAATCCAATACCGTACTGATAAATGCGGAATTCATTCACAACTAGTGACTGGAAATTCGGTGGCTATTATACCAAAAATTTCATTTTTTCCTAGAAAATACAAAGGATATACCTTTATGAATACATTGTATACGTGTTAATGAATCTTCTATGCATTCCGATTAAAATTAAATTTTGGTGAATGGAGTAATATATGAATTATCTAATAATGGCATGCTATTTCGGCATTTGGTATTGACATCACAATTGTCTGAGTCACATATAGAAACATCTGGACCTTCGATTTCGGAAAATATGCGTACTTACCTTCTTAAAATTTTTATGTTTAAATTTTGCTTTTTCATTTTATGATAGACTTAAAGTTTTTCATTTCAGGATACAAGCCACAATCGCCTACACGATCAAACTCAGAAATTGGTGATATCCATATTTCTGATTTGGACTTTCTATATGTTACAACGAGAAAGCTACTCAATAATAATTTATAATAGTGAAAATAGTGGTAGCATTGCAAAATTATTGTCTTAGAATTGCCTCAGCTTCATGATTTGTCAAAATATATCGTAGGTTATTATCGGGAACTGTTGCTTATTATCTGTCGAAATCAATAAAATGTTCGTTTTGTGTAGAAGCAATTGGCCTCAGGTGTGGTATGGATTGTGATATGGATTGAAAAATAAAGGCAGACTTTATTTCCCTTCCCAAAATCTTAATTACATGAATGTCGTATTTGAGAAGCACATGCCCGAAAAATTTCAAATGAAGATTTTGTTATAAGTTCAAATATCGAACGTTTAGCAATCGTTCTTTCAATTTTCAAGAAATTCATTGAAAAAAATAATATATTCCTTGTAAATGATGACCACATAAATGGTGAAAGTCATAGAAACGGCGGTTATTGAAAAAGATTTAGATATAAAATTAGGTGCCTACATTATTTATTTAAACGTAAAATTCTGCTAATCAGTTCAAATTCTAAAAGAAAATATTATAAAAAGCTTACACAACAAAGGGGTACATAATAAAAACTTTACTTACTTAATCTTACTTTTAAAAACTTACCTTATTGAAGCCGGGTTTTATTTATTGTAATAGGTATAAAAAAATTAATGTTTATTTCCTTTATTCAACTAAAATGGTATGTATGAATTTCATGTTGTAGTGAGTAACTTTCTATTAAATGAAAAACACTTGTGTCAGAAGGTCATGCTACTTCCTTTCTATAATTATACTCGTAGTGTACCAAAAAACTCATTGAACTCAAGTAAACACCTGGCGCCTGAAGGAAATTTGAATGTTGTGAGTTTTGGCCTAGTACCTAAAATAGTTAAAACTTACTATGAATGAACACAAGTACGCGGCGACTGTAGGGCTGCCCCGCAAGAAATAATTTGTGTTATAATAAACGCACCCTAAATATACCTATCTGTTAATATTTTTATTAAACACCTTTTTTCTGATTTTATATGATTATCTCAAAAACAGTAGGAAACCTCTCCCGATCTAGCAACATTACGCGGCGGGAAGTGAGGCAGGCGCGGGACGTACGTAATGTTTTTGGACACAGTGCAGCAGGCCCAGGCAACTTGTTCGCCGCGGTCATGGACATACCTACGGGGGCCAGGAGCAGTGATACCAGTTACTGTGTGCCAACTTTTCTTTTTTATTGTAGCAACATTATTTGCCAATGATACCAGAAACACAATTATCCTATGTTTTCAAGATTTTTTTCCCATGATAATCGCAGCAGAATGTATGAATGACTGTAATAAAAGTGTTTTATTCAACTATGAACGATGTATATGGAACAATTCATAAACTATGTGCGTGCAGTGAGCAAACTAATTAAGAATTTAACAAAATCATTGTGTGAAATATTTGTACGAACTCTTTAATTAAACTGTTAATTATTGTCCCATCAATCAAATAAATTATCTATTTTGTTATTAAAATTGCATATTCTTTAAAAAAGAAATGTATTGTAATTTATTTAAAATTTTTGGGAATGGTCGGTTCGATAGGATCACGTTTTATAGTGTACCTTTTTTGTTTTATATCCAAAATATGGTTAAAACTTAAAAAAAAAAACATAAATTAGTTCTTTTGATTTTTTAGAAAGGCGATTGACTGAACGAAACCTGACGACCAAATGACGACATATTAACAAGTCCATTGAGAGTATAGAGTTGAAATGGATTTCCAGTCACTGATTTACGACTGCTTGATTAAGATTTTTTTCGGAATGGCGAATGTGAAGTATAGGTCATTTTGATAAAATGTTTGTATTAACTGTAAAGTTGCCTTCTTTTAATAAACCATTCAAAGCATAATGTGCAGAAACATTAACATATTATACCAATATGTTTCCAATTGATCATAAAAACTGTACGTTAGAAAATATGGTCTTACCCTTACCCAGTCACTTTTATGAAACATGAATTAAAAAATTATAAGGATATGATAACGAAATTGAATTATACAAGTAATAAGACAGTTTCCATAATACTTTGTTCTATCTAACAAACTCAAGTTGAATGGAAATTAATCTTAACAGCGCCATCTAGTCCCAAAGTAAGCAAGTTTGTGCTTGTATTATGGGCACTAGACAACTGATATACATGCTTAATATTCTTTGCAGTATATAAATACATAGATATTTTGCACTCAGGCACCAAACAGATAGACATGTTGATGCACACAAATATTAGTCTCGGGCGGGAGTTGAATCTGTGACCTTTGGTTCTGCGATTGTCAATGTTTTTAATCGTCTAACAAAATGACTTAATTTTTTTCGTATGCTTATGGTGTAATCCACATTTCCTACCTCCAGAAATGAAAAACTCTCAACAGCGAATGTTATTTCGATTTGTGAACCGTTTTCATAAAATATTTATGGAAACACTTCGGCATTTCACGAAGAAACAAATTATCTTGTACGTTCCACCAGGACAATGCACAAGCACAACATTTTTCGAGATTACCTACTAAGTTAAACATAAATTCATGCAAGAACGGTGCGACTGCGAGTTACAGTGAGGGGTATCCCACAAATGGCCGCTGACCGCTACAATGTTATTGTTAGTCACTGGCGCGTCGCCAGAGCGCTGTATCTCAATATTTTAGTCATAATATTAAAGTTTTACAGATGATGAATAAATCTAGTGTAAATATTTTACTCACATATACATAACATGTAGACAACTACACAAACAAATTTTTGTAAATAATAATTACCTACCTATATATATTTATTTGATTTTACATCACTGATGTTTGATTTCTGCATCCTTATCTTCAAATTATATATTAGATTAGACCTTTGATTACGACTGCTAAATCACAAAAAGTTTTACCGAAATAGGTTCAGTGGTTTTTGTGTTTGTTATGGTGTTTATACAAATAGATAAAAATTCCCAAAACGATTGTTTTAAGTATCGTCTACCCACACATAATAATAATAACGTCTACATCACAACAACGTCTTGGCCCCAAAGGGCGCTTTAGTAATCTAAGCATTAGCTTGTGTTTTAGGTACCAAACGAAGGCAACACATACATATATCAACCAAGACCAGGATTACCGGTACCAGTATCAATATTCACCAGATAAATACTCACCCG
Organism: Luffia ferchaultella; assembly: GCA_949709985.1. NCBI lineage: Eukaryota > Metazoa > Arthropoda > Insecta > Lepidoptera > Psychidae > Luffia > Luffia ferchaultella. The sequence continues at coordinate 5,878,059 of OX453246.1, forward strand.
ACCTGGGACCTCCAGCTTCGTAGGCAGGATCGCTACCCACTAGGATAAGCTGTCGTCATAACCCATAACAATTATTGTTTTGGAAAAATATCTTATGTACAGGGTTGACCGTACGAATATGTTACAATTTTATTTATAAATTTTTCATTACATAACTATATAGTAAGATAATAATGATTTTTTATTAGTAAAATTTTAACAAAATATTTTATTCGGTGTTTTACCTAAAAATTCTCACAGTTATTCAGTAGGTACTGATATTATTATTCGTAATCATATAATCCATCTAAATAACATATAATATCAATTTGCGATCTGTATCTCTTAAATTAGGTAAGAACTGGTAAGAACTGTAACTATAGGAATTCTACCTCAAATACATGAAAATATTATTGCACATTACTACATGGTAACACTGCAAGTTTGACTGATTATTCAGTTAAGTTATATATGGGGGCCAGTGGGGGCTAATAATTTTACGTCAAAAATAAGTGTGTGTGTGTGTTTAGATATAGGAGTGTACGTACATGAGGCATGAGGTTTGTGATTGCTGACAATTAAATGGTTCTAGGGGCAACCAGCAGTTGGCGCTATTCTTGTCGTTTTTTCCCCCTATAGAGTTACATTTCTTCTTCCCGTAGGGAAGTATATATTGTTCTGTGCAGTGCAGTATGTGTCATCATAAGTGAGCGTGGTTTCTGGTTATTCCGAGCTCCTGAAATATATAAATGAATAAACCACTTAAGAACTTTTATTGCACTTTTTGCAATCTACCTATACAACGATACCCCACACGATGTAGAGTGCGAGTAAATAAATATTTTTATCCTTTAGTTTAATGTATGGCGAGCACCTTCGTATATAAAAGTACGAAAGTACGAATTGACTAGAAGCCCTCTTCTGCGTTTACCGTCTAACCATTCATACTCTAGCTAGCTGGTGCAAGATGGCGAGTTTTAACCCGAGTTTCAGTGCGCAAGGTCCCCACGCGCCGTTCTTTATCTCCGCGGAATCGCCGCGCGCCCGTTTTAACCCCGCAAAAATATAAGCCCTCTTCTGCTTTTACCATCTTACCACTCGTACCCTAGTTAGCTGGTGCAAGATGGCGAGTTTTAGTCCGAGTTTCAGTGCGTAAAGTCCTAGCGCCTGTCTTTACCCCACGAAATCCCCGCGCGCCGGTGTTAACCCCGCAAAATTGCGTAATGTCACTTCGATACTATAAAGTGACATTAATGACTCTATTAAAACCAAACGCTGCTGACAAATTAATTTACTGTATTACTTTGTATAATGTACTTTTAATTTTTTTTTAATATTATTTATTGTCTTTGGGTTCCTACCGTGTGTTCCTATAAGAACTGTGAAATTTCATGATAACCGATGGAAAATGACAAGGTTATCTTTTGCCATACGCACAAACGGACAGGCGGAGTTAACTGAAATTTTAAAAAAATCATACAACTTTACAGTTACTACGGAGATGGCTTTATGGTGAAGCACTGTGGGATCACATTAGAGCGAGTTACGCCTGATGACTTCGGAACTTGGCGATGTTCTGTGGGCGTTCAGCAGTATGGACAACCTATGACGTCTATGCAAGCGCTCATTAGTGTGACTGCACACACTACTAGTTCTAGTAAGTTGTATACCAAGTAGACTTCTACGGTTTCTGCCTATCTGGTATTAGTCTCTGGGAGAGAATGATGGAATAAATGTGATAATGAAGAATGATACTGAAGATATTGGGATATTTTGATGTTAATGATCAGTATTGGCGAGTGGTGGGGATGATAATAGTATTTTCGTAGTTTGTTGACGTTTTGATTCAGTAGTCAGTATTTACGTCAACGTGCTATGGTGGACCTGATGGACGGCTCGAAATTAGAATATATAGATGTATGCATTACATTCTGAATAAAAATGACGGAACTAACATCACGCAAAAGAGAAAAACTTAAGTAACTTGTAATAATCTTGTAATAATGTAATAAAATAATAAATAATAAACTTAACTTAAAATCATATTTAATAAATTTTTCTTTTTGTCGTTATGTCGTTATTCTAGATGCCACATAATATATTTTGTGTTACGCATTTACAAAAACAAAAATAGTAATTGTCGTGGCCTTATATTTATTGAGGGTTCTGGGTAACGTAGCTTAATAAGTGCAGCGATTAATTAAACACAGACTTTATTTTTATAAATAACAAAAGAAAGAATCACAATCGTTCAATGGCACCATTACCGGAAGAGGGTTCTCCGGCCGCTGTCAGTCCACCTCAATGATGACATTCAATCATTGAGGCAAACGCTCATTTAATATACAGCCATTCTCACACTCTTCCCCTGCCCGAAGAAAACTCAAGTTACTTTAAACAAAATTATTAAATGGAACAAATGTCTTATCATATTTTTAAATGCTATAGAAAAAAAAATTACAAATCTTGTGAACACTTTATTAATTGATTCGCATGTCTTTTTATCAAACGTCCATTCACCTCCACTTCATAAGTGACTCCTGGTGTCAACATTTTCCTAATATACCCCAATTCCCATCTCTTCCCCTGTTTAGAAAAATTTCTTACCATGACTTTCTCATTGACTCCGAAATTAACATTTCTGTTTCCCTTAAAGTTTTCTGTTTGTTTGTATTGTTCCCTATTAATTTTTTCAATGACTGGTTCTGGTCTCATTAAATTAAACCGACCCCTCAGTTCCCTTCCAAACATCAGTTTGGCTGGTGACATACCAGTTGTTCTGTGTACTGTTGTACGATAATCGAACAAGAATAAATTTATTGCATATTCCGCTTTATAGCCACTTTCAATAATCTTTGTAACATGACTTTTAAAAGTTTCTACGAATCTCTCTGCTAAACCATTGCTAGCTGGATGATAAGTGGGTGTATAGCTCAGCTTTACTCCAATTACATTACAATAGTTTTTAAACACTGTACTGGTCCATGTGGGCCCATTGTCGGTAACTAAGTGAGTTGGGTAACCAAAGCGAACAAATATACTTTTGAAAATTTCTACCGTTTTATTAGCAGTTATATTTGTCATGTGAAAAACTTCTGGCCACTTTGTATAACTATCTACCACCACTAAATAAATTTTACCAAATAATGGTCCCAAAAAATCTGCATGTAACCGATACCAAATAATAGGAACTGTGGGCCACACATTTAAGGGGACTGGGTTATTCTCCTTTCTATTTTGTAAACATATTAAACAGTTATACCTAACACTATTTATATCATTATCAATACCAGGCCACCACACGAAGGATCTGGCCGTTTCTTTCATCCTATTCACCCCAAAGTGACTTGCATGTAGCTGTTTCACGATAGGCTCCTGCAGCGAGTATGGTATTACGATTCGATACCCCCAAAATACACATCCCCTATCCACTGTTAGCTCAAATTTTCTATTAAAGTACGGTTGCATAAAATCACCAAATTTATTCTCTAAGGGCCAACCGTCTATGCACAGTCTCAACACCGTAGATAAAACGGTATCTTTTTTAGACTCTATTTGTATATCTTTCCAGTTAATTATATCCAACTGACTTTCAAAATTATATACTTTTAACATACTTAAATCTACTGTTTGCAAAATTGGATGATTAATTTTTTTAGTATCATCTTCTAGCGGTATTCTAGATAAGCAATCGGCTGGGTTTTTACTAGTACTTATATGATGAATTTTGTAATCAAAAGCGCTCATAAAAATAGACCAATGTTGAAGACGTTTGGTAGCCATTTTGGGTACACTTTTATTTGGATTAAAAATATGTGTTAATGCAGCGTTATCAGTTTCTAATATAAAATGTTTACAGTACAAGTACTCATAAAATTTGGTCACTCCAAAAACAATAGCATAGGCCTCTTTATCCAGAATTGAATAACGCATCTGGCAATCATTGAGTTTTTTGCTTGCATAAGCTATTGGCTTTATGAGCCCGCTGTCATACCGGTGCGACAGTACTGCTGCTACTCCACAATCTGACGCATCACAGGTTAATATGACTGGAAGCATTGGATCAAAATGAGCCAATGTGTCCATATTTGATAAAACTCTTTTAATTTCTTCGAATGCCACATCACACGCAGTAGTCCATACCAATTTACTATGTTTAAGACAATCAAAAAGTGGTTGTAGTTTAATTGCCATATTTTTCAAAAACCTACTGAAATAATTTACTTTACCCAAAAATGATCTAAGAGTCTTTATGTTATTTGGTTTAGTAAGATTTATCACTGCTTTAATTTTGTCAGGTAAAACACTTACCCCACTACCGTCAACACGAAACCCAAACACAACTGCCTCCTTAGTAAACCATTTACATTTTTTAATTTTTAGTTTCAACTTAGCATCACATAATCTTTTTAAAACTGCTTGAGTGCGAACAAAATTTTCCTGTAATGTTTTCCCAACAATATAAATATTGTCTACATATATAATAACACCTTCTAATCCCTGTAATTTTTGTACCATTAATCTTTGAAAAGAGCCAACTCCTGTACTAACCCCGTATGGCAAATATAAATATTTAAAATTTCCCTTTTCGGTGACAATTGTTACTAATTTCTGAGATTCCTCTTTTAGCGGTGCTTGTAAGTATGCTTCTGACAGGTCTAATTCTGTAAAGTAATTATTTCCTTGCATTCTCTGTAATAAGTCATTAACGTTTGGTAACGGAAAGTCATCAATTTCTAAATACGGGTTAATAGTTATACGAAAATCTCCACAGAGTCGAACTGAACCATCAGCCTTTATGACAGGAACCACCGGTGTACCCCAATCACTATACTCAATTGGTGCTATTCTTTTATTTTCAAGTAGTCTATCTATTTCCTGGTTAACCTTATCCTTTAAAGCTATAGGGACAGGCCTGTAATTTTTGTACCATTAATCTTTGAAAAGAGCCAACTCCTGTACTAACCCCGTATGGCAAATATAAATATTTAAAATTTCCCTTTTCGGTGACAATTGTTACTAATTTCTGAGATTCCTCTTTTAGCGGTGCTTGTAAGTATGCTTCTGACAGGTCTAATTCTGTAAAGTAATTATTTCCTTGCATTCTCTGTAATAAGTCATTAACGTTTGGTAACGGAAAGTCATCAATTTCTAAATACGGGTTAATAGTTATACGAAAATCTCCACAGAGTCGAACTGAACCATCAGCCTTTATGACAGGAACCACCGGTGTACCCCAATCACTATACTCAATTGGTGCTATTCTTTTATTTTCAAGTAGTCTATCTATTTCCTGGTTAACCTTATCCTTTAAAGCTATAGGGACAGGCCAGGGTGGTAGGAACTTTGGTTGTGCGTTAGGTTTTAATTTTAATGTAATAGCATTACCTTTAAAATTTCCCCACCCAGGGGTAAACACTGATCTAAACTCCTTTTCTAACGTTTCAATTGCCCACTTCTCATTTAGATTAAATTTAAAATTATATGCTTGTTGAACTTTCAAAGGCCATATTTTTAATGCACTGAGCCAATCTTTACCTGTCACTTGAGGGAAATCATTGTTGACTATATACAAAACTAATTTTTTTACACATATATTTCCATAACTTACCTCAACTTGAATGAAACCTAATGGCTTTGATTTTGACTGATCAAAATTAGTAAATACAGTATTACAACTTTGTATCTTACTGTTATGGAAATATTTGGTTTTATCATTTTCAGTAATTGTGGTTACATCTGATCCTGAATCAACTTCAAAACTCAACATTTTTCCATTTACACTTAACGATAATATCATAGGGCTAACCCTTTTGATGGTGTTAACTGCAAACACTTGATATTGTTCATCTTCATTAATATTGTTTTCAGTTTTTTCTTCCTCCTCACTATTATCTAAAACTGTATTGAACGCTTTCACTTCACTTTTCCGCCTTGACTGTTTTTCGCACATCCTGAAAATATGTCCCTTCATACCACATTCACTACAAAATTTTTCTCGAAGTGTGCACTGTTGCTTGTAATGGCCTGTTTTTCCACAACAGAAACAAGTTCCTGAACTCCCCTGGTGACTGTTATTACCACCACGTTTCTGCTGCATTATTCCTCTTGCTTGGTTTGCTCGAAAATTGTTATGTCTGTTTATTCCTCTGTTCTGGTAATTTACTTTATAAATCTCCATTTTACTTGAATAACTTTCTGACTGTTTATTATTTGCCAAATCATAGGCAGACTCCACCGTTTTTGCCAACGTTATTAGTTCTTCTAATGGTTTATCAGCATTTTTTAATAGTTCAAACTTTATATGTTCGTGACACACTCCATCTAATAACTTTTCTTTTATTTGGTCATCGACATCCTTGAATTGACATTTCTGGCTTATTTTTCTTAATTCTAATATGTAGCTATCAACTGATTCTCCCATTAATTGCTTTCTATTTCGGAACTTTGATCGCTCTAATGGTATGATCTTAACAGGATGGTAAAAATTTTTAAATTTTTCGCATAATGTTTTTAAAGTGCAACTTAGTGGTTTTTCTGGTGCTGTTAAGTTTGTTAATATTTCAAATACTGTTACATTGAGCTTAGTTATTAGTAGTGTGTAACGTGTAAGAAATGGAAAGTTAGGTATTGGTTTAGGTATATGATATGTACGACACGAAGCTACTTACGTTACAAAAATATCGATGGAGGTCGCTGCCGCTGGTCCTGGATCGAGCCTAGTCGGCGAGCAACGGACTTTTGTATCAAGGACCGTCCGTATCGAATGGAATGGAATAGAATGGAATGGAGGTTATGCGATGCTGTGCGCTCGACCGAAAGGAATGAAACACGTTTTGATCAATTTAAATTTATAACAAGATAGATTTACATTTAAGACATTTAACATGAAAGATGACGAGATATTTAAAGTCTATAAAAATCGGACGGGTGGAATTCGACCGCTTATTCGTTTCACTCGCACTTTAAACTTGGGCCAGGCCCCATAGAACTGAATCGTACCGTTTTCCTTGCGACGTGACGGAGCGTGCCAACAGGCAGCTGAGATTCTGCTACGGTTCGGCGAGCGCGCAGTGATGATCGTGGCCTTCCTGGGTCTTAGGCCGGCGACCAGCGATCGCGGCCGCTGCTGGCTCGTGGTTAGCCCACGGGCGTGGCTAGGGCAAACGGGGGTTCGATCTTGCCTGTTCGCCTTTTCTGCGGTATCTCGCGACTTTCGTGTACGAATACAAAAATATCCCTATGCGGGAATACGTGCCAACGAATGACTTTTATAGCTATTTATTCTATGGCCATCTGCCTTAAGATTGCGTCGACTTTTCTCGATTAAATATCGAGCCAAGAGGTTTGCCACTGAGTTCTGTTTTTCCTCTCGGTATTGTCACCGCCGTTGCTCGTCTCTGAATGATCTACCCCCCTGTTCTCTACGTTAAATCTACGTCCGCCGCCATCGTGAAGCGGTGGCGGGGACGTGACCGATTCTTGTGCTCTCGGCGGAGTGAATGCCTGGCACGTAGCCGACGGGCGTTAGTTTCACCCGGCGGTCCGTCTGCAGGTGGGGCGCTGCCAACCTACTGAATGTGTTTGCGCGCCATCTACTCGTGGCGTTGACGCTTATGTCAACGCGCGATGTTATTGATCGCTGTTACGCGCCCCGGCACGATGACGTGCCTATAGGTGGCGCTGTTCGGGTTGATAATAATGAGTTATAAATGAACGATATTTTATTCCTCAGGTATTTATTTGTAGGCGCTACAAGTGCCACGTGTTTTTCTTCTGGAATATTATTTAAACTTATAAAACATGTAAATTGTTGATGGTATGCATTCCAATTTCCTCCCTTGAACACATCTAAGTCCGATAATATTGGTGACGGTGTAGTAGCCATTATGATTTTTTCTTGTTCTTGACGTTCTTTACTCAGGTCTTTAATATATTTTCTTAATAATTTGCGTAGCTCTTCGATTTCTTGTTCTTCTGTGAAATTAATTTGTAACGCCTCTAAAACTCTTCTTAAATTCTCTTTATTTAAAGTTTGAATCCAGGTCGTTTTACCTTCCTGAATCAGTATTTTTTCTTCTCCCAACAACATTTAATTTTATGTCGGTACACAAAATTTTATTTCATCGTCTTACGACGCCATTGTTACACACCAGCCCTTCCGTAGATAATTAATTATAGTAATCCTCGTCGCCAGTTGTCGTGGTCTTATATTTATTGAGGGTTCTGGGTAACGTAGCTTAATAAGTGCAGCGATTAATTAAACACAGACTTTATTTTTATAAATAACAAAAGAAAGAATCACAATCGTTCAATGGCACCATTACCGGAAGAGGGTTCTCCGGCCGCTGTCAGTCCACCTCAATGATGACATTCAATCATTGAGGCAAACGCTCATTTAATATACAGCCATTCTCACAGTAATAATTTGTAATTGGAAAAAAATATAAATTACAAATTTTCGATTTTTTCTTTTACTTGTGCTGTGATTCTAGGTTAACGGGAACTATCCCATAGATTTTGATTTCTACGGGAGTGTCAAAATATGCGGCATAAATGGCTTTCGTTTTCGATTGCGTTGACTTAGAAGCTTGATTCTTTTACAGCTTTACGGGACCATAGACGTTAGAATTTTATGTTAATTTCAACTCGATATCTCTACGCGTACCTGAGAAAAAGGGTCTGGACAGACAGACATATAGTCATACCGACAATGAATTGATCCTCTAACAGTTCCTTTTTTCTTTTTGAGCTACGGGACTCTAAAAATGACGCGAATACCTATAAATTATAGATCGAAATTGTAGTTTCATCAGTACTACTTTCTATGCATTTTCTATGTCAATATGTTCATCCTGACTTTTTTTTTATCAGGAAACAAAAACAGATGTTTACATGGATTACACATACAAGAAATGAAAATAAAATTGAGAATTTTGGAATGTCCAACAAATTATATATCATATATATTAATGTATTTGACTAATAAATTATTGCAGCCAACGGCAAGGTAATCGATGTTTTACGTGTTTTTGTTACAGGAAAAATAAGAGCTTACCAAGGTTTATTAAGAGAAGAAAATGAGGAGCGAAACATTTTTGTTCAAAATGACAATATTTTAACAATTGATTGTCAAGCACACGAGTCCCTTTCCTATTGTTGGTTCCAACACCCAAATGGTACTCAGTACACACCTGGTGAAAAGGTGAACGACGAACAAATATACTGGTGCGTACTGAATTGTTTATATTTGTTTTAAAAATATACGCATGGTCATATCCACTCTGAGTAATGGTAGCCCAAAGCGCAACGAACCTATCTCAAATTTATAAGGCCATTGGGCTATGGTTCAAATCCGGGCGTGTACTAATGAGTTTTTCTGACTTAAGTATAAATACATAACTATCACTGACTCCGTGCCTCGGAGCACGTTAAGCAGTCGGGCCCGGGCGCTGTTAATAGATGGCGATTGTTACGATCCCCAATCCGCAGTGGAGCAGCGTGGTGGATTTAAGCTCCAAGCCCTCCCTAACCCTGGGGGAGGTCTAAGCCCCGCGCAGTGGGGTAAAAATGGGCTGATGAAGTATCCACTCTGTTCAGTTATCTCCTCAATCAATCAATCAATCAATCAATCAATCAATCAATCAATCAATCAATCAATCAATCAATCAATCAATCAATCAATCAATCAATCAATCAATCAATCAATCAATCAATCAATCAATCAGCCAATCAATCAATCATTCAAATATCTTTATTTCGTAGTTATGTAACATAATCTTGAAATACGTCACAAGAGTTAATTTATTACTTAGTGGAAAAACTTCACCACAAAGGCGCACTCAAATAGTTCTGTTTCCTCTCAGAAGAATATTCAAGGAACTGAGGGACGCTCTTTTTAACAAAATATAATTTTTTTTTAATAATAAGTGCTTAAAAATTAATATTACTGAAACAAACCGATAGGCGAGCAATTTACACCTATGGATTTTTATCATCTAAGTAGTCCGATATATAATAAAATTCTCAATACTTTATCCTCAATAAAACATTTTAGGTATTCAGGTGAAAGCTTTCAACTGGGCGACTGTAGCATGAGCTTCGCTAAAGTCACAGAAAATGAATCTGGCCTTTGGACTTGTCACATGGGATCAAGAAATACGCCTGGGGTCGAAATCACCCAAAATTTTAACGTTAGAGTCACGGGAGCTTTAGCGGCGAATCAGTTGGAAGTTACATCTTATAACGGAGAAAGCACAATATTGCAATGCCAAACTTCAGGGGGTCGGAGGCCTTTGAATTATTGTAGATTTTTGTCGCCAAGTTATCTAGGAATAAACATCGATTCTTCGGTGACAATCAGTGAGTAAGTATCGAATGTATTTGTATTTTAAAAGTTTCGATTCTCAAAAATTAAAAATGGAACGCGAAGTATGAAACAGTAAGGTACGCCAGTCATCACAGTTCCTATTCTGTGAAATATTCGTTTCAATTTGGCTTATAATCTATCTACATTAATTGTAACCCATATTTGCTATATTTCAAGATTAAAGATTCTTAGATTGCCGTAGTTTTAAAATAAAAATGTAATTCTTATAATCAGTTTTATGTCTGTTTGTCAGTCACACATTTTTTTTTACATCTGTAGGTGCTAAACGAATGCTCGAGAAAACTTTTCTTCTTATTGCTCTGTTCTATAAAATAGCAGCGCAATAAAAGATACCTCTATGTTGAATCATAATTTTGGATATTTAAACGAAAGAAGTTTATCAAAATCGGATCAGTATAGTTCTCGAGTTTTACGACAGACACACTATTAAACTCGTATGGTTGACAGTATTTGTAAAACATTTTAGCTATATATAGATTTTAGCTTTTGGCACTCCTTTTCCATATAAACTTTAACTATATACGCTAAATATCGCACTCCTCCGTAGGTACGCGTAGTATTGTTAAAAAAGGGTTTAAAGTTGTTTCTTCACCTACTTATATATAGATTATCAAATCAAGCGGTTTGATTCCCTCTTAAAGTAACAGATTTTTCAAAAATGTAAATATGCAGTTATGTTTTCTCAAAAATCGAGTTCTTGACCCTTTTGAACACTTTTCGCTGTTTCTCGTAGTTTAAGTTTTAGCCATACAGTCCCATATCAAAAACTCACCTTGTACCTCTATATAGATTTTAGCCTTCTGCACTTCTACTCCACATAAACTTTAACCATGCCAAATCTCACACTCCTCCGTGGGCGTAGTATATAGGCACGCTTAAAAAGGGGTCTAAAGTTTTTTATTTTAACGATACGTGAAACTTAAATTAAATGAAGGCGAACAAATGGTGTAAAGTAATCCTACCTTCATTCCATTCCATCAGTCTATTAAGCCATACTGCAGGGGCTTAGACCTCCCCCGAAGGTGAGGGGGCTTGGAGAATAATCCACCATGCTGCTCCAGTGCGAGTTGGTGGATTTTAACGACTGCCTTCTTTTGATGGCAACCGGGACCGACGGCTTAACGTGCTCTCCGAAGCACAGATTCTACCTCAGTTGAACCTAATACTAAGATTGACTTTATTGCTGCTGAACATTTCTCTGCATCTTAATATAAGCATATTATAATTTTGCGCATTATAGAAAGAAATAAGTAGATAAGGATAGGAGGTTAGGATAGGTAGAAAAGAGATAGGTAGAAATAACTAATGAACTCGGATGAAGAACCGGATCACAGTGAAGGACAACCGTCTTTATCATCGTCATTGTCATCTCTCTCTCTTTAGCTCCAAGCAACGATATAAGAGCGAAAGAGAAATTGATCAAGACAAAATCATCTGATGAAAATCTATATACCCGGTATTTGGTTCTTTCCGATATCTAAGCTAATTGGCTTTTTTTTTATCTTATAGGCCCATATCGGAGCGTTTCTATTTCACGGAAGGTCTGAGTTTGGACTACGGCGACTGTTCGTTGACGATAATTTCGGCTCAAGATGAAGACCAGGGTTCTTGGACCTGTGGTGCTGTTATCGCCGGCGAAACTGCAGAGGCTAGGGATTATATAGAATTAACTGTAATGCCAAGTGAGTACAGTCTCATATTTAATCAGATCGAGTTAGACAGGGTTGGGTTCGATTCGGTGTTAAGTTAAATTCCCGTAATTTTATCTAATATGAAACAAACGTTATTTATAGTTTTATAAAGTAGTAAAGGAGCAACTAAACGACATATTTGCAAGGACATAGTTGAAGGGACGGAGGGTGATATATGCTATTGTTTATCTTGGTCTAAAAGTTCCATGAAATGCATAAATAATGAAGATTCGAAATTGGTAATGCGCAAACTTCAAGTCGTGAGATGGAATAGTGTCTAGTGGGGGTAAAACTCGGGTAAAACACAGAAAAACATAATTACAGAGACGACCCTACAAAAGAGTAATGTACGGGTTACGGGGTGTAATTTGAAATCGTTGAAAATATATGCAAAAGATACTACGAGTTGTCGAGTGGAGGCCACGTACCGTGAAGCGAAGCGTTGGATGCCCCCGGCCAAGTGCACTGATGACCTAAAGCACCATACCGGGGGTAATTGGATGCGGAAGGCGGATGACCGTGTGTGGTGGCCAGCTTTCAGAGAGGCCTATACCCTGCAGTGGAGAAACATAGGCTGATGATGACGATGATACTACGTGTCTGATTAAGACTGCATCAATTTCAAACAAAATCCAAATAGGTGTAACGTTTTTTAAAAAATATTTCCCAAGTTTTAGTTTTTATAAACACTTTAATTCCATATTCCATAGTTCAGATTCCAGTTGAAATAAAGTCGTCTGAAAATGACACTTCCTCGCTTAGTTACCAATACCAATTTAAAAGTATAAAAACTTATTTCTATTTCATGGTTATTTTAATATTGACTCGAGTTTTGTAGAAAAAATCGTCTAAAAATGACACGCCATATGCCTAGTATAAATACTATTTAAAAATTTCAAAACGGCGCCAATTTTAAATTCCGAGTTCAGAATTTAGTTTTTGAGGCAAAGTCGTTTGAAAATGACACCCTACACGCCAAAATGCCATTTCAAAAGCTTCCAAGTGGTAGGAATTTTTTATTTAGACTTTAAATTCATGTTTTTAGAACAAAGTTTATCGAAAATGGCACCACACGTGTTAAGAATTAAGATAGATACTAACTCGAGTTCGATTTTCGAAAGACAGTGATGCGAAAATCGGAATAATCAATTAAACCCATTGTTACTGACCGATTGGCCGAGTGGTTAGAGACATCACTCATATTTTTTTTAAATCACTCATATTTTAATTTGGATAGTTATTACATCTTTTTTTTTGTTTTTTTTTTTTATAACGTACTGACAACAACGTCTAGGCCCCTACCTAAGCATTAGCTTGTGTTTTTGGATACCAAGCGAAGACAACACATACATTCAACAACCAAGACCCGGTACCAGTATTAATATTCGTCATATAAATACTGACCCGACTTGGGATTCGAACCCGAGACCTCCAGCTTCGTAGGCAGGGTCGCTACCCACTAAGCTAAGCGGTCGTCAAATTTAAATTTAAATCCGGACTTTTATTATATTTATTGATTGAATTTTATTATATTAAGTCACTTTGTTTCAGGTCGTCAACCTCGTAGTAGGACAGCAGCAGTTGCGGGAGTAGTCACTGGTTTGATTGTGGTTATAGTGTTGCTTGGCGTTTTCGTTATAGTGAAACGAAGAATGTTTTGTTTCTCTAAGCCAAACACGCCGAGTACAATCCGCATACCAACTTTATCGGAATTATCTTTGCCTAGGAATAGTGGCAGTAGTGAAGATAGTAATAATTCATCAGCAAATAGCGCTAATAACCTTGTCCTTTCGGCCAATCCGGCTGTGTGAATTTAATCAGTGATTTGCTAGATTAAAATTGTAATATGTGTAAAGTGATAATAAGTTGCTAGATCTTACTAAGAATTTGGCTAGATTTTAGTCAACTATAGGAATTTTCAGAAGTTTCTAATAAATCCACCCATACAACTATAAACAAAATAGATACAACGTGGAAAATAATGTTGTTGAAGCACATGCTCTAGAAATAATAAAAAGAAAAATGAAATAGATCTTAATTCGTATGGAATAAATTTTAATCCGACAGTTGCAACTATCTAAAAAAATCGAAAGCTATTTTAACATGTAGACTGAAAATTGTCGGTGGGAGGTTAGAATTACGCTTGTATATAAAATATAGCTTATAAGATTAACAGGACTAAAAATGTTTTATAGGTCATTTAAAAAGCAAAATATAAAAAAAATGTTTCATTGCTTAAATTGCTCCGATTGTTGGATCTAAAGTTGCCGTTTATCATTTCTTAACATATGATCTCCACATAAACCAGTCACATATTCTTTATTTCAAATACGCATATTATTTTACTTAAATAAAATGCTAAACCAATTTTTAAAATTCTTCACGATTCGTTAGCCCTGTGTGTGTAAATCAAATTCACTGAATTCGATTAAATGACGAAACCAATATTACCATTGAAAAGTTAAAGGTTTGTTTTGTCATTGGAAATGTTGTCATAGAGAATGACTTTCATTTCGTTGGAGTATAGGGGGTCATTTGGGAGTTTTGTGAGACAGGCAGATTGCACAAAGAGATTTTTGAGATATCGAGATGAACTTGGTGTCAAAATACGCAGCTCGGCGTGCTCTACAAGATGGCAAAAGACAATTTGGAAAAAGTTTAAAAACAAAAAAAATATCGGCAAAAAACGAAAAAATCGCAACTTTTTTCCCCTGATTTTCATTTTGGGAGCCCGATATCTCGAGAACTAGGTCCGAATAAGAAAAAAATAAAAAAAGCGGCTCGGGGTAATTAAACGGAGGATCGATTAAGACTGAAATTGTTAGAATCGGACAACCGGAAGTAGTCGTTAAGGGTGCCCTTAATTGGAAGTCGGATATGCGTCGGTGTTACATTTCGTACTAATTCGGTTTGTTCGATGGAAATGTCGCGCAGAATGTTATATTTCGAAGTTTTAAGCTTATTCAGATACAGTTGTGTAATTTATTTTTTTTCGAAAAAAATTTATTTCGTAAAATATTATCCAAAATATGTGTGTTACTTTATTCCGTTAGGTTCATTTCCAATGTCGTAAGAAATTCGTGCGAAAGCAAGAGATCCGTTGATTTTTTATTAATATAAGCTTTAAATGTCAAATTCTTTGAATTTAGACCAATATTCCACCATGTTTCTTTTAACCTGTTCTGACTGTCATATTAAAACTAGGTACCTAAATATGTTATAAACAATGGAAACCCCAACAAAAATCAGTTAAGTGTTTTTGATCTTTATGCGTTCGAACCATAGCGTAAATTAATTTGACAGCAGCGTTTGGTTTTAATAGAGTCATAAATGTCACTTCACAGTAGTGACATCTTGCAATTTTGCGGGGTTGAAGATCGGCGCGCGGGGATTTCGCAGGGTTGAAGACCGGCGCACGGGGACCTTGTGCACTGAAACTCAGACTAAAACTCGCCATCTACACGAGCTAGCTAGAGTGTGAGTGGTTAGACGGTAAACGCAGAAGAAGGCTTCTAATCAATTCGTACTTTTATAGTTCGAACCTTGTTTAATAATCAGTCCCATTTAGATTTTTTTTTTAAATTGTGTTGTGTTTAGTTTTAAATATTTGCTTAAGTTAAATTATTCTTGTGTACACAGGTGTGTAGCCTAGTCTGGTCATTTCGTTTTTTTAAATTTTAGAGCTATATTATGAACCGATGGTGTATGTTAAATAAATAAATAAATAAATACAAATAAACAGTTCATGCATACAGGTTTACCGGTGATTGGACCTATTACAGTTAATGGGTTGTATATGTTATTGTCAATTGATTCGACCTTATATTTCCTTAAGTAGAAGTGAACCATTTCCGATATGATTTGTAATGAGACGTTCTTTGAGATATGGTAATGGGCAATTTTCAAGAATTAATTTAATAAAACTAAAGCGTATAATAAAAAAATAATTTAACAATGTAGTTAACATACCAATACGTAAGACCCTGAAAGTTCATTAGTCTTTTGATTATAGAGTAAATAAATTTGACTGCAGCGTTTGGCTTAATAGCTTTTGGCTTAATAGCTTTTGGCTTAATAAATGTCACTTCACACTATCGAAACTGTCAAACACAATTTCGCGGAAGTGAAGGTTGGTGCGCGGCGACCTCGCGGACTGAAACCGGACTGAAAATCGCCATCTCGCCAAACGGGTAGGTACACCAGCTAGCTAGAGTATGAGCTGTTAGATGGTAAACGCAGAAGAGGGCTTCTAATTCGTAATTTTGTGCTTATATAATTTTTTTTTTGAGATATCAAACATTTTAAATTTTCTTAAAAATAAAATATGTGTTTATAGTTCACATTGGTCAAAATAGTAGGATCGAATGAATTGATAATGACCTACCTCCCTACAATCCACTAACGGGAATAGACAAACGAGAACAGACGAACACAGAACCTCTTTCTTTTGAAGTCGGTTAAAAAGAGAAACCGGCCGCAATAATTTACAAGCGATAGACTCTGCAATTGATATTGCGATGATCTATTCTAATGTTTATATACTCGTACTAACGAACTTGAACATTAGAATAGACCCTCGCTATAGATGTCTATTGCGTAGGTTATCGCGGTCAGTTTCCCTTTTTATAGGTCTCCCTTCGCCACTGATAAGGACGATAATATCGATAAGTATATCGCCGTGGACGAAACTAACAAGAAATGATTAGAATTATTTGTTACAGATATTTATTAATATTTCAATCCATGATAATAATCTGATCTATGGTTACACTCATAAAGAATTTGTTGATAGCTTTAACCCCCGTACGGACGATCTGCATGACGACAGGCGGCGCAAGGTCGTCCATTATTTGTCTCCAATTGTCGTTTGCGAATGTATGGGTGGCATCAGCTGCAAAAAATTTAAAAAAAATAAGCAATATGATTTTAAACATCGAAATCAAAATATGTTTATTCATTATAGTAGTTTGGTGATTATACAATACATACTTGTAATCTTGTCTTGTTACTTGGTAGTAGTAATGTTTTTTTTTAGGTTATAACCTTCGATTATATAATGTCTGGTTTAAGAATCGGCGTCAAAAAAGTTATATAAAAACATCAATTAACTGTTTGTTTATAATTCACGTACACAGAATATAATCAAAGGATACAAACTCAAACAAATGACAACAGAAAATAAGAATAGTAATATGGAATATTTCTTTACGTAATTTCTAAAAAGACGATTGTATCAAATTTTAACTGGGCAAAGGGATAGAAGCTCTGAAGGGCACATACGATAATTTAAGATTATTATAATTTTTTTTATCGATTTCAGGCTCGTAAATCCATATAATGTCTATTTGTACCGTGCCTGGGTGTAAAATATCTATCTACACATGCTGTAGCAACAACTGCAGATATATATATAATATAAAAAAATCGACCAGTTTTAAATTTTTATTCGATGACCCTTTAACCCACCCCTGAGAGTAGGAAAACAGGGAATTATTGATTGTTCACTCACTGATTGTAATGTATGACGATGCATGAAGATAGCTAATTTAAAAGGAATCAAAATTTAAGTTAGTAGAATATAGCCACAAAAAATGATAAAATAAAAACTTTTTAACAAAAAAATTAAACTGCCGAAAAAACCAAAAAGCCAACGCCGATTGAGGCGCCGGCCGCGCCGACTCAAAATTACTTAGGTGTAAGTACATTAGTTTATGAACTTAGCTTCTAAGGTTAAATAATAAAAAAATGTTTATTATTTTTTGCTTTTTACTTTTTTCGGCAGTTTAATATTATTTTTTTTTCAAGTTTTTGTTAATCGATATCCTATCACCTCTTTCACTATAATCCCATATGTAAGATACAGGATGTATTCAATTCAATTAGACAATATTATATCTACGTATAACGAATGCATCCTCGAAACCGAATCTTCATGTAGATTTCAAAATATTATTTTCAGTTTTATTCTCAAAGAAACGTTTATATACTAATGAATCCTAAACATTAGAATATACCATCTCCGGATCAGAATGACCGACATAGTGGTCGGAGACGCCGAGGGACAATATTTGCGTGCATCAATTTGTTCCGTGCCTGGGTGTAAAATATCTTTAATATATTTGAGTATTCGGTTGTCCAGTACCCATAATACAGGCTCTGCCTAGTTTGGGACTAGACCGAGTATGAGGCGTCTCAAATTATTATTATTATATCATTTCAATAATAAAATATTATAGGCATATCGGGTGTCATAAAAATCAACGTCAAGTCGGAAACACGTGATGAGGCAAGTGGTGACAGTTATCAGAAAAATATTTAAAAAAGTCTTAGTCATGCACTTTTAAAATCATAGGCACCAAAAAAAAAATACGAGAAAACTAACACTCTGTGATGCTTTTGAAAGTACTGTGATTGCAAATCTTTATTTTTCTTCGATTTTTTTTTGCGATGTAACCCTGAGTAACCCTTCTGTAAATTAGGTTATTTTATCATGATGCTCAGGTAATAGTGCTGTATCTGTACTACGTTCCATCTGCGGAAATTTCGATCTGTGACTTCTGAACTCTAAAGTTGTGACGAAGCATCTGAGAGTCGAGTGCTTTTTTCTTACCTGTTTGAATGATGCCGGAGGTAGGTACAAAACTCAAAATAGTCAGATTCTAGCTCGACCGGTTTTTTATTACTGACTCTAATGAAATCATAGAAATCAAATATACTTTTTTATATGTGCCTTATTTTTTTTTTAAATTTATTACAGGAAAAGATGACATAATGATTTTTTTTATTCGTATACAATTCGCGCTAAAATAATTAGTAACATTCTATGTTGGTCTGACTGCATATCGTTATGCAGATTATGAATCCTTGGAAAACATTTGTTCTATCTGTTACTTGTTCCGTGTCGGGGCGTAGAATTATCTGTATATGTATGTATTTTAAAGAATATTCAAGTATGTATATCAGTTGTCTAGTACCCCATAGTACAAGCATAATACTTGCTTATTTTGGGACTAGATGGCGCTGTGTGGCATGTCCCGGATATTATTATCATTTTACTTACATAGAGCTTTGTTTCCGTTGAACAAGTTCTCAAATTCGAATCTCGTGTTCTCCATGTCGTAAGTGTAACTGGGCGCAACTAACTTTAAGTGTTCGCCGCCGGTGCTGTCGTTTGTATGAACCAGTTTACTTTTTATGACGACGTCTAGATTTTCTGTGAATATAAAAAAAATATTCAATTACAGTGGGTAACAACAAAATATACTTTAAGACAACGAAGTTTTAATAAAGATGGGGCGGGGCACCTTCATATTGCAATGCGTTCGAAAATTAATCCGCATTAACATACTTATGTAGATTGTAAGCGTGTACAACTGTACATCTATATCAATATTATAAAGAGGAAAAATTTGATTTTTTGTTTGTTACGGGTAAAATCAAAAACTACTTAATTGATTTTAAAAATCCTTTCATTTATAGAAGGTTACATTATCAATAACTAACACGCGCTATATTTTATTTTCAAACTAGCTTTCCGTCCGCGACTCCGCTCGTATGGACTACACAGTTGTACCGGGACAGCAATAATTTTTTGTAAAGATATAGTTTATAAGCTGAAAACTGACATAGGCTATTTTTTATCCTGGAAAAAGGAGTCCAGGTACAACTGTGTATATAGTTACAGCGAGCGGAGCCGCGGGCGGAAAGCTATAGATTATAAAATTGTATGTGAAATATGATATGGAACCACAGACAAGTCAACCTTTAGACCACGCTTTAACAGGGAGTAGCATTCGCCAAGGCTATGTAGTTACACTACATAACTACCTCACTAGTGAGCCGTCAGTTGGAAGCACGTCGGAAGCCATTAAATTGTCAATTTTGAACGTGCCAATGAAAACTAGCCGACCTCTCCCCGCAACCCGCCACTTTTTGGCGATTTCGTTTTCGTATTGACGTTTATTAAAGCGTGGTCTAAAGGTTGACTTGTCTGCGTATGGAACACATGATACAGAAAGAGATAGATAGCTATCTGTAATGTATTACGCTTGAAATACGCTTAGTCAATATTGACTAGGAGGAAAGGCCAATCGGTGATAAAATCAAATTACTACAATTGTAGGAATGTGCTGTGCATCCATAACCCGAACACGGACTTCTTAACCCCAGCGAAGTTTGGCATCCAGACGTGTTTATATATTTGTATAAAATTTATTTCATGCTACCTTCAGAGAGGGCAGGGGCCAATCTGTCATAACTTCATATACTCAAAGACAAGCATTGCACAAACTCTTCAGAAACATAGCAAATTATTAACATTTCGTTAAAATTTATATTTAGATGAATAAGTCATATAAGTAATGTGGCTGGTTAAAAATAAATCTGCGAATTTGCACTTGCCATTATGGTTTTTCAATAAACCTGTTGATTCCCGGACATAACCTAGAAAATTCGATTTTTTAATGTACATACGATGCACACACGTAAATCATATAAAAGTTTTACCGCCTGCACTTCAATGCGTGATGACGCAGCTATGATTTAATTCCTATTGTTTGATAATTAAGGCCTTACAATAATAGAACTTGTAACCACATGAAGCGAATCGTTGACCTATCGCTAGCCTATAAAGGTATCAAAATGTATAGAGAGGGAAATTTAAATTCAATGCTTCTGTGATACCTACGGCCTGCTTCGGCCCAACTGTTTATGCACAAATAACGAACAGGGTACATCCACAGGTAAAACATAGTGTAGGGACCACGTAGGGACGTTATTTTTTATTTATTCAGCTACTAAAGCTATAGTAATTGGTGTTGGCAGTACATTTTATACGATACATCATTTATTTTGTATAGGCTAGATAGACGAAAGTGGTGAAAAGCTGTGGAAATTAATAAACTGAACTTGGGATACGTGCGTGTTTCGCACTTAGCAGGAAAATAGATCGAATGAACGGATGATGTAGGTATAGGAAGAATGGTTTAAGGATTGCGTACTACTTACCGCTGAATTGAGCGTCGAAAAAACTCGTATAATTTTTTTACCCAACGACGTAGGGTAGTATCTTTTATGTATAATCCTTCCTTTATAATTTATAATAAATCAAAAGTGAATACCATTAATGAAACCAAAACCTACCTAAACCTACAAACCAACGTTTGGCGCTTATGCCTGAGAATGATTTCGCCAAAACTATCAAATCTTATGAATACGTATTCTATTCCTGCTGATGGTGGTCTTATGGGCTTAAATATCAGTTTATCTTTGCTATGAGAGCGCAGAAGTTTGAGAAGGTATTCTGAACGTAAGAAGATTTAGTGACCTAAAAATTTCTAGAGGTTATTAAAGAATAGATTTTTAGTTAGGCAAAAGATAAGTGTGCACCCTTGCACAGGTATTTTTAACCTTCTACTTTATTAGATACCTACGCATAAAAAATATGATCAGCAAAAAGTTACAATTTAACTTTGAAACTGTACACTACATAAGTTATTTCGCCATTCTCTATAGCCAAGATTTTGCATGGATACAGCAATTGATCCAGATTAATCCAGTGGATCCATTCTAATATGTTTTTAATAGAATTAGCCGACTATTTCTTTTTACACTAATAAAGAATCGAAAACAATATATAACTATGATTATATAGAAGTTAAATAAAATGCTACTTACTCACAAATACTTTAGCATTGCCATCACCTTGAATAGGCAAAATCAATATTCGCCCATCGATAACATATTTCGCAGTCAAACTAACATTGGTTTTTATTACGAGCGAAAACGATTCTGCATCTATTTGAACTCTGGAAAAATAAAACACTTTTTGTAGTATCAAGACAATTTACAACCATCATCGTTTCCCTGACCCCAATGGAGCGAGATCTTAAAAATTATGATAGGTAATGTATCTTATTATCATAATTTTTAAATTATTGTAATACGTAAATTATAGTAATATGTACATTACCGTCAGTTAACAACAAAAGATTTTATGAAATGGAACCTCGGAATTATGAATTTTTAGGGTTGTGTACACACAGCTCCGATGGTAGAAATCCCTAAGGTCAGAAACACAATCGATAGCTGTCGGACTCGTACCTTTTTTTATTAAAAAATCTACAGACCTCATGCTAGGCATGACTATCAAATAACGTTTAAAACAAACACACGAATTGCATTCTCAACACAATTTATTATATAAATTGATATTACAAAACTATGTTTATTTTATTTCTTCAATTTTACCGAAATCTATGTAACTTTAAAAAAAAATCTCAATCGCACCGTCATTTATCTAGACAGAACTCTGAAGAAGTAGATATCTTTTCACATAAATACACAAATTATGTTTTAAAAAAGAGGTGTTAGTATAACTGTAGGTACATTTGAAATAATACAATAAAAAGTGTTCAAAAAGTTACTCTTTTTTTCGAAATCAATGTAACTTATTAAAAAAAACCGTTGCCATAACACTTCAACTTCCAAAGACAGCGGATTCCCCTTTTTCTTGGATTTTCGTCCTCGTATCATTTCAAAGATATTTTCAAGACTGATTATTTATGTAACTTGTGACCCATGCATACCTATTAAGGGGACAGACAGGAATAATAGTACAGTGGCACAACACAAAACGGGAGTTTTTGCCGGTATATGCCCTCAGTGGCACGGGGCGGAATAAATGGAGCCTTCGGAGTACGTCACGTTTGTATCGCCTCTACTTGGTCATTAACTACTCCTTACAGGCCAACGCCACAAGCAGAGATCAAATGTAACATATAGGTAGGAAGCTATCATAACAAAGAAAAAAACACGAATGAACTACGATGGGATTGGAAATCGTTCTGTAACTCACACTCGTGGCTTATGCATTTGTAAAAATGTTTGAATAAGGCATATCTATAGAGGCACCGTCCGTTTGGGCGACCGTCCTGCGTCCAAAATTAACCATTTTTGGCTACCAATGTTTATAAAATCTTCATACAATAGCATGGTCAAAATCTAACCGTTATTGTATCTAAAGAATAGCATATACTCCTAATACTATCCAGGCTCGTCTGGAAAACAACTGGCGCAAAGTTTAAATTTATCTTATTATGGCAGTGTCGTGATAGCCCGAGCGCAGCGAACCTGGTCCAAACAGGGCCGTGTGGCCGTGGTTTGAATCCGGGCGTGTACTAGTTAGTTTTATGACTTAAGTACAATAACTATGACTCTGTGCCTCGGAGAGCACGTTAAGCTGTCGGTCACAGGTGCTGTCCATAGAAGGCGCTCGTTACAATCTGCCAATCCGAATTGTAGCAGCGTAGTTGATTTAAGCTCCAAGTCTCCTCACTCTGGGGCGAGGCCTAAGCCCCTGCAGTGGGGTATAATGAGCTGATGACATGGCATTATGGCATAACATATGTTTGGATTCCAACCGTCCAGAGTCCCGTTGTATTTAAAAACTGCTGGTATTCAATAACAATTTCGCCCAAGAAACTATATTTTTATTTGTAGCAATTTTCGAGAAAATCAATTTTTAATATTACTAGTTTTGCAAATAACCACGTAACCCGGCGCGAACGAACACGAATGCGGCGCATACGCCGACAAGTGCTGAGAAGCCGGCAACAGCCTTGAAATCGTTTGAAATTTGCCATCAGCAGCGGGGTGGGGTAGTGTCAAAAGTATACGCGGGGTGGCTCGTGCGGCGAGTAATTAGTCGCATTTTGACCGTGACCGAGTAGAGTTTGTGCCTCAAGTCGGTGATCTCGAGTGTTGTTAACATCAACTGTTTGCAGTTTATCGTGTTCTTTCTTAATGCAGTTTATCGTTTATAATTGTGCCACGTGCTTCAGGGAATACATCACTGCAGATCAGCAAGGTACAACATGCCATTCGTCTAAGCGAGTGGAATGCTCATATTTGTAATACTGTCTAATTGCATAGTCATAATGTCTTGAAATAGTGACGGGAGTGCAATGGACATCACGTACATCACGTAGGTAGAAAATTTAAGAGCCATTCGTTACTTTACGCGGCATATGAAAAAAATGATTTGTATTATCGTGTCATGAAAACTTAAACATTTATTCAATTAAATACTTTTTTAATTGTAAATGTTCACCACTTCGAACAAATTACAGAATAGCAAATAGGTATCCAAAAAGTTAATACGAACGACGATGTTTATAACTGTGAATTAGACGTGCGTCGATCATGAATGATTCAATCATTTTGATTGAATCACAAAAAAAGTATTGATGATTGCAATTAATATTTTCTTAATCAATCATTCATACAATCATTCAAGTTTCACGATCGGGATTAGAGAAATCATTCTCGATCTCTCGCCTGACTGAATCATTCAAACGAATAAGAGAACCAGCGCGGCGGAAGCGGACCCAGCCAATGTGTAACTTATTGGTCTGTGATGTGTGTGTAGTCATTGTTTATTGGATGAGTCGTTATTCGTCTATGATAGTTTATGAGTTTATATCAACAAAAAAAGTTTGAGCACTTAGGCACTTACCATTAAATTCCAAGTAGATCTGGGTTCCGTAAAGTATTATAACACATTGGTTCATATGTTTATCAGATTGTATTGTTTATTTCACCTATCAATAATAATATCAAATTCATCGTACATAGTTTGTTAATAGGTATTATATTATATTAGTAAATATAAATTAATACTATACCACCACCATTACACCACAACCACATTAATTTAAATAGCTAACACTACAAAGTTTTTTTTAGACATATATTAATATAAACTTGGAATTAAAGTCGTATTTATTATATTGAATCATAACTCATCTAAATAAACCAAAATTAAAGTACGTAATAATATCTGTTCACGAAACAAAAGTAATGCATTCACATCTCGCGAGACGCGGATTTCGTTTGCAATCGATGATCGAGTACAAACGAATGGTCGAATACAAACGAATGACTGAGTACAAACAATGATCTCTACGACGACGAACGAACTCTATCAAAATGATCGAATGAATGATTGATTAATTTGATAGATTCTTTTTTGGAATAAATACTTGAATGATCGAATCACTTCAAATGATCGATTTACACATGTCTACTGTGAATTAAACCTATGTTAAAAGCGTGTTCTGTTGTTTATTGTGACTTCGTGGTACACCATTATGAATGAATCATTCATTGTTCCTGGTGTGATTTACAAAACCGAGGATTTTTGGTAAGTGAAATCAATGAGTTTATTGAACATTATTTTATTTATTTTTAGTAGTAGGTATGACGTAAGTAGCCGCCGTGTGTTTACATTTCCATGGTTTGCGTAACGTTACGCGTGCGCTGTACAGGGTTGACGAGACTGGAAATTAATTACTTTTTTCATGTTTTTCATGTATGACATTTTTTCTTGCACCTGTTGTCTAAAGGCCAAGAAAACAATGTGTACAACCTACTGATTTTGGGACAAACAAATGATGATATCCATACTGTATATAATCTGACGTAGATCTATATTAATCAACGTACTTAAGATCAATAACTTTACTCCCGCTGATCCCATGAAGTTGAGCTTTAGTGAAGTGAAGTTTCAGCCCTTGGCCATCTATTTTAATATCGTCTAAGTTGATGGGGTCGAGCGATGGCACTTTTGATTGAGGTATTCCCTTAGTGAAGAATGGCAGAGTAGTCTGTAGTTGATCGCGGACGCATTGCTCAAAACCATTCCTTAAGTGGCAAGGTATTATGTAAGGCGCTGAAAGTAAAAAAAAATAATTACAATAGCTGGTAAAATAGATAATCATGTAATTGATACAAATGGGAGCTTTTGAGATGGGTCACACCACAAAGAAGTTTAAAACTGTTACAGATAAAGAAAGTTATTATAAATAACTATGGCGTCCATTTAAGTGTCAAGATAAGCATACAAACTTTTTAAAAAAAATACTCGTACCGACTCGGAAACCGCAACCGAGTATTTATAAAAAAAAAAAATTGGGTGGTTTTTTGGGATTATTGATAAAGTAGACTGTAAGGAAAATTTGCATGAAACCTGTTGTGTATTTGTGTTAACAGATACGCCAAATATTGCCAGATGTTTTTTTTTTCTTTCGGTTAAATATCGTTTGTTCTTTCATATAGAAATGCGTTTAATTGTTGACTCACTGTTTTGCCGACTTTCTGTTAAGATGGCAGGTCTTAAAAATGTGCCTTTACAACAAAATTGTTACCTTTACGTTCGACTGAGAAATGATAAACTAAGAATTTGAATATTAATAAAAAACAAGAATGTATTAAAATTTTTGCAATTTAGTAAACTTACGGAAATGATATATTAGATGTTAGAGTGACGCGAGGCATTAAAATATGATCCAACACGTCTCCTGTTTCCTATATGTGAAGGCTACGTCGAAACGTAAAAACGAAACATAAATAGGTATATTTTACACATGAAGTAATTGTATGTAATAGCCCGAACGCAGCGAACCTGTTTCAAATCTAAAAGGCCATATGGCCATGGTTCGAATCCGGGCGTGTACCACTGAGTTTTTCTGACTTAAGTACATTAAATATCACGGACTCGCCTCGTGCCTCGGAGAGCACGTTAAGCAGTCGGTCCCGGTCGCTGTCAAAAGACGGCAGTCGTTACAATCCGCCAACACGCATTGGAGCAGCGTGGTGGATTTAAGCTCCAAGCCCCCTCATCTTGAGAAGACGCCTAAGCCTCTGCAGTGTGATGTAAAAAGGGCTGATAAATATGTTACATTCGTCAAATTGTAATAAGAACCAAAATTTTTTTTTCTTTTTATTTAATATTTAATAAAAGGAAATACAAACCAATATCTTACCTATCAAATCATACAAATCAATATCTCACCCTATCTCTACTTCTTGCACATAAACACAAAAGAGGCACAGATTAATTTTACGCTTATTTTTGTCATAAACCAGCCGAAATGTATCTAAGTGAACTATGATCTATCTTGAACCTGAACCCCTCATTCTTTTCCCAAGCGAAATATTGTTCATATACTATAAAATATTAAATAAGCATTGCTAATGAGGACTGGCACGCTAAATTCGGTCCAGGCTTTTTTTTTAATTAAAATTGTTAAATTAATTTTAACATCTATCTATATTAATAAAATTGTAATATCTGTCTGTCTGTTTCGGCTAATCTTCGAAACGACTAAACCATTTCAATGAATCTTTGCAGACACAAAAAGAAGGTTATCAGGAGTGACATAAGTTGGTTTTTGTCTGTGTATTTGTCTGTCTGTTGGGGCTAAGCGCCGAAACGCTGTACCGATTTTACTGAAATTTTGCAAGCATATAGAGCGAGCGCGTTGTCAGGAGTGTTAAGTATTTTTTTTTGTCTATATTAATAAAATTGTAGTCTGTCTGTTCTGGTTTATCTCGAAAACGGCTGACCGATTTGGGACCGACTTGTGGGATAGCTATTCTACTTACATGCTAAAATGACTAAATGAATTTGGGTAAAATTAGGTATAGAGATTTCTTAGGTAGTTAAATTGCAGAACTTTTTAGAAAGTGTCACAATATTCTGGAGCATCGCGTCCATTTAGCTGTGCCGGTACAACTCTAGTTCACGTGGGCGAAGCCGCGGGCGGAAGGCTAGTATAAAAATAAAAGTAATTATACTATAGGATGATAAAAAAAATGATCCGATTCAAAAATTCATAAAAAAAGTTTGAAGAGTTCTGGTAAATATCAAACTTTGTTGTGTGTTAGAACAATAATTATGATAATTATACTTTTGTTGGTGTCGGATTATATCTTGGAAGTTCTACGTTTTGGACCATGCAATAACCTTTGGTACAAAAATATACATGGGTAAAGATATTGTCTAATTGTTGAAAAAAATATATGTATAAAACAATTTTAATTATAAACAGCTGAATTTAGGCGTAACCCTCCTTTGTAATGTTTATTAATATATTTTATAATACCTATACAAACAAAATTTCGCCCAGGGAAAGAACGAAGCGTTCACAATATAGGTCGGGATGTTGTACTAATAGTATGTACTTTACATGTACTATAATGCTCATTTTTAAACATATAGAGTGGAAAATCTAACAAAAAGTTTTTTCCTTCATCAATTGACGTGTTGATGTTAATTAGCTATGTAAGTAAATTATATATTTGACTGGTTGTTTCAATGATGACCGATTTTGTTTTTCAATGCCAGAGTTAAAAAAAAAACTGTCAAGTAGGGTACATTTACACTAGTATTGAGCTGTTGGACTGTAAATTAAATTAGAGTTCCATTGTAGTCAATTCCGTAAAAAAGAAATAGTGAAGTTTGCTTTTAGTGAAACCAGGATAAGTTAAAAGCAAGTTTTCGTCTGTTGTTTGATCTAGAAATTTCTGAGCAAATAAGAAAGTAATTATTTATACCAGATGAATATTGTCATCGAAAACCCTTTGAGATCTTCTCTGAGATATAACAAAATAATGTATAGAGAAATTGTTTCTCTTTTATAGGTTTAAAGAAAAGTTCGCGATAACATATGTCTATATACGATATTAATCCTTATCAAATCAAATACGTTCGTTGCCTTAAGCACTTCATGCTTATTATAGTTGCCCTTCACACTATGCAATTTAAATTAATATCTTAGGAGTTATCGCAAAATTAAAACTATCACGCGACAAAATAAATTCAAGCAGTCCTACACCGACGTGACACTCTTGATGTAATTAGGCAGAAGTTATCTATGTTGTCCTTAAATAAATATTTTAGTTAGTTTTCATGTACATATTCTTTACTTTTTCAAATATTTGCACGATTGGAAATAAAAACATTAAAAACACTCCAAGAAGGATATCCTCGACGCAACAAGCTGACACGACACTACAACAGAAAAAAATATAAGCATATATGCTCTGCTACCTGTGCGAAGCCGGGGCGGATCACTAGTTAATGATAAACAACATATTATGGTTTAACAAAATAATGAGTAACTTCATAAATATTAAAATTCGCTCCATCGTAATTTCCTTGTTTGGGTTGATTTTAAGGACGTCTTAATTAAACATCGGCTTTTTACACTTATGTGCGAAATATTTTGAAGCTAAGGTTATCATATTTAGAATAATTATTTACGTATTAATATTTAATATGACTAAAGGTTTATTGTGTTTAAATGAAATGTTCAAAACGTAACATATTATATAAAAACTATTGTGCCTTTAGTACTTAGTTAGTTAGCGACCTATATAGTGACTAATGGATAAAAACATTTTTATGTACTATATCGAAAATAATATTTCATACACATAGATGGCGCCATGAAAAGTGACTTCTATTTTATTAATACACCAAACAGATTATATCAATGACAACAATTTATTTATCCCGTTTACGTAAAAAACAATCAAAAATACTAATTGTAAAAAAAAACAAATAATACATTTCTTTTGTTCGTTTCTGTAAGATTCAATCTAAGGCTTCTCAATCAAAAGTGAATCAATACGCGAAAAAATATCAAGAAATAATTTATTTTTTTTTGTTTGACATATACCTTTGTGATTATAAAATTATTTTTTTAAGTAATTTATAATGTAGCTTTACTAAAGTATGAACTTTCACCACAAACAGGTATTAAAAGAATTCATAAAAATGAGGTTTATGTCACAAAATATTTTTCTGCACAATTATTAAACTGTGAGTACTGTGACCATCGACATTCGACGACCGCTCAGCCTAGTGGGTAGCGACCCTGCCTACGAAGCCGAAGGTCCCGGGTTCGAATCCCAAGTCGGGCCAGTATTTATATGATGAATATTGATACTGATACCGGGTTAAGTTGTTATATGTATGTAGTGTCTTCGCTTCGTACCCAAAACACAGGCTAATACTTAGTTTGGGGCGTAGACGTCGTTGTGATTCATGCGTTATTATTATTATTATTATACATGACAGTCATATTTGAACCATTACAATTAGAAAACCTTTTACTAAACTATTTTTGATTAAACTCTGACAGTTGGATACTTATGTATTTTAAGTTTGATATCTTTAGAAGCAGACCACAAGAAGAAAAGCCGCGTGCGGAAGCTAGTAATGTAATGAAATAATGCATTGTGTTACTCAATTAGTTAGTACCCTGACCACGACGACGCTTGTGAGTCAATGCCGCGTATCTGTGATATGAATGCAATGAAACGTCCTCTGGTCACGGCCCTGCGGGTGACGAAAGGAAAATAAGTGAAATGTTGAGAGAATCTTGGGAAATTGTACAAGTTTATACTTCTAATCGTTTTATTACTCGGCTATATCCCTGTTTTTAAACATTTAACACTTAGATGGAGTTTGGGGAAATATTTGGCTAAATGCGTCGTGATGCAGGGCTCACATTTTTTAACACATTTTTTAACCACAAACACCAAAATTTCTATAGAAAGAGGATCATACACAAAAGTACGAATTGACTAAAAACCCTTTTCTGCGGTTACCGTCTAACTACTTATACTTTAGTCTAGCTGGTGCAAGATGGCGAGTTTCAGTCCGCGAGGTCCCCGCGCGCCGGTCTTCACCCACGCGAAATTGCGTTTGACATTTTTGATATTGTGAAGTGATCACTGTCAAATTCAGTAATTCTATGGGAACATGTCTCACAAGATTGCTACAAGTTATCAAACAAAACGGCACATATATATTTTAATTAAATATATGACGTATAATTACGCTATTAAAAAAACGTCTTAAATGTGTGTATCAAATACGAAAAGACTTTCTCCCCCACCTAATATGTTTTATATAATTCTATCTAAAAGTTCTCGAAATGACAGACAAAGAAAAAAATATAAAATACTAGGTAGTTGAACCGGCGAACTTCGTACCGCCTCAGAACTGGGAACCGTTTTAGAACATATATGTATTGCAGTGCCACCTGGTGGGTCATAGCCACAATCCTTATCTAAGAACCTGCTCTTAGGTGATATCCATGTAACACAAAAATCCGCGTCAAGATCGTCCCA
Source organism: Luffia ferchaultella (assembly GCA_949709985.1). Lineage (NCBI taxonomy): Eukaryota > Metazoa > Arthropoda > Insecta > Lepidoptera > Psychidae > Luffia > Luffia ferchaultella. The sequence continues at coordinate 5,909,100 of OX453246.1, forward strand.
GCCGTTTAAAAGATACGCATCTTTTATTCTCTCATATATCATTACTACCCTTTTTCCAAAACACATTCATTCCACCACTGTCTTTCCTGTGCGACGCACTAAAATTAACAGCCTCCTCGCTTTATTGACTCTTACAAAAAAAAAAAAATCCACAGATCTTGCAGTCCCCGCAACCATCGGTTTCATTGAAAATGAACCTACCCAAACCCGATTTTCACAGATTATTTTATTTTATTGCCACGAAAACGTGGCACTATTCTTTTCAACTCTTTAAACTCAGAAATAAATCAACGAAAAAATTCTCTGCTACCCGTGCGAAGCCGGGGCGGGTCGCTAGTTCAACATATTTGAAACATTTAGGTTTTAAACTGCAGCCTCTGATATCCTTAAACGTTCGATAATTAAGCATTCGAACGAATACAGGCCGAAAGGCGATGACCGTAATGTTAACAAGTTCCCGAACGTCCATAAAATTTAACATGTGATGTCAAATTTCTTGTTCGATTTCCAACCGATTTACAAAATTTTGGTCTCAAACTGTAGCTACCGACGCCTTCTAACCTTTGGTATAACTTTTTGAAGCGATCCGTCGAATACCCTCTGAAATATAGTAACTTATATCTACAAACACAAGCGATCGACCAAAAAATCTCATCTTTCGGAAATAATTTCTCTTACAATTACCAACCGATTTCCAAAAACTTGGTCTCAAATCTTAGCTACGTTAATGCCCGAGATACTATTTTTTTTTCATTTTTGATTTCGATTCCCGTTCTTGAAATATTTTGGATTTAGTAAAAAAAAATTCCGAAAAAATCCCGATTTATTTTACATTTTCTAATTTTTTACAAAAACTACTTAATCGATTTCCAAAATTTTGATGTCATACAATGCACAACTAAATTCTTAATCTTTTAAAATCTTAAAATCTTGGCTGGACTCCATACCCTCGGAGTTATGGCCAAAAATGCGTCTCCCGTGAAATGGATATGATAGTCATTTTCAACGACAACATTTTCAATGACAAAACCGTGTAATACATTAACTGTTGTGAATAACCCTTCGAAGCATAAACTGTAAAGTCGTGTGTGCCCGATATTTGTTGGTGTCGCGCCCGCGCCGCCAGACGGGAGCTGCTGGCTGCAATCGAGTGTGTCGCAGAAAAAGGTCAGTCCTTTATTCAATCCTTTCGCTCCGCTGTTGCACCCCGCTATATTATACCAACGCCATATACAGTCCACTAAAAACACTGACGCTTCAGAAGTGAGCCCGGACGTTGTTCATATGAACTCGTGGGCGCTTTCACATATCTATTGCAGCGTCCCCTGGTAGCCCTTAATTGCACAACCTATTTAATTATCTATTCGCAGGTGATACTCATGTAATGCAAAAAACCGAATTAAAATCAGTTCTGTCGTTTCGAAGATACACATTTACTGCAGCGCCTCCTGGTGCTTAATAACCATAAACCTTACTTAGAAACCTGTTTTGGATTGTTATCTATCCATATACAAAATTTTATATAAATGGTTGGAGCCGTTTCCGAGATATCCTAATAAAAAGTAAAGAAACTGATTTTTGAATGCACCCCGTTTGACAGGTACGAACAGTTTGTATGGGAAAATGAAGTTGTTGTTTTTACTATATTGTAGTTTTTCCTTGCAATTTATTCACAATTTTCTCACTCTTTAAACCTTCCTTGGACCTGCCAGAAAAACTTCCACAAATATTTCAAAACCAAAATTAGCCAAACTGGTCCAGCTGTTCTCGAGAGATAGTCGAACGAGCTTGCTTCATTTCATTTTTTATATATATATATATAGATGAAACACATAAAATCCGGTTAACAACTGTTAATTTTTGTATACAAAATTTATTGACCAGTTTTAATTCTTACTTACCTTAAACTTTTTGATTCTTTCATACAAATAAATAACCTCAATGATATTGAAATATTAAGAGCACTTGAGGGCACGTTCAACCAAGCATTAAAGGTTGACCTTTAATGCTTGGTTAGACGTGCACTTAATACCTACCTAATTATTCATGAAATGGTTTTTTTTTTAAGTAACAAACATTCGTTAATATTTATGCAGTTTAAAAGTAAATGAATCCAAATGCAAACACCGCAGCAAGTGGTCTTATAAATTTAAACTCGACAGCACTGTTTTTTTTTTTAACATTAAGATATTATTATGTTTATTAGTTGATGAACCACTTTGTGTCACTTAAAAGGTAAAAAAGCTGAAATTCCCATGTTTCCTGATTACTTGAATTTGGGTCACTGTAAGCTTATCTCGACTGACCGATTGGCCGAGTGGTTAGAGACTCTAACTACGGAGCCAAGGGTCGCGGGTTCGATTCCCACTCGGGACAAATATTTGTTTGCATTAACATGCTTATTTCGTTCCGTGTCTGTGTGTAAAATGTCAGTATACGTATACATTATACAGAATATTTAAGTATCTATATCAGTTGTCTGGTGCCCATAATACAAGTTTTACTTAGTTTGGGACTAGATGGCGCTCTGTGGGACGTCCCAGGTATTAATATTATTATATATAAACAATAATTAGACATTACTCAAGAAAATGTAATTTTAAATAGCGACTTTTTCATACAATAGTAAAGAAAAATAGGTATTGAGAACTGCAAAAACCTAGTTGATCGAGTAAGTGACAAAGATTTTAAAAAATTCTAGATGATCTCTTCGTTGAAATCGACACTATAATAATAATAATACTAACACACACAATCACAACAACGTCTAGGTCCCAAACTAAGCATTAGCTTGTATTTTGGGTACCAAGCGAAGACACCACATAGGTACATATAACAACCAAGACCCGGTGCCAGTATTAATATTCATCATATAAATACTGACCCGACCTGGGATTCGAACCCGGAACCTCCAGCTTCGCAGGCAGGGTCGCTGCCCAGTAGGCTAAGCGATCGTCACTTGACACTGAATAAATATTTGACAACTACACGAGGTATTATCAGGATTATTTGTCCTTATAGAGTTGATGCGCCATTTTATTTGGATATGGCTCTACACGGGTACTCTACAAAAAATATGTCCTCGAAATATGAATATTTCATTATGATTTTACTAGATAGCATTTGTTTCGATGACTCTCCTATTTCGATCTCAATCTATATATTCTATATATGTATAAATACGAACGAATATTTTAAAATGTTACACCTCGTTTCCACCAAGTATAATACACTGTATGATACAGTGATACAGAATGGATATGACAGTATAATACAGTGTATTATACTTGGTGGAAACGAGGTGTTAAGGTAAACTATTTTTCGCAGATTTGACGGATCTGACATATTTTATGAAACGTAGATCTATATTATTTTCCTCCTTATTACTGGGCTTCTAAAAAAACAGCTTGATGGTCACCTGATGGTACACATATTATTTGTGATTTCATATATTTAAATGTGAAGGTTTCATAAAAAAATATCAAAGAATTCACTTGGATAAATAGACAAATGAATTGTACACACAAATAAAATATGCATATTTTTGGTTCAGGGAAGAATTAACAATTCATTGTATTCTCCCCAAAAGATTATATTTTTCTATGTCTACGTGCATATTTTACCATATGTCTACGGTGGCGTATATTTTTTTGTTCGCCTTATTGTGGTCACAAGCCGGTATGTCTATGGACATCCATGGCTTATACATAAGTGAAATAGAAATGTATTTATTTATTTTAATATTTGTTTCTCCAACCGTACATATTTTTTCAAATAATTATTTATTCAAAGTAACGTTATTAAATTAATTGTAAATGTTGTTAATTATATAAGAATATTTGTAATAATTATTGGAAAATAAATAAATGATTTGCTCTTCATATATTTAGTTAAGAAAAAAAACTTAAATAATTTGAACGGTACACTGTCAGCAGTAAAAAATATCAAATCTAATACGAGTAGGTACTAGCTTAACAAAAAACTTATTAATTATTAAAAGCATTTTTTTTTAAATTAAACTCATCGTTAATATCTTTATTATTTATGCATTTGCAAATTAAATAGTTGTGCTACAGAATAATTATTTGATTCTAAAATTGTAAAATTGGTCAGCGCGAAAGCGTTTTGCATGTGCTATTTATTATAGCAGTTTGCATATTGAAATTAGGGCCAGTTAACAGATTCAAATGAAATCAATATTGATCAATTGAAATACGATTTTATTGACAAAAAAATGTGATTTTTCAGGTAAGAAATATTCGGTAAACATTGGAAATATATTCCGATTGTTAGATAAATCTGCCGAGATAGTGTTGTTTGCTGATTACACTTCTCTCGTATTTAACATTAATAGAAAGAAAAAGGAATTTTAAATAGAAAACTCTTCACTTTTGCAGGTCTTGAATTGGTTCAACGCTAATAACCTGTTATTAAAAGCAAATAAAACAAAATGTTTAAAATCCGATGTGCCCACTGCGAGGCTGGTTTATTTTAACTGCTTTCATAGCATAATGTCATATGGCATTCTGCCCTTGGGAAAGGCCGCTGACATTCAAACAATATTTGTTCTTCAAAAAAGGGCTATTCGAGCTATATATAAATTCAAATCTAGAGGTAGTGTATGCGCTCACTTTAGAGAAAGTAATAACAATTTGACAGTCCCTTAATGTCACATTTATGAAAATATAATTTATGTACCTACATAAAAACTTAAAAGCTTTCTCTAAGGCAAATACAAGACATAAACATATAATATCATTTCCCAAGTTCAGACTTTCAAAGGTTAATAATTCTTTCATGCGAAATTGTATCCGTTTTTTTTAATATTTGTTAAACTTGAATTCTAATCAACATATAAAGCGAGTTAAAATCCAGCTCATAAAGAAAGAAAGCTTACTATTAGCTAGCTAAAGCTTAGTATGATCGAATATTTAAATGATAAGTGCGCATGGACATCATTGTATTCCTTGTAAGCACTTTAAATTAAATAAAGAAGTTTTAATCCCAGGTATTTATATGATGAATATTAATACTAGTATCGGGTCTTGGTTGTTATATGTATGTGTTATCTTCGCTTGGTACCCAAAACACAAGCTAATGTGTAGTTTGGGGCCAAGACGTTGTTGTGATGTAGACATTATTATTATAATTAAGAAAAACTTTATAATAAGTATTTCTATTATAGTATAAAAATAATAATGCGTCGGGGGCGACGAGGGGTGGATTATTGGATTAGTTTTATTTTTTATTATTATTATTATTTTTATACTATATTAGAAAAACTTATAAATTTAAATAAAATAAACATGGAGGAGTTTCTTGCCGGTTTTTGTATTTCTAGTTTTCCGAACCGGCACATAATCAATTCATTTTGATATTCAATAAGTGTGTGTAAACATTTTTAATATTAAATATTTTTTTTATTGTGCCAAACGTTGTTATAAAGACCAAAAATAAAAAAAATTCACGCTAAGAGATGAGTATATCATTTATGATAGAATTCATAAAATGAAATTTATTTATTGACGATTAATAGATATTCTTATATTCTTATGGATGTGGAAATGAACCTCATTTTCGTTCATTTTTCTACGTGCAATTTATACTTATTTGTTTACAAAATAACATAATTCAGTACGTATATTGTTTGCAGAATAATTACTGTCAGTGTTTTTCGATAACTTAACTGAACTTAACGCAGCAAATTGCTGTTCTAGTAGAGTTTATTGTAGACTGAAATAAACTTTACGGTAAGCCAAAATTTTATAAAACCTGACCAACGATTTGCATATTAACCATTAATATTACTGCAAATGTTACCAATAAAAATTACCTTTAAAAATCACCTACAGAAACAACAACTTCAGTGTTAATAAATAGCCATATCTGATGTCAAAATTTTTTTTAGGCTTAATCAATATCTTAATATATTTTCCACCGTTTAAATGATAGCTAATTAGTCACTCGACTCAAAATGACTTTATCATAATATATATTGTGAATATATAATTTTCATTTTATACATACGTAAATATCCTGCGTGGACTCTGATGCAGCATAATAGACCCGCAGTTAACGCAATATTCAATATGATTTTCATTGTCACTAATAATGATTTTTGCACAGCCGCCTGTCGTCGACTGGACGATTCGCGGTCGTCTGTAGATATATATGTGATGGCTTGAATGGAATAAACGTAATGCATAAGGAAACTTCGGTCGAACGAAGCGTCAGGGCATATTGTTTTCGGTTGTAATGTGTTAAAATTATAAATGAATAAAAGTGACAAGATGAGCAGGGTCCCTCGTGATAATTTTTGTACGAGCTTTTACCTTGAAATGAATTTTTGACATTTTTTAGGGTTCCGTACCTCAAAAGGAAAAAAACGGAATTCTTATAGTACTACTTTGTTCTCCGTCTGTCTGTCTATCAAGACCCTTTTTCGCAGGAACGCGTGGAGGTATCAAGCTGAAATTCATAAAAAATACTCAGGTTTACTGTCCCTTGGAGCTGTGAAAAAATCGAACAAGCCAACAAAATTAAAGGACACAGCCTTATAGCACAGATAAATGAAAAATTGCGCAAAGCATAAATTTTTAGTTACATCAAATAATAAAATTATTTTCAATAATTTTAAACTTACTACCCTTTTCCTCATGAACGCGTAGAGCTATTAAATTGAAATTCATATCAAATACTAAAATCTATAATACCTTTACGTTGTAACAAAATCACTTTCTTTGTTTTGCTTATACAGGTTTGTACGGAACCCTCGGTGCGCGAGTCCGACTCGCACTTGGCCGGTTTTTTTATATTTTTATTAATTAGCTGCAATGTAGATTTTTTTAGTGCCCACGTCGTTATAACTTTTCAATTCATGTATTATTTTTGAACACTTGATTACAAAAAAAACAACAGGAAAAATTTCAATACAATGTTGGGATAAGTACTAATCTTCGAATTCATTTATTTTTCTGTTTGATTAGAGAATTAAAAAAAAATATTTCCTCACTATACTGATTTTTATTTGATATATTACACGACCTGCTACAGAAGAATTTTTTGTAAGTACCTATCTCGTTTGATGCTAAAAAATCCACAGATCTTGCAGTCCCCGCAACCATCGGTTTCATTGAAAATGAACCTACTCAAATCCGATTTTCACAGATTATTTTATTTCATTGCCCCGAAATCGTGGCATCGCCACGATTTAAACTGCAGCCTCTGATATCCTTAAACGTTTTGAACTCGATAATGAAGCATTCGAACGAATACAGGCCGAAAGGCGATGACCGTAATGTTAACAAGTTCCGGATCGTCCATAAAATCTAACATGTGATGTCAAATTTCTTGTTCGATTTCCAATTGATATCCAAAATTTTGGTCTCAAACTGTAGCTACCGACGCCCTCTCTAACCTTTTGTATAACACTTTGAAGTGATCCGACAAATACCCTCTGAAATATAGCGATCGACCAAAAAATCTCATCTTTCGGAAATAATTTCTCTTACAATACCAACCGATTTCCAAAAACTTGGTCTCAATTAAAATCAATTAAATCAATTAAAAGAAAAAACGGAACCATAAAAAGACCGTTGTCCGACCAATTTTCGTTGTCCGACTAAATAAAAAACCAGGAACTCAGGAATGGCTTGAGGTATAAAGTTCTAATAAATCAAAACACTAAATGTCTGTCCTCCTGGTCATTTAATGCCAATTCAAACTAGATAGTATAAAACCATTTAAAAAAAAATTAAATTAACTAAAAAAATACTAAATTTACTTATTTTTATTACGATTCGTCGTACTTCATTCAAAATATTTTCTGGCGTCATCTTGTAAAACTCCGCCAATAATCTGTTTTTTATTCGTTTCGTATTTGGGCTGATAATTGTTCTAATTAATGCCCTTTCAATAAATAAAATAATAATAAAAAACGGCGTAAAAGATTTTCGTTGTATTACTACCTGTACATCAAAAACCAGGAACTCAGGAATGGCTTGAGGTATAAAGTTGTAATTAATCAAAACACTAAGTGTCTGTTCTCCTGGTCAATTTAATACCAATTCAAACTATTTCAAAACTAAAAATAGGCTTACTAAATAAAAATTACTTTATTTTGTTACTTCAAATTAAAAAACAAAAAAACTGAACACAAAGAAATTTCTCGTTGTCCGACTATATCAAAAACCAGGAACACAGGAATGGCTTGAGGTATAAAGTTCTAATAAATCAAAACACTAAATGCCTGTCCTCCTGGTCATTTATAATACCATTTCAAAAAAAGGGCATTATAAATAACTAACTAAAAAAAATAGGCTTTTTCTAAATTTTTATTACGGATTCTTGTACTTCATTCAAAATATTTAAAAAAACGGAACCCTAAAAGATTTTCGTTGTCTAACTATCTGTGCATCAAAAACCAGGAACTCAGGAATGGCTTGAAGTATAAAGTTCTAATTAATCACCAAGAGGACAGACATTTATATGTCTGTCCTGGTCATTTAATACCAATTCAAACTAGCATAAAAAATGGCTTTCAGCTTAACTAAAAACGTAAACTAGGCTTTTCTAAATAACTTATTTCGTTAAGATTCTGTACTTCAAAATGAAAAAAAAAAAAACGCAGCCCTAAAAGGTTGATTTCGTTGTCGAACTGTCTGTGCATCAAAAACCAGAAACTCAGGAATGGCTTGAGGTATAAAGTTGTAATTAATCAAAACACTAAGTCTCTGTCCTCCTGGTCATTTAATGCCAATTCAAACTAGCTCAGTATTAAAACCATTTCAAAAAAGGCATTATAAATAAATAAACTAAAAAAAAAAAAAAACGGAAACCTAACAGATTTTCGTTGTATTACTACCTGTACATCAAAAACCAGGAACTCAGGAATGGCTTGAGGTATAAAGTTCTAATTAATCAAAACGATAAATGTCTGTCCTCCTGGTCATGTAATACCAATTCAAACTAGCTCAATGTAATAAATAAAAAACAAGGCTTTCAAAAGAAGTCTAACTATAAACTTAACTAGGCTTTTTGTACTTCAAAATGAAAAAAAAAAATAAAAAATAAAAACGAAGCCCTAAAAGGTTGATTTCGTTGTCAGACTATCTGTGAATCAAAACCAGGACATCAGGAATAGCTTGAGGCATAAAGTTCTAATTAATCAAAATACTAAGTGTCTGTCCTCCTGGTCATTTAATATTAATTCAAACTATTTTACTAAATAAAAAATAGGCTTACTAAAAATTATATTTTGTTACGACTTCAAATTAAAAAAAAAAACGGAACCCTAACATTTCGTTTTGTCCGACCAATTTTCGTTGTCCGACTACATCAAAAACCAGGAACTCAGGAATGGCTTGAGGTATAAAGTTCTAATAAATCAAAACACTAAATGTCTGTCCTCCTGGTCATTTTAATGCCAATTCAAACTAGCTGATATAACCATTTCAAAGGCTTTTCTTAAATTTACTTATTAAGCTAGCATAGCTTCTAATAGCGGGCCTTTGAGCACGGGGAGCGAATCGAAAAATTCCGTAACAAAAAAACCTCACGCTCATAATCAGTGCAAGAAAATAGGAGTGCATAAATCGTTAAGAGTGATTATGTCACTTCATGCACGTCGACCGAACTACCTCTAATTCATGCGATCCTGGTACTTACTGCGCTTATAATACCACTACGCACGGAATCGCGCCATTGTACCACAGACAAAATTGTCTGTGACTGGGACCCACATAATTTATTGACGTCAAATAATATACTTTTTGTGTATAAAGTGTTTTGAATATGAATGAACAAAGTGCATTTATTATTAATGAAGAAAGTCACGAAAAAATAGTCAAAGAAAATGAGTGAGTAATTTATACACATACATTTTATTATTATCACAAATGCAGTATTAATTTTGAATTGAAAATAATTATATTTTATAAAGATAACCTAAATTTTTTATATTAAAATGAGCGATATTAAAAGTAGCCCTCTTTTATACACACAAACACACACACGCGTATAGTTTAAATTCTCAATTTAGATTCTCAATATATATATATATAAATAAATAAATTCATTCTTCATTATGTATATAACAGAAACCATCAAACCAAGCACATGTACTATTCAGTACCTACCTTTGTTTTTGGTGTATAGATAATGCACATGAATGCCGCGCAGAGAAAGTATATATGTATATAAATGTACATCGCGCGAAATTCGATAATCACTTCTTAATATCGTTATTTTTTTTTAAATGAATAATTTTGTTTTGGTGTGTCATTACACTATTTATACCTAATTATTTATACCTATTATTTATACCTAGATATTTTCGTTTTATAGAGAAGAAAAGCGTAAAGAGCTAAAAGAAAAAAAAAGACGTGTGGCACTCGAGGACTGCCGCGGTAAAGCCATTGCAGAGCATTTTGTATCAACTTATGCAATTATAATTATTTATTTATTTTATTTATGCAGTATTTTTTTTCTTTGTTTTTAAAGTAAAACTTCTTTAGGCGCGACTAGGAGTAACTCAGATTTAATACTGCATAAATTAAATAAATAAATAATTATAATAGCATAAGTTGATACAAAATGCATGCAATAGCTTTACCGCGGCAGTCCTCGAGTGCCACACGTCTTTTTTTTGTTGTGATTCTGTACTTCAAAAATAAAAAAAAAATAAAAATAAAAACTTAGCCCTAAAAGGTTGATTTCGTTGTCGGACTATCTGTACATCAAAAACCAGGAGGAACTCAAATGGCTTGAGGTATGAAGTTCTAATTAATCAAAACACTAAGTTTCTGTCCTCCTACCAATTCTAATTATTTCAAAAGATATACTTAAAAATTAAAATAGGGCTTACTAAAAAATAATTACATGTTCAAAATAAAAAAAAAATATCTTGTCGTTGGGCAGCAAGTAACGATTCAAACATTCCACGCATTTCTTCCTTAAATGCGGACAATTCATTGTTACCAGTATTATCGCTAGTAAATCAGAGGGACTGTCGTGTTCTTTTCTCTTTTTCGCACGAACGAAGACAGAGTTTGGTGGGGTTAATAGTTGGTTCAAACATAATCGAGTCGTTCAAGTTTGATTCGGACAAAGACTTACAAGCACGTGGAGATTATAGTCAAGTAGGTCAAAATGTAAGTATATTATTTGACGTTAATAAATTATGTGGGTCCCAGTCACAGACAATTTTGTCTGTGGTCCAGCGCGACAATGGCGCGATTCCGTGCGTAGTGGTATTATAAGCGCAGTACCAGGATCGCATAAATTAGAGGTAGTTCGGTCGACGTGCAGTGATCAGTCGGCTAGTGTGCTAATCAATCGGGTTGTTTAATACCCTAAGTACACAAATGCAACAGAAGCACACTCACGGAAGTAGGAGACGCACACGACGAACGAGGCGGCAATAGGCGTATGCACACGCACCGAGCACGAAGTGACAAAATAACTCTTAACGATTTATGAACTCCTATTTTCTTGCACTGATTATGAGCGTGAGGTTTTTCGTTACGGAATTTCTGGTTTCGGTCCCCGTGCTCAAGGCCCGCGATAGAAGCTATGCAATAGCTTAAAAAAAGACGTGTGACACTTATGCTATTATAATTATTTATTTATTTTATTTATGCAGTATTTTTTTTTCTTTGTTTTTGAAGTAAAACTTCTTTAGGCGCGACTAGGAGTAACTCAGATTTAATACTGCATAAATAAAATAAATAAATAATTATAATTGCATAAGTTGATACAAAATGTATGCAATAGCTTTACCGCGGCAGTCCTCGAGTGCCACACGTCTTTTTTTATTACGATTCTTGTAATTCATTCAAAATATATAAAAAAAAAACGGACCCCTAAAAGATTTTCGTTGTCTAACTATCTGTACATCAAAAACCAGGAACTCAGGAATGGCTTGAGGTATAAAGTTGTAATTAATCAAAACACTAAGTCTCTGTCCTCCTGGTCATTTAATGCCAATTCAAACTAGCTCAGTATTAAAACCATTTCAAAAAAAGGCATTATAAATAAACTAAAAAAAATAATAGGCTTTTTCTAAATTAGTCTTTCTATTAAGATTCAGTACTTCAATCAAAATATTAAAAAAAAACGGAACCCTAACAGATTTTCGTAAATGTCTGTCCTCCTGGTCATTTAATGCCAATTCAAATTAGCTCAGCATTAAAACCATTTCAAAAAAGGAATTATTAACTAAACTTTTACTAAACTTACTTATTTTTTTTTATTACGATTCGTACTTTCATTCAAAATATTAAAAACAGGATCGCATAAATTAGAGGTAGTGCGGTCGAAGCACACTCACGGAAGTAGGAGACGCACACGACGACGAGGCGGCGATAGGCGTATGCACACGCACCGAGCACGAAGTGACGTAATCACTCTTAACGATTTATGAACTCCTATTTTCTTGCACTGATTATGATATAATTGCATAAGTTGTTGATACAAAATGCTATGCAATAGCTTTACCGCGGCAGTCCTCGAGTGCCACACGTCTTTTTTTATTAAATTCTTGTCGTTGGGCAGCAAGTAATGCAAACATCCCACGCATTTCTTCCTTAAATGCGGACAACTCATTGTTACCAGTACTAGTGCTAGGCTGCGATAAATCAGAGGGACTGTCGTGTTCTTTTCTCTTTTTCGCACGAACGAAGACAGAGTTTGGTGGGGTAATAGTTGGTTCAAGCATAATCGAGTCGTTCAAGTTTGATTCGGACAAAGACTTATTCATATTGGCACCTTGTACTAGAAGAACAACAAGCACGTGGAGATTATAGTCAAGTAGGTCACAATGGAAGTATATTATTTGACGTTTATAAATTATGTGGGTCCCAGTCACAGACAATTTTGTCTGTGGTCCAGCGCGACAATGGCGCGATTCCGTGCGCAGTGGTATTATAAGCGTGGTACCAGGATTGCATAAATTAGAGGTAGTTCGGTCGACGTGCAGTGATCAGTAATCACTCTTAACGATTTATGCACTCCTATTTTCTTGCACTGATTATGAGCGTGAGGTTTTTTTCGTTACGGAATTTCTCGATTCGGTCCCCGCGCTTCAAGGCCCGCGATAGAAGCTATGCAATAGCTTAAAAACGGAACCCTAAAAGATTTTCGTTGTCTAACTATCTGTACAACAAAAACCAGGAACTCAGGAATGGCTTGAAGTATAAAGTTCTAATTAACCTCAACAGACATTTACATGTCTGTCCTCCTGGTCATTTAATACCAATTCAAACTAGCATAAAAAATGGCTTTAAGTATAAAAAGTTAATTAGGCTTTTCTAAATAAATAACCTATTTTGTTACGTACGATTCTGTACTTCAAAATGAAAAAAAAACGGAACCCTTAAAAGATTTTCGTTGTCTATCTGTACATCAAAAACCAGGAACTCAGGAATGGCTTAAAGTATAAAGTTCTAATTAATCTAAACAGTAAATGTCTGTCCTCCTGGTCATGTAATACCAATTCAAACTAGCTCAATAATAAAAAACAAGGCTTTCAAAAAAAGTCTAATAAACTAGGCTTTTTCTAATATTTTGTTATGATTCTGTACTTCAAAATGAAAAAAAAAAATAAAATAAATAAAAACGAAGCCCTAAAAGGTTGATTTCGTTGTCAGACTATCTGTGAATCAAAACCAGGACATCAGGAATAGCTTGAGGCATAAAGTTCTAATTAATCAAAACACTAAGTGTCTGTCCTCCTGGTCATTTAATATTAATTCAAACTATTTCAAAAGTACTTACTTAAAAATAAAAAATAGGCTTACTAAAAATTATATTTTGTTACGACTTCAAATTAAAAAAAAAAAAAAAAAAACGGAACCCTAATTTCGTTGTCCGACCAATTTTCGTTGTCCGACTACATCAAAAACCAGGAACTCAGGAATGGCTTGAGGTATAAAGTTCTAATAAATCAAAACACTAAATGTCTGTCCTCCTGGTCATTTAATGCCAATTCAAACTAGCTGAGACATTTCAAAGGCTTTTCTTAAATTTACTTATTTTTATTACGATTCTTGTAATTCATTCAAAATATAAAAAAAACGGAACCCTAACAGATTTTCGTTGTCTAACTACCTGTACATCAAAAACCAGGAAACCAGGAATGGCTTGAGGTATAAAGTTCTAATTAATCACCAAGGGGACAGACATTTATATGTCTGTCCTCCTGGTCAATTAATACCAATTTAAACTAGCTCAATGTAATAAATATAAAAACATTTTGGCTTTCAAAAAAAACTGAAATAAGCTTTTCTAAATTTATACGCATTACGGATTCTGTCTGTAAGTTCAAAATGAAAAAAAAAAACGGAACCCTTAACTGTACATCAAAAACCAGGAACTCAGGAATGGCTTAAGGTATAAAGTCCTAATTAATCTAAACAATAAATATCTGTCCTCCTGGTCATGTAATACCAATTCAAACTAGCTCAATGTTAAAAAACAAGGCTTTCAAAAAAAGTCTAACTATAAACTTAACTAGGCTTTTTCTATATTTTGTACTTCAAAATGAAAAACCAAATAAATAAAAACGAAGCCCTAAAAGGTTGATTTCGTTGTCAGGCTATCTGTGAATCAAAACCAGGAACTCAGGAATGGCTTGAGGTATAAAGTTCTAATTAATCTAAACAATAAATATCTGTCTTCCTGGTCATGTAATACCAATTCAAAATAGCTCAATGTAATAAAAAACAAGGCTTTCAAAAGAAGTCTAACTATAAACTTAACTAGGCTTTTTCTAAACAACTTATTTTGTTATGATTCTTTCTTTAATTCAAAATGAAAAAAAATAAAAAAATAAAAACGAAGCCCTAAAAGGTTGATTTCATTGTCGAACTATCTGTGCATCAAAAACCAGAAACTCAGGAATGACTTGAGGTATAAAGTTCTAATTAATCTAAACAATAATTAGGTGTCTGTTCTCTTAGTCAATTAATACCAATTCAAACTAGCTCAATGTAAATTAATATAAATAAATAAAGGTTTTCAAAAAAAAAGCAATAATAAAAAACTGAAAATAGGCTTTTCTAAATTTTATATATTCATTACGGATTCTGTTTGTACTTCAAAATGAAAAAAAAACGGATACCTTAACTGTACATTAAAAACCAGGAACTATTTCAAAAGTACTTATTACTAAAAACTAAATTAAAATGCCCCGAAATGGCAATGCCACGATTTAAACTGCAGCCTCTGATATCCTTAAACGTTTTGAACTCGATAATGAAGCATTCGAACGAATCCAGGCCGAAAGGCGATGACCGTAATGTTAACAAGTTCCGGATCGTCCATAAAATCTAACATGTGATGTCAAATTTCTTGTTCGATTTCTAATTGATATCCGAAATTTTGGTCTCAAACTGTAGCTACCGACGCCCTCTAACCTTTTGTATAACACTTTGAAGTGATCCGACAAATACCCTCTGAAATATAGTAACTTATATCCACAAACATCAGCGATCGACCAAAAAATCTCATCTTTCGGAAATAATTTCTCTTACAATTACCAACCGATTTCCAAAAACTTGGTCTCAAACCGAAGCTACATTAATGGCCAGGATACTATTTTTTTTATTTTCGATATCGGTCCCGGTTCTCGAAATAATTTGGATTTAGTAAAAAAAAAATCCGAAAAAACCCCGATTTTTTTACATTTTCCCATTTTTTTCATAAACTGCCAAACTGATTTCCAAAATTTTGGTGTCATCCGATGCGCAACTAAATTATTGATCTTTTAAGACCTTAAAATCTTAGCTAGACCCCATACCCTCGGAGTTATGGCTAAAAATGCGTCTCCCGTGAAATGGATATGATAGTCATTTTCAATGACAAAAGATAATTTCTATTTACACTTTTCTAACTAAAATTTACATATATATAATTTCGATGGTCATTTATCTGTGATATTTATGTTTTACAACAATAAATGTGTATGAAATGTTACAAATATTAAGTGAAGCTGTGATCGTATCAAGTAAAAAATAGAGAACCCCGGAAAAAAAAATGTATATAAGTCAGACTGGTTGGGTTTAAAAATTTATATTATATATTATAAAAACAGAGTCTTTAAGTATGTTTACCATTTGTTTAGTACCCCATAATACAAGGATAATACTTGCTTATTTTCGAACTAGATGGCGCTGTGTGGGATGTCTCATGTATTATTATTATTATATAAGTGCGGTCTGCTAGATTGAGCTCGCCACTATGTTTAAGTCACTTATATTTAAGTCCATAGCAAAATGGTTAAAGCGGGATCCTTATAATTTCATGATTTTTGATGTTCCGGTGTAATTTTACGAGCACTCATAAATAAACTACTATACAGTTTTGTAGAGAAATTATGAAAACTAAATTATTTTAGTGCTGGTATATATTGGATAAAAGAATAGAAACTTTTTTCGCTCATTACATTGTGTGGGGTATTGCTGAATAGATCGTTAAAATTGCGATAATGGTTTTTCAGTAAATTTGTTTGCAAGATATGAAGTCCTAATTTCGTTAATGTTTCTCTCATTCATACTTTACAAACGCGGGATAAAAATTCAGAATTGTGAATTTGATTTGAAATGGATGTTTTCAATTTTTTAGATATCCAAAATTTTCAGGTACGAAGAAACTTAACTAAAATTACAATTAAAAGTTGAAATTGAATTGCAATTACAAATACTTTAATACAGTCATTACCTTGGTATGGAACCATAGGTGTCAGGCATGTACTTGACCAGTTTTACTATCTTAAATGTTATATATGGAGTAAACACGAAAATGTGTGCCATTTGACGAGCAGATATTATTCTGTTATAGACAGATCAGTAATTGATTCTCTCAGAAACCGTTAAGGTTAGATTATAAAAAAATTGTGTTGTGAAAAAAAAGAAAAAACTTATATAACTTTTTTAATAACCTATTAATGCTACGAAATAATATGAAAAATCATCTGTGTATTCTGCTACCAACTTCAGTCACAAATAAACAGACATAACGAAGTTCTTATACAAAACAATCCTGTATAAACTTACCATAAAGAAAAATTTTCACGTATCAATGTTAATCAGTTTGTTAAGGCAGTTTTTTTTTCTATAATTTTACCTGTTCTTGCACATCATAGTTCCCATCGGTCATCGTCATCCGTTCAATCAATCAACCGGCCTGTCAGGTTTTTGTGAATCTTTGAATGAGTTACTCCAAAAGGCAATGAACTTGTGCCTTAAATATTATAGGCACATAATCATAATGTAAAATGACTGATAAATACGGCACAAGTATTCTCACGCGCAAAATATTAATTGAATATAAATAAAATTCTTCTTAGTGAGCCAGATATGGTACAAGAAAAGAATCCATAAATAGGACGCTATAATAGCGATGCACACACAGACCAGTCAACCTATAGACCACTAAATAATAAACGTCAGTACGAAAACGAAATCGCCAAAAAGTGGCGGGGTGCGGGGAGAGGTCGGCTAGTTTTCATTGGCTCGTTCAAAATTGACAATTTAATGGCTTTCGACGTGCTTCCAACTGATCGCTCACAAGAGACGTAGTTATGTAGTGTCACTACATAGCCTTGGCGAATGCTACTCCCTGTCAAAGCGTGGTCTATAAGGTTGACTTGTCTGTGCATGCACATTACCAATGATGCCACCCAATTAAATATGGTCTATTACGGCTCAAATTAGGCAGAGGCAATCCAGTTTGCTGCGCTGTATGCGAATCTTACGCCGTTTCTATATACGCATTGTATTTACACAATTAATATAAGATTTATCAATTCTTTTTTATTCGTATCTAACTCATCTCCATGTATAGTTTTGGCCCTAGATTTATTTTAAGCATATTTCTATTAACAAAATAAATATCGACGGTTTACTTTGGATTTAGTCTTTAGAAATGTTTGTAAATTATCTTTCGATTTTATACGTAAGTACAAATAAAAGGTGACATATGAGGTTTGCGTTTGTGTGAGTGAACACAGAATTTTAAGACGGCGCGATATATCGAGAGCAGGGACATTAAGGACAAATGGGGCCGTACCGCGGTTCAAGCCGATAGTGTAAAAACTATTTAACGCCGGCTCAGACCGATTTGACTTTCTACACTACACAAGCGCAAAGCTCAGGTTTGTATTTTTATATGTAACAATTGCTCAATAAAGTATGGTTGGTTTCGCTATGAAATAAGTTAAATGCTGAGATAATCGATGGCTGAGATACACCATTCAAATTTATTGGATGCCATTCTGGGAATCTTCCTACATAACCACCTACATGGTATTGTGCCAGATACTAATAATAGTATTTCGTAGACGTGTGTGTTACCAATTTCCAAGTTCGGACTTTCGAATGTAGATAATTCTTTCATGGGAAATCGTATCCGTTTTTATAATGGGATTCGAAAAGAAATGTTAGACAATGAAATGTAATCAATTTAATCAAATAAAATAAACAGGGAGGAGTTTCTTACCGGTTCTTCTTCTTCTCATTTGGACCCGGATCCAAGAATGTAAATTCATCTGTTCGTATATCGGACGCTTAATCTACACATACGTAAACTAAATAAGAATTAAAATTGACATTTTCATTTATCAATGAAACCTAACCTAATCTTTAATCTTTAAACTTTAACTTTTCCATTGTTAGTTCTGTTCCAGAAAGTTCGGTCAAAAGAAGAAAGATTCAAAAAATAATTAGAACATCTGAACAGTCAACATAATATATAAGATGGCGGAATAGACGACCAAAATGTCAATGAGATAGAAATGAGTTAGTCGAGTGATGACAAGGAAACAAAGTTGCAAAAAGTAAGTAAGTGCCACAAAGAAGTATAGATTTTATATAAATTATCATTCATGAAGTCATTTCGGTTAAAACTGAGATTTAGTGAAATAAAACGTAAAGAATTTGCCGTGTGCCGTCAAACATAACGAGTAGTTAATAAACCCCAAATCAATATTTATTTTTAAAATTATGTAAAATTGCATTCATTGTAAATAAAACCATCAGTTTTGCCTCTTTCATTTTATTTTACTACGTTCCCTTACATTACTCAATTCAATAGGCAGAATATAAACAAAGTTTCGCATGTCGCCTCTGTGATGACGACATCATATATCAATGACTCATTAGTACGGCTCATTTAGCCGCCTCGTGTGCACCCCGCACTGCTCACTGTTGTTCACGTATGCAATGTTCGCACTGTCTGTTACATAGTAATATTATTTCTATGTTTCTATGTGCCGCACCCGGCCTCTTGTCTCGCGATAGTTTTTATTGCGTGATAATTCCTAAGATATTAATTTAATTTGTATGGTGTAAAGGGCAATCATAAACTGCATGAAATGCTAAAGGTAAATAACGTATTTAATTTGATAAGGCTTAATACTGTATCCATATAAATTGCTTTCCAATCATCTCACCATACTATGACTATGACACCATTTTTTCAAACATAAAAAGAGATATAGTAAGCTATCCATAAAAGATATGGCGACGACATACGACATATGCCACCGCGGACTTTTTTGTAGTCCTATACAAAAGAAACAATTCCTCCATACATTATTTCGTTATATCTCAAAAGGATAAGGCAGCGTTTTCGATGAAAGTTCCCAGCCGGCTTAATTTTTTTCCGACTTCTTCAACAATAATCGTCATATTTCAACAAATTTCCACAAAACATTAATAAATTGTATACATAAACCTTCCTATTGAATTACTTTGTCCATTGGTGTAAATAGTATGCCAATCCGTTTGGTAGTTTTTGAGTTTATCGCGTTCAGACAGACAGACAGACGCGACGGGGAACTTTATTTTATAATATGTAGTGATGGTGATACACAGGTCTACTGTCCTTTGGAGCTGTGAAAAAATCAAACTTCTAAGCCAACGCAATCACAGGATGCAGCCGTTTATGCTGCAAATTTTCTATACTTGCAAGGGAATCAAAACCTACAGGGTAGGTACTTCCCGTAAACTCAGAATCTTGAAATTGGGTACGAAGCAACTTCTTATAGAACAGATTAGGGAAAAATTGCGAAAAGCATAAATTTTTCGTTACATCATATAATAAAAATATTTTAAATAATTTTGAACTTACTACCCCTTTCCTCATGAACGCGTAGAGGTATTTAATTGAAGTCCATGTCAAATACACAGCTCTATAATACCTTTAACCTGTTACAAAATCAAACTTACTTTTACTTATATACCTACAGGTTTGTACGGAACACTTGGTGCGTGAGTCCGACTCGCACTTGGCCGGTTTTTTACCTATGTTGTGTAATATCATTATTTTGTACCTTTGATTTTAGTTTTAATTTTTTTATGCTCGGCTCCTTTTATTAGCTATAAAAAAACAAAATGAGATGTCGAAAAGATGAATCGAACGAGATTATATTTGTAATAGAAAAAACGCGAAATACAAATTTTTTGTCATAAACTTTTTACAATTGGAACAGACATTGAGGTACATTAAAAAAATAAAATTGTATTTGCTCATTTTTGTAACATAACGAGCCCCGAGGGAAAGTACCTACTATAAATATTAAAGGTAGCTTAGATAGCAAATTTTAGTTATAAGAAACTTTGTTTTTATTTTAAAGACAGCATTCATGGAATTTCTAAAAGTCACTTGTTTGAGCCGGGAACCGAACCGACACAAATTAAAAAAATAAACTTTCTTTGATTTGTGACACTAATCGATGTTTTTAATAATAGGGATCAATTCTCTGTAATAAACATTATGTGTAGTAAAATCAAAAGAAAATCATGAACTCAAACATTGTTTTGCTTAAATAAACACAAATGAATAAATAATACCTTCTAAAAATTTATGCCCGACGAAAAAAAGGCGGTGTTTTTGAAGTCGACGCATCTATGTATGACTAGGCACAACTTTTTATTAAGTAGTCCGATTTTGATGTTTATTTTTTATCGGTTAGAGTATATATATCTATAAATTGGTTCCATTAATTCCATTAAAAAAATTCCACTAAAGGTTGAAAATAGAGGAATATTTTATAGAGTAATCCAATCTGTATAATTATTTTATTGGATAGGGTATATCTCGAAGTTAACGAATAACGAATTAAACCCACGAAGAAATAAACTGAATAACGAAAAATAAATCTTTTAACTAATGCAACTAATTTTGAATCAGCGTCAAATAAACAAAAATGGTTAAATTTTTTCACATGACAAATCAACAATGTCAAAATAAGATTTGTTTTAAGCGAAACAAGGAGTTATTAAATGAACCATAAAACATAAATAATAATAACAACGTATACAACACAACAATTCTAGGCCTAACTAAGCATTAGCTTGTCTTGTGGGTGTCTAGCGAAGACAATACTGACCCGACCTGGGATTCGAACCCGGGACCCCCAGCTTCGTAAGCAGTGTCGCTACCTTCTAGGCCAAGCGGTCGTCAAATCAAATAAAGTATGAATTGATTATTTATTAGCTATGCAGAGATGTAATCGAAACGCACAGGAAGCTCACAATAGGTATGCTGACAGCAATCGATGTCCACCACCAGACTACAAAGAAGGCGATCTCGTATTACTGAAAATGTTTGTAATATGCTCTCATATAAACATGACTCGAATGGCATAAAGTGTTTCAGGCGGGGACAAACAAACAAATAACCAAAACATGTTCGTCTTTCTGTGAAAATAAAGGTTTTTGTAACAAATGCGTTTTGTAGTTTTTGTTTGTCTCTGTCTGCGATACCTTTTAAACCATTCAAGTTATATTTATAAGATAATATTATTTGAATATCTGCTTAAGTAGAGAAAAAAAAAACGTTTCATGTCTGTTTTTCTCTTTTCAGTTAAGTGGTTTTTTGTTGCTATTTCTATCATAGAATTTGTTTGATACTTTGGCCTTGTGTTTTTGCTATTCACCTTGTACAGCAGCTTTAAATATAAGGATATTCAACGAAAATATAAATAAATAAAAACTCATATAAGCAGTTGCTGAGAAAAATAATATATTGTAATAAATTAAGTTGGTACGGTCTATTGTAATACTAAGTTAACAACAATGGAGTCATGTGTCCACTGAATAAGATTTTCCTGTCTTGATTTATCACACTTAATCTCGCTACATATGTAATTCAGTTGTCGCTTATTGCTTGTTCTTCTATAATATACTTAATAGATCACCATTGTAAAATACTTTTCTTTGCCAATATAAAAAAAAAACCTGTCAAGCGTGGACATAGTTCACGTGCCGAGTGTGTGTTGTCGTCACCGCTGCTTCTTTGCATTCGCCTTTCATGTAGTTAAATCTTCTACGTGTTAAAAATATATTATAATCTCGATAGGTCGAAGGTTTGTATGATGCCGGCGCGGCGCATGGCTTATTCGTCATGTGTATTGACACATATTGGTAATAATAATTACTAAATTAACATAATAATCGCAGCAAAGAAAAAAAAATGGAATTACAGAAATATAGCGCTTTCTCAAATGCTATGAATATTTGACTTTTTACACATATATACTGCGATTTTTTTTTAATTTGTATATTTCCGTTTGCGATGCATTTACTACGACTAAAACTAATTTGTAAATATTTCTCTAATCTAATCTAATAAATGATTTTTAATAATATTACTATTAGTAGACATCCAATTTTAAGCAAATATATGTATAGTCGTATATAGAAATATCTGGAATCGTGGACCTATTTTAAGAGGTCTCACATTCCTTTTGTTTAATTTATAATCTGGGCTAATGTTAAAACTATGGATTGAAGGTGTTATATTTATATATTAATGCAATAAACAATGAATAAATAAATAGACAATATTTTTTTCAATAATTAAATGAAATATTTGATTTTTACATAGTTTGAAAGTTGCCTCTTCAACGATAGTACGATATTAATTTCAATTTATAAATTTTTTTTTTCTCTTTATTCTTATTTTGAGGTGTCCAATAATTTCCAACAAACTTTTATTTTATGGCAGCCAAGTTATTCCCCCGGTAGCATTTAGGCAGGAGCCCAACAGGAATATGTAAATATTTATGTATGGTTTAAATAAAATAATAAGATGCTTTCGATTGCATTGACAGTTAAGTAGTGCGTTTGGCGATTTATTTTCTGAATGGTCCATCTCCAAGACCTCAATGGGACATGTACTTGATTGACAGATCGTAGTATTAATAATATACTAGGGCGTCAAAATAAAAATTGTAAATTGGCTAATTAGAATTTAAAGATATCTTTCTAATGTTGCCTTACTGGATATGCGTTTTTACTTCCTTCTGTGACAAAAAGTTTTATTTGCTATTTATTCGTTGTGGAACATCGGTTATACTGAAGAGAATTTCTTTCCGAAACATCTAAATAAGCGTTGAATAAGTTTATGAAGCAAATACTGATGGACGGACCGACTTCATCAAAATTAAAAAGGGTTCCAGTAGCTACAAAACCTATAAAAACCAATTCGATTGAGGAGGAATATGCTTTGAAGTAGGGTGTAGTAATTAGCATTTTTTTTTGTATTTTTAGTGTTACCACACTTCACAAAATATAAAATCTGTTATGCTATAATATGATAATACATGGGGAATCCCACACAGCGACATCTTGTCCTAAACTAAGTAAAGCTTGTATTATAGGTATCAGACAACTGATATACATACTTAAATATCCTTATAATATATACATATATAGATATTTTACACCCAGACACGGAACAAAAAAATGTTCATGCACCCAAATATATGTCCCGGGCAGGAATCAAACTTGCGACCTTTGGCTCCGCAGTAACGATCTCTCCACTCCACCACTCGGCCAATCGGTCAGTCACATAATCACAAACTGTGAATCACATCCTAACTAAAATTTTCGTTCACGGAAGAGTTTGTATACTATTTTCATATTCAGAAACAACGTGCGGTTCTGTCTGTGGGTGTATAATTAATCTCCTTAAAACTATGTTCTCCTTTCCTGTTCCCGTAATCGTGTTTTATTTTTAATGCACTTTGTTCCATTCACATTACTGTTCAATCTCACGACTCGCCGACTGGTCGTCTTTAATTTTGAATCTTAATTAGTTTTACTCTTCATCCCTTCAATTGTTTTGGTGCTAAAAATTACGTTGCGCCTTTACAATACGTGAGTAAAGACAAATAAACTTTCTGATTGTTTTTTTGTAAGTAATATTAATTATCTTTTTTGTTTCTTTAGTAAAATACGTATTATAATATTTTATTCTATGGTAATCGGAGGTTCATTCAAGTCAAGCGGATTTAAAATCTGATGTTTTCAAGGTTGTTATGTTTTTGTTTTATGGATCCTGTCTACAAATCTGCTAGAGGTCAGACCAGATCGCGCTTCCGTAGTACCCAGATTGGGTGTTGTAAATGATGATTAAAATTTTAATTAAACATTGTAGAGATAACCATCAATAAAATTAAAGTGCATAATATTTTCCTTATCAGGTCACATTTTTTAGTTCAGTAACGTGTTCTTTAGTTTTGACATATACTTTAATTTTGGGTGTAAGCAAATTTTTTGTGCTTTTTGAGAAACTTTATTAAACCAAATTCATAATAATTGAATTTATTTTAGAACAATTAAAACAAACTAACGAATACTACCGAAATTTCTACACCTAAACACTAAAAATTAAAAAGTGGAATATTATTTAGGAGATTAACTACAAACAAGCAAAAAAAAAAAATAAAGTTTACGACTTTATATTCATATAAAAAAATCTAGTTACAAAATCAATGTGCTAAAATGATACGCCTTTTTAAAGTGTATTTTGATATGCTTGATTTGCCGATTGATAGTTAAATACACACTAAAAGTATTTCCGGTTGACATAAAATCTTAAAAGGCACGAAGGAAGGTCTTAATACTGAGAACTATTTCTTATAGCTCAAGCAAAACAAAAAATTCAGTAAAAAATATCTACTTAAATAAATAATAAAAGTAAAAAAGGAAAACACATATGGACTTCGAAACTTTTATGCCCTCTATGTTTAGTGCACCGGAGTGCTATCTTTAGGGCTTTTATTGTTTAATATAAATTAACTTTTTTTATTTTACTGTATCGTCATTTTCATTAATAATACCTAATAATAATACCTCGGACATCCCAAACGGCGCAATCTAGTCTCAAACTAAGCAAAGCATGTATTATGGGTAGCAGACAACTGATATACATACCTACTTAAATATCTTTTTTGCAATATATACATATTTGAAACACAGAAATGGAACAAATAGACATATTCATGCACACAAATATTTGTCCCGGGCGGGAATCGAACCCGCGACCATTAGCTCTGCAGTTAGGGTCTCTAACGACTCGGCAAAGCGGTCATCAGCTTCTTTCTTTGCTATAAGAATTGTGATTTGTAACGAATTTTTATTTGTGTGAAGTAAAAAATATATGAAGAATCCCAATGGCTAATCCGTGCTTTAAAAACATGTTGGCATTATTAAAGCTGCGGACTTATTCATTATTATGTAAAATGTCCTCATATATTTTCATTTAGGTAAAGCTTTCCCTGATTAGTTTAAACTGTATGAATATTCAAATGTTAAAAAGAAAGAAAAGACAAAAAAATAACTTTTTATCCGCCTTTTTCCTATAAGAGAGGTGGTGGTAATTACGACTTACTGGATTACGCAATATCGATTTGTACCACATGAATATTTGTACCTACATGAACCAAAGTGGGCGCCACGGGGATCCGCGGAGGTCGTCGTCGTTGGTTATTTCACCTACAAAGCAGCATTTTATTGATCAGAAAACTAGTGCTTAGGTAGTTGGGGGGAACGATCGAGCTGGTCGTCTCCGTCGGCTGTCCCACCACCCTCAATTTTATTTTATTTGTATGGAAAACCAAGAGCACAATTAACTTATTGAAAGACATAATAGCTACAAAAGGTCAATAACAGGTTCTCACTTATAGATATAGAGTAGAAAAAAAACATACGTTATCAACTGACAGCACAAAAAAAGTGAACAATAGCAAAAATAATAAGAATTACAAGCACACATAGTTACACAGTAAGAAGTAAAGAAATCGCGACATAGTGCTCGCCTTGCCGATATAACATTCGTGTTAAACAAGTCAAAATCGTATTAATGACATAACTTATACATAGTTGGTCGACATGTTTCGCAAATGATGTGGTATGTTACTTCTGAGGTTCACTCAGGAATCCTTAGCGATAGCTGGGATAGAAGGTCAGAGCAGTCAATACCACCTGACGATATTTTTAACAAACATGTAATATCTGCGATCTTACGACGCGCGACGCTTATTTAGCGGTAGCAGATGGTATTTCTTAGATAAGGATAGGTAGTCTTCAGAGCGGTACGTGACATGGGTGCGGTAACATAAATAGCGTATAAATTTACGTTGAATGTTCTCTATCCATGATGTATAAAGGATTCCAGACCTCCAGAATACTCCGAACGTAAGTACAATACAAAATTTTAATAGTTTTAATGTTATGGAATTCCTTCGCAGTACGCATTAAGAAGTCTAACGCCTTAGAAGCCTTTGTTATGATTTTATGTCAAATAATAGGTGGGAGTCATGAAAAACCCCAAGATTACGAATAATATTATCTTTTTGAAGTTTCTGACCCTTCAGTCGATAGTCAAAATGTACTAAGTGTTTCTTACGCCAGTATACAACAAAAGCACACTTAGATGGGTTTAGATCAAGCTGATTTATAGCACAGTGCACCTCCAACCGTGTTAGGTCATCTTGTAATAACTTCGCATCTGTGTAGGATGAGATAGTGGCAAAAATGTTCATATCATCAGCAAAGCATAGTAAATTTGAAAACCTGAAGCGAGATTCGATGTCGTTAACGAAAATATTGAATAATAGTGGCCCCAACAA
This sequence comes from Luffia ferchaultella, assembly GCA_949709985.1. Taxonomy (NCBI): domain Eukaryota; kingdom Metazoa; phylum Arthropoda; class Insecta; order Lepidoptera; family Psychidae; genus Luffia; species Luffia ferchaultella. The sequence continues at coordinate 5,936,017 of OX453246.1, forward strand.
AGAGCCTTGAGGTACAACACTGAGGACAGATAGATCCAGCTGGAGATGTAATTATTAACGACAGCAGCCTGAGACCAATTATCGATATTAGATGAAAACCATCGCAGCAAGTCACCATAGATACCAACAAGGTGGAGCTTGTATATTAGGAGATGGTGGTCAATTCTATCGAAGGCCTTGCTGTAGTCTGTGTACACAACATCAACTTGCAGGCCATCATTCATTGCTTTAATCAGGTAAGTATTAAGTAAGACAATTAGACACGGTGGATTAATTTTTTGTGAAAGCCGTGTTGCGACGAGCTGAAGGGCTGCTTAAGTAAAGGGTACACTTGTTCGTAAACCAATTTTTCAAAAACTTTTGAAATAATACATAGCTTAGAAGTTGGTCTATAATTTGTGATTTCCGATCGTAGGCCTTTTTTATGCACAGGCGTAATATAAACACATTTCCCAATATCAGGTACAGAGCAATCCTTTAACGACCTACGGAATAATAAACATATTGGTAATGATATCGTGTCTACACAATTGATAAGGAAAAAAACGGGCAAAACATCTGGTCCGGCAGAGTTCGATGGATCAAGCACTTTCAATAGCCGGGATACATGATCTACATTTATCTCTATTTCTGAAATGCATGAAAATGATGCTGTAGTTTCATACGCAATATTTAGATTAGAAGACTGAACACTAGGGTTTAAGAAATAAGACATAAAATAACTTGCAAATGCATCACTAAAAGACTCACCTGTGTAGTAAGTTACACTTTGGTAATTTAGACTCCTTGGGATTGAGTGAGATTTTGGTTTACCTTTAACAAATGACCAAAAATATTTATGACTGGAGAATACCATGTGGGGTAAGTGCCCGGTTTTATTAATCTAGATGGTATGTGTTTGTCTCTTAGTCTCATAAAAACTTTATAAAAATAATCTACGGAATCACTCAAGGACCTTGATGTAAATTCAATTCTCCAGTCGATTTCAGTAATGTTTTTATTTATTGATGCTGAGACTGGCAAGGCACTACGCCACTGCGAACACTTCCATGCAGCCCTTCGATCAGATCCCATCTTCCTGTATCCTGCTTCAGTTATGTTCGAGCAGCCAAAACAAATTTGACTATTACATGCTCCACGCTTTACGCCATCCTTGAAGATCGCATCACACAATACTACCGCTTTAGCACGATATAATATAGAAAGAAATTATTAAAAATAAAATTTAACTAAGAAAAAAAAAACTTGTTGGCAACCCCTATGTTAAAAATGTGTTAGAAACTGTACTGTATACGTGTGCTACCGCTTTGAATTAACAACGATGAAATGAAATTTTTTTTCTCTGTAATTTATATGATGCTTTCTAAAGTTGCCATAGTCCGACAAGGAACCCTTATAGTTTCTCGATGTCCGTCTGCTTGTCTGTCTGTAGGTTCCAGCTATTTTACGCGCAGGCTTACAAACTATACATATACATATACATAATCATGCCAAATTTCATGGCATAAAAATTTTAAAATAATTATGAAATCTTAGTCGTGACAGCCCGAGCGCAGCGAACCTGTTTCGAGTTTAGAAGGCCCAGCAATCCGGGTATGTACCAATGAGTTTTTTTGATTTAAGTACATAACTATCACTGACTCCGTATCTCGAAGAGCACGTTAAACCGTCGGTCCCAGTTCCCGTCGACGGATGGCAAGCGTTAAAATCAACCAACCTGCACTGGGCCAGCATGGTGGATTAAGTTCCAAGCCTCCTCACCTCTGTTGAGGCCTAAACCGCTGCAGTGGGGCATAATAGGCTGGTGGAATGGAATGGAATGAAAACTGTTGATTTTTTTTAAATTGTTCTCGTTTACGAAATGTTAGGCTGTAAAGTAGCCTGTTTACATCAATTACATGTCCCCTTCTAAGCGGGTAATATCGTAACCTTACCGTAATCTTTGTACGGTTGTTTTGTAGGTACAGTTGTAATTTTTTACCGACGTAATACATCGTGCAATTCAGCTCGCACAGCGCTACTTACATAGGAACTAAATTCATGTGCAAGGTGCATCTCTTTCTTTCTCATAATTCTGTCTCCTTTTGCTTGCACGTATAAGGTTAGGGTTGTCTTATTGTGAGGAATAATAAATCTGATATTAGTCTAATCTACTACTAGTCTAGTCTAATCTCTTAGTTACTAACTTATCATTCAATTAAACTTTATTCTGATAGCATGTTTTCGTAGTATCTTCCATCTCTTTTACGCTATACAACAATAAACTACACCTCTCTCTTTCTTTCCCTAATGTAGGCAGCGCTATCTCGACAAAAAATTGGTTATTTTTCTGTGCGGTTACCCACTGAACCACTGAATATGACGACCCAGCCCGTCAATGTACCTACTTATAACTGCTTAGCTTAAGTGCGGGATGCACTGGGCCTGGTACAGACGACCGCTTAGTCTAGTGGGTAGCGACCCTGCCTACGAAGTTGGAGGTTCCGTGTTCGAATCCCAGGTCGGGTCAGTATTTATATGATGAATATCGATACTGGTACTGGGTCTTGGTTGTTATATGTATGTGGTGTCTTCGCTTGGTACCCAAAACATAAGCTATTGCTTCGTTTGGGGCCTAGACGTTGTTGTGATGTATACGTATGTTATGTTATATAATCCATTGAGGGGCAGCTGCGGGCGTAAAGCTAGTCATGCTATATAATTAATGCAATTTGCTGATAGTATGCAGTTGTGGGGTTCTTTTATTAATTTCCAGCTCTAGATCCTAGTTGTATAATTACTCGGGTTCCAGGTCATTAATATCTACAGCGAGGGCAATTATACCTACAACTAAAATCGCAATGTTTTCTTCTCATACTGAGCATCTTAATATCCTACGTATTAGTCGCGACGTGTGAGAGGAAACAAGTATGTTATGGATGTTATTTATTAATTTTGAAGAATTTTTATTTTATTTATGAAACATTTTGAAGTTGTTCAACAATAACGCCTAGGCCCCAAACTAAGCATTAGCTTGTGTTTTGGGTGTCTACCAATCGAAAACACCACATACATATAACAACCAAGACCCGGTACCAGTATCAATATTCATCATATAAATACTGACCCGACCTGGGATTCGAACTCGGTACCTCCAGCTTAGTAGGCGGAGTCGCTACCCACTAGGCTAAGCGGTCATCGTATTTTTACTATTATTATTACTATTATTGGTAGAACATTAAAAATTTCGTTGGCCCCGCAAATATTTAAAAAAAAAAGAGTTTTTATTTCTTAACAAAATTCTAAAATGTAATAAGAGAACTCAATTCGCTCTTGTTCAATCATTCTAAAATTGTTATCAATGATTAAATTTGTAAGTTGCTCTAGAAGGTTGCAATCACAATTCAATTGTAATTACTTCATTGAACTCTAATAATTATTATTGTAATTAAAATACAAAAATAAAAATGTAAGAAATATGATTCAATAAAAAAGATTAATCTTTGTACATATGTACAATATTTCATTAGTAAGTTCTAGAGTTACAATATAAGAGACAGGATTCATATGAAAATGCCCATTGCTTTTAGACTAATTATTAATAACTTTATAAGCCAGTAAAGCGAAAATAACTTTTCTTATAGGTTCCGCACCACGTAAAGGAATGAAACCTTCACAATAGGTTTTCTGAAAAAATATATCTATACATATTATAAAACAAAGTCCCCCGCTGCGTCTGTCTGTCTGTCTGTCTGTCTGAACCCGATAAACTCAAGAACTACCGAACGGATTAGCATATGGTTGACACCAATGGATGGAGTGATTCAAGGGGAAGGTTTGCGTGTATAATTTATTAATGTTTTGTGCAAATTTATTGAAATATGACGATTATTGTTCAAGAAGTCGGAATAAAATCAAGCCGGCTGGAAGCTTTTATCTAAAACGCTGCCTAATTCCTTTGAGATATAACAAAATGATGAATGGAAGATTTCTTTCTCTTATAGAGGACTTAAGAAAAGTCCGCGATGGCATATGTCTATCTTGTATGGATAGCTTACTATACCTATTTTTATGTTTAAAAAAATGATGTGGTAATTGGAAAGCAATTTATATGGATGCAATGTTAATCCTTATCAAATTAAATACCTTATATACTTTTAGCATTTCGTGCACATTATAATTGCCCACCATACAATTTAAATTAATGTCTTAGGAGTACCTAATGGTAAAATAAACATTAGCGCGCTCGACAAAATGGTCGGGCGCCGCGCCGGCTCACACTGCGCATGCGTGATGTCTCGAGGACGCGAGGCGTCGCGCCGCCCCTGATTTTTGCTCTTTGCCAAGAGATTACAATTTGTTAGTTTTTGCAATTAGGTGATCAGTGATGACTGATGGGTTAGGTATTTGTTTTCTTTTTGAGTTTTGCCTGTGATGCCTAAATAAGGTAGTAAAAAATTCAGATTTTTAAATAAGTTTTTTTTTCAAGTTGCGATTGCGTTGGTTTTATATCACGTAGATAGTGATTCACTTTAAGTTTGAGGTCTTATTTTTGTTTTGTGTAGTTTTGTAGTAGGTAGATACTTATTTTAAAATGTTTTGTGTTGTCTTTAAGTGGACAGGTACATACCTATTTTGAAAATAAAATAGATAGTTGTGATCATATAGGTATATACTTTTGTTTGAGTGAATTTTATCAAAGGTCATTATTAGTTGCTGGTTTTGGTTTGTTTTCATCTAGGTAGTATTTAATTTTAGAGTTCATTTGACTGTCGCATTTTTGTTTGGTGTCTTCTTTTGGTAGATATTTCATTTAAAATTGATTGTTGTAAATAGATTTTCTGTAATTGCATAACACATTTTTGTTGAGAGAATTTTGTCGCAAATTTTCTTAAAACAGATTTTTGTTGTTTGTAATTTTTTTAGGTAATTATTAGGTTAAATTTTCATTTTTAAGTACACTAAATAATCATGCCTCGGCGAAGGCCAATAAAATTATAGGACGCAGTACGACCTGGTAAGACACTATGACAGAAAAAACACTACGGCTTATGTACTCTGCTACCCGTGCGAAGCCGGGGCGGGTCGCTAGTAATACATAATTCAAACTCTTTCAAGCTTTTACATAAAAAAATCCGTTATTTTTAAAAATAAAATTCAAACTACGTTTTGAGTTATTTCTCGAACAACATGTAATAATTTTTTTAAGTTTCAATAGTGTTCTGTACACAGGCACCTTTTTCTTTCTATATTGAAGCTCGGATAAATTTCCTGACTGGCTTATCTCAGTTTCACGGTACACTCAATTCAAAGTCTTATCTATTTATTTAAGCTAATCTAAAGATCTATATAGCTCAGATTAATCGTCAGACGAGGCCGGAAGTCGTATTTGAAGCTTAATGAAGTACATTATTTAATCCTAAAAGATGCAAGCTGCAATTTCGAATATTCAGTAAAGTTATTGCAAAGTTATATACGAGTATAATCACATTGTCTGAAGTCCCAGATATTATTATTAAAAAAAATTCTATGTTAAACCACTAATTCCATTATAGATTTTTTTAACGAAATCCAATTAACAATTATAAATAAAATTAGTATTGTAGCAAGTATTAAACTTACATTACACTTTTTTAAATGGCTAAATTCAAAATTCTAGCCAATGTCCTTCAAAGAGGTCTTATTTACTAGACGACTAGAAGAGTATTACGAGCGAAAATTTTGGCATTGGTAATTTTTCTCCACATTTTTATTATAATACAAAAGTATTGTGAAACTGTAAAATATGAAAACTAAGAAAAGCACTTTTTCCAATTCCGCTAGAGATCTGTAAGAAAGCGATAATCGATATAATGTTCCTGTAAAACATAAAAGCAACTTGAATTATTTCATATTTCTGTGATTGCAACCTTTAGAGATAGAGAGGAGGTGGAACGGTAACGTTTTTAATTTTTTAGAATGTTATATCTTTAAATATAAGGTCTATATATACAATAATAAAAGCTAAAAATAACCAGTACCTGGCGAACCTGATGCAAAGGTACCCATAACGCTCGCGGCATTACCGCGCTGGATCGCTATGGCGAGCCTCTGCATCAGAAACGACCCCGAGCGAGGGTCACACCCCCTCTCCTTAAGTCGGCGACCGATGCTCTTAATTAAATTTCTCGCCTCGAGGCTCCAACAGCCCGTGGTCTCCACAGCAAAAGGAATAAGAGTAAGCAAATTTAACACAAAAAATAAACAAAAAGTCTTGTAGTCAATTCAAACTGCATCCAAACGTCAGACTATTAAATTCGTACGGTTGACAGTATTTGTAACATATATTAGAGGTATATATCATTTTAGCTTTTGGCACTCCTTTTCCATATAAATCTTACCTATACCAAACCTCACACTCCTCCGTACCCACGATATGCTTGAAAATAAGTATAATTCGCTATTTCTCATAGTTTAGAATTTGGCTATATAGTCCCATCTCAAAAATTCACCTGTATATAAATTTTAGTTTTTGCACTCCTACTCCACATAAACTTTGACTATGCCAAATCTAACACTCCTCCGTGCGCGTATTATGGTTAAAAAGGGGTCTAAAGTTTTTTCTTCACATATTTATATATAGATTATGGTGAAGAGCAACACGATGAACTATGCCCAAGGGCATGTTTATACGTCAAACGGTTACAGAGACAAATTTCTAGACAAACAGATAGACAACTGCGTGATCTTATAAGGGTTAAGTTCTGAAACGGCTCGGAACTTAAAAAAAAAGCGCGTGGCGTACTGAAGAAGGAAATAATTTTCTAGAAAAAATTGTTACCTGCCGTTACAGCAGTAACAAATGAACGTTGCAATGCTTTAATGGGTTGCCGCCATTTTTTTTTCACATTATTTCTTGCAATGATACAAAAATTAAAACCTTCTAAATATATCGCAATCGTGTAAAATAAAAAAAAAACTCCGAAATGCTCAGAAATTGATTTTTCAAAGCATGCAAAAGCTTCAATTGTTGTTAGGAGTGATAACAAAATCTAGTGAAATTCTGTTATGATAACGAATGGACATAACAAAATCCTAAAAGTCGAAAACTATGTTTACGTGAGCTTTTCAAACAAAACCCTCTGTAAAAATGTATATTCTATGTTCGTTCTCCTAAGTATTCCTATATCGTAGGTACCAACATCGCGGTTATTTGACAGCGGATATAAAACAAATCCAGCTAAAACGAAATTGTGCCCAAATGTATATATTTAATTTATAGCATCGACCGAGGTCAAAGATTTTGCACTACTATTAATACTTGTTCATGCAAATATAGATACAATGAGGTATTTCGTTTTTTTTAAATTATGATCGATTATTAAACATAATTAATCCGCCAACCCGCATTGAAGCAGCGTGGTGGATTTAAGCTCCAAGCCCCCATATGTCAAGGGGAGGCCTAAGCCCCTGCAGTGGGGTATAAAATGGACTGATAGAAATTTGAATGATTGATGACGTCACCATTCTGAAATATAAAAACAATCACAAATGTTAAGAGACAGCGAGTTGCACCAACTGATACCAGATACGCAAATACCTTATTGACGTACCACATACTGTTAGGTATACTTTAATTAGAGCAATAATGACTTTCATATGCGATACAATCAAGTGCGAACATCGAAACCATCATGGTTCTGATCGAAGTATATTTGTCAATTTCTTTTGGTGGAACTCGCTGTGAGAAGGCTTATCGTGTACCGACCTAATGTCAAGATAGTAGGCCTTAATAACTGCTATTAATACATATTACAATTGTTGCCGAGTACGTAAATAATTATTTAATAATTAAAAGAAGGAAACAGTATATTAAATGATATCTTTTATAATTTCACTACTCACTTTACGATATTTTTTTACTACTTCAGTTAGGAAAATAGCAGTAGCGTGGTGATATGAAATGTGAAAGTTTCATTGAAATCGGTGTAATGATTATTTAGATATAACTATTTGTTTAACCGAAGATAATTTTAAAATATTTATTTTGCGTTCGTAAGGACGACTAATTAATACATTTTCCAACAACACACTCCATGTACAGACATCCTGCATCGTAGTTATATAGTGCTAGCGAATAGAATAGAAACTTTCCTTATTTTTTATAACTTTGTTACAATTTTATGTTTCTGAATGGTGTATTTTTATAATGTGCATGAAATGCTTAAGGTAACTAAACGTATTTAATTTGATAAGGAATAATACCGTATCCGTGTAACTAGGTTTCCAATTACCACATTATATGTGACTATTTTTTAAACATTAAAATAGGTACCCTTAAAGTTAGATTTTGCTTTAGTCCTATAAAAGAAGAACAATTTTTCCATACATTGTTTTATTATATCTCAAAGGGATTAGGCAGCGTTTTCGATGAAAGCTCCCAGTCACCTTGATTTTTTCTGACATTTTCACCAATCAACGTCAAATTTCAACCAATTTAGACAAAACATTAATGAATTATACACATAAACCTTTCTTTTGAATCACTCCGTCTACTAGTGACAACCGTGTAAAAATCCGTTGGGTAATTTTTGAATTTATTGCGTTCCGACAGACAGGGAGACAGCCAGGCAGACAGACAGACGCGACGAAGGGCTTTGTTTTATATTAATTTTGTAATATGTAGTGAATAGAATAAGATAGTAGGTTTTTGATTGCTTATACAATTCCAACACGCGGGCTTCAGCCATATAGCTGCAGCGAACTGAAGTCTGTATAGTCAGTTAGTGGGCGGTTTCAGTAAGATACGGACGCCCGTCACGAAAGTATTTGCCGCAGTGACGCGTGTGTAACATCGTTCTTGAAATGTATTGAAAAGTGGACTTTTTTAAGGTGTTTGTTAAGAAAACTATAGATTTAAACTAGAACCTTCTGCCATTTACTTATTTAAAATAAAAAGGTCAAACGCATAATTTTATTAAAAGTTATGAAATTAAATTAATAAAAAATCATAACTCAAGGATTGTAATAAAAAATAAGTTTCCTCAACAGCTCCAGTGATTTCGAAATTATAAACAATTATAAAAATCTAAATATTAATAATAATTAACTCTGTACTTTTAACTGGCGACGATAAAAGAAGAGTGTTTGTTATACGTTCGTAGCCTGTATCTGTCTGTCTGTATGTCTTCTTGCACTGTAACTTCCAAACGGATTAAGCGATTTCAGTGCTGTGTTTTTTTGTTTGAAAAGGATTTATTATGTTTTGATACAACTAAATAGAGGTATAGTTTACTTGGAGGTCTCTGACGTCTATAAGGACAAAAATAGAATTATTGAAAAAATTTCAAGGGTTAGCTTATTTGTGTCAGGTTTTTCCATTTTTTATTTTTTCTAATTTAACATAGTATGAAAATTTATGTTTAGCATAGTTTTCTATGTAATTTCGATAATTGTTCCAGTGGTTTTCTTTAGTTTCTTGAATTATTCGATGTTAAAATATACTTAACAAGGATAGAAATATCGTTGTCAGGGACGCGTGAAGTTTAGTTGGAAAGTTGCCAAAAAAAGGTTCTCATACGTTCGATATTTACTTTAGCTTACAAATAATACCTAGCATGTCCCACCCAGCCCCATATTATCCCAAAGTAAGCAATTATTATGCTTGTATTATGGGCACTAAACAACTGATAAACACACTTAAATATTCTTTATAATATATATAGATATTTTACACTTGGACACGGAACGAATGGACATGTTCATGCATACAAATATTTGTCTCGGGCGGGAGTCGAACCCGCAACCTTTGGTTCTGCAGTTAGGGTTTCTTACCACTCGACCAATCGGTCAGTCAGCTTACGAAACACGCTTCATTGCAGGATTGCAGGTAATTTAGTTGTGATTGAAAAGACTCGTTCGTTATTAATTCGTTAGAAACTAGTTGACAACTATGACAACGGTTTGACGTTGCCGCGTAGTCGCAAATGGTTAAAGTTAGGGCGGTTCGTGTACTTTACGTTGTACCTTTTAATGAATTTCACGCTGGCTGAAACTTGAAAAAGAAAATCGACGTATTATAATGAAAATAGGCAACAATTGTAGGCACAGTAAGAATTAAAAATAAAGGTAATAAAGGAATTATTTAGTTTATATAATATACAGAGGCAAAAGTTCTTACTGTATATTCTTAAGTTTGATTTTCGGAAAAAAACACGTATTTATATTATATTACATACTAACGTAGGACTCATAGGAAAAATTCATGACATAAAAAAATTTACGTTTACTTAAGAATCAAAAACCTTCTGAAAATAAATAAACTGGATTATTTTAAACTTATTAAACGTGAGGTTTTTTTGAGTTGGTCTTTTTAAATTTAAAATATAATTTTTATTTCAAAATTTTAAAGTAAATATACAAATGTGACGATCTTTTATTTTAAAAACAATTGTAATTTTGTTTAACGCTTTTTTATAAAATACCTAAAAATAACCCAAATTAAACTAGATTTCAAACAAAAAAAATCACATTGACATCAGTTCATCCATGTGGAAGCTACGAGTTGCAGACAAAAATGCAAAAAGACAGAAATGTAGATAAGAATCGTCCTGATTTAACCAATTTTAAAATTTAAAATCGGTGTCTCCATATTTATACGACTAATATAAATGTAGTTAAGAAACACTCCGATTAAAGCAGCTTTTTAATAATTAAAAAAAAAATATTCAAGTAGATCTACGTTTAGATGCAACAATAGCGCAGCCAGACAGACAGACAGATATAAATGTAGTTAAGGACCACTCTGAATAAACAGCTTTCAATTACAAAAATATATTCGAATAGCGCAGCCAGACACAGTCAGTCAGGAATGCAGCTGAGAATCAATTCGGTTAAACTAGCTTTAAAATATAATAGAAAACGCATTAAAATCAGTCTATTCGTTTGGGAGACGTTCGATGTCAGAGACACACAAATACATACATAATCCTAAAATTTATAACTCCCCTCGTTTTTCATCGTGTCGAGGGTTAAAAACAAAAACACGTACATAGCCAAGAGATGCCGTCGAAAAAAATATTGTACGTTTTTAGCGTAGCGTAATCTAAAAATAGAAGATAATATCTCATATGATTTGTAGACTGTATCACAATACTTTCTTTTGTATACAAATAACATTAATTTAATCGCTGACACATCAAGTGAGTAATACGCGATGAACAAAACTTTTTTTTTTATATCGACATGTAACAATTCGTTTAATCACTGGTTTAATACATACACGTAGTCAAATGAAAGCTGCTGTGCAAGCGATTCACTAACACATAGGCATTTACGTGTACACAAGTGAGACACATTTACGTGTACACAAGTGTCGTGATAGCCCAGAGCGCAACGAACCTGTCTTAAATTTATAAGGCCCCACAGGGCCATGGTTCGAATCCGGGCGTGTACCAATGAGTTTTTCTGACTTAAGTACACAATATCACTGACACCGTGCTTCGGAAGGCACGTTAAGCAGTCGGTCCCGGACGCTGTCAATAGATGGCGGTCGTTACAGTTCCCAACCCGCAGTGGAGCTGCGTGGTGGACTTAAGCTCCAAGCCCCCTCCTCATCCCTGGGGGAGGCCTAAGCCCCTGCAGTGGGGTAAAAATGGGCTGATGTTGAAGTGAGACAAAAGAAGTCGTTTGTTTCCCTCACTCATATATGTTAGTAAATCAGATGCCCCAGCTACCGCTGCTGTATTATCTGTACTTTACCAACAGTAAAGCCTTATCTCACTTCGCCTTTTTCCTAAGTAAGAAAGACCATAACAGTTACGATATGATTTTTACACTACAGTAGAAATTTTGAGACTAAAGGTTTTTTTAGATTTTTTTTTTTTATTATTATTTATTTAAATATTATTATTATTTATATTTATTAGAAATTTAAACACAGTCCTCGTTGTTCTAACATGTAAAGGCACGACTTACAGAGGGCCAAGTGCGAGTTTCTTTACTATTAACTGTGTCGTATGCGTTTTCCGTAATTTGTATGGAAACTCGTAGTTACCTAAAACGACC